>UELW01000021.1:0-430000 GCA_900490495.1 Danionella dracula
TGTTGTGAGAGAATTGCTAGTATTGCTGATTCTCTCTCTTTTTTAGAAACATAAAGGTAAGACTGCCAATAAAGGAAAGTACAGACCAAATGGAGAATGCGAGCATCAATCCTGCTACCTCTCGTATGCAAAGCGAGTGCTCTACCATTTGAGCTAATTCCCTAAAAATTTGAGGAAAGTTGTTGACTTTTGGTGCGAATGCCTGTTTGAGAGCATTTCAAATTGACTTGAAGTTTTATTCGCACCAAAATCTCAGTTTGCTAGAACGTGTTGCAAATAACGCCAAGGTTTTGGGTTCAATCCCCGTACAAGCCAGCCCTGATGTTTTTCTCTTTTTCTATACTGATGCAACACGTAGATGAAAAGACATGGATTGGCTCAGGTATGTCATAGACAAGCTAAAGTTGTCAATGTTCTTGCTGTTGGCAAAACAAAAATGACATTTGTCGAAAAAGTGGAATTGCTAGTATGGCAGATTTTTTCAGGTTTTGGAAAGGAAAAGGTAGAACTGTCCAACAGTGAAAGGTAAAGCCAAATGGAGAATGCGGGCATTGATCCCGCTACTTCTGGCTTGCGCCTTATGCCTTTCGTCTGTCGAGCCAAAGTAAGCCCACATCAGCCAATCACGTTCCTCTCTTGGGCTTACTTTTGACCAATCGCGTTTCTCATTTGGGCTTACTTTTGACCAATCGTGTTACTTACCCCTGGGCTAACTTTTGACCAATCGCGTTTCTCCTCTGGAGCTGACTTTTACCCACTCTCCAGTCGTCTATATTATCATCGGTGGAGAAAGGTAAGACGACGACTCGCTTGTCTCTTTACGTTATTTGTTTCTTGATAAAGTTTTCATTTCTTGCTTTAATCAACGAGAAGTTACTGCCTAGTTAGTTAGTTATCGGTTGATCACACAGTATCCGTATTTTCATGTAAATTGTAACTTTTGTCATTCATTCATCAATACATACATATCGCTCGACAAAATAGCAAAGCAAGTACTGTTTTCTCATCTCAGTCGACTAATGAACGAAAGCTGACTTCTCACTTGATTTTATATGAATGCCCAAGAGTAACTTCTTCGACTCTTACTGTTATTTACTTTACCTTCGCCCATCCCCCCTGCTTTAGCAGGTTTATGCCCCTACAATCAGAAGCAAAGTTTCCAAAGAAAAGACGACGTTTTCTACATATATAAAAGTACACATATAGTCGTACCTTTTAAACTGGCTTTAAAAGTGATTTTGTATGTGATTAAAGTGGTAATTTTAATTTGAATATGCAAGCACTTAATATATATTCGGTTTGTCTAACAAAAGCCTTCACTGAAACCATTTTTATTTATTTTATGTTCCTTGTTGATCACTATTGATCACTGCAACCAATTGGCAAGTATAAAATGCTGCAGAAATGCTAGATGGAGAGTCTAAAAACAGTTCAGGTGTCACTCAAGAACGATGGTGTATAAAATAAAAGCAGTATTCCCTGTTAAAAGTTCAAAATGTGTTTTTAATATGCACATTATTTTTTTGCTGTAAACATATGTAACAATAGTCGGCTGAACCACTTACAAGTATGCTTGTAATTATGTTATTATAGAAATAGATTGTAATTTACAGCTTTCTCTGTAAATTATGTGGTCTGGCAACCCAAGCATCTAATATACCAGTGTAGATCAGCATGGCGTAGTCTTGGTTGTTAATCTGTTGTTACACAGTTAATGAACTTGTTTCTTTCAGACCGCCAGTTCTGAATTTTCTCCTGATTTTCATTTCAGATAATGTATGCATATCCAGTTTTTCGTCGCCAGTCGGCAACATGAACCCGCCTCCTGATGGCACCATCAGCAGAGGCGAACCGTCTCGAAAATGTGGAATCTGGAAGGGCCAAATCGAAGGAGGAGGTGCTTGCAGAGGCCGCTACTTTTGTCCGCACAAATGGTGGAGACCCCGATGACCAGTTTTTAGTTCTGGCACACTGCAAGCTCCAGTTTGGCAAGTACCAGGGCCAGCGCTTTAGATGGCTCCTGGAAAACTCACTGGGGTATGCAGTGTATTTGGTTCTCAGCATTTCTGGTGAGACAGCACACACAAACCCCATGTCTGAGAATAAACAGCTGCTTCTGAAATATACGTCACAAATCAGAGAGATAGCTGAAGAGGTAGAGAAGTTTGAGAGGAAGCAGGAAATGCAGGCGGAAGCCCGAGCAACTGGAGACCAGGGATGCTTTATGGTAGAGTTTGGTGCCTTCCAGGGTCGCTCTATGAAAGATGTTTATGAGGACCAGAGCAAGGAAGCTAAAGCTCTCATAAGCTACCTGGTTAACGCCGATGCCAGGCCTAATACTAACATGGCTGTTTTCAAGGCATATGTTTTAAAAAGAAGGGCTTCTCCTTTAGGCTCACATCTGGATCAACCTGCACGTCCACCTGCAGCCACCAGGACCTCCAGTGCTTCTGTTTCTCCTCCTGCAACCTCCACCATCTCTACACCTTCACCCACACCGGTTCAATCTGGTGTACAGCACACTGCCTCTGTGAAAGTGCTGTTTGGGCGTGGCAAACATTTGCCTCCTTCGCAACTGGCAAAGAAAATTATTTCAGCAGCTAAAACTTGTGAGTAGCTCTCTCAAAATTTAGTCTCTCCCAGAGTAGCTCTATGAATATGTCATAGTAAACATGGTCTTGCTGTTTTTAGATCCATCACCGCGGTTCCCTTTAGTTCCTCCAACAGCAGAACCCAAACATACGACCCAAAGGCAGCTTTTCAGTAGTGGTTAGTGAGAACCACCATACATGTCTGTCTCAATGTGTCGTTCACTTTAATCATTTTAACATTTATACTCCAGGCACCTCTGTTTCCACTGCAGAAGATGATGACGAGGAGCTGGTGTTGGCTGCGTCACAGTGTGAAGCACAGCTTCTTAGTGCAGGTGTGACATGTGAATCAAATCCAAATATAATGCAAATTTTTTGTGTTAATTATGACATGTATTAATAACATTTGAAACATGCAAAAATATTTTCTTGCAGTACAGAGTTTTATCACATCATGAAGCCTCAAGTGGAATGAATTCTTTGAGTGCTCTTCATCAAAACATTATGGACGGCCAAAGGTTCCGGTGTATTTATTTGAGTCTGTCTATTATTTAAACTCACAAATTAACTTTTTTCATTTCGCTTGCTCTCATCACTCTCCACTAGCTCCCCCTGAGCACTTGCGATGGTGGAAATGCACTGTTTAATATTTAGATAACTAGTAGTTCTTTCCTCTGTCTATGTGCATGCTTAATTGCTGTGGCGATTGTTTCCTAATGCACTGCACTGTTTAATAATCATGCTTCCTTTCTTCGCTCAGTAATTTTATTTTCTTCACATCAATAATATGTCGTCTGTGTTGTTTGCTTTTAATCACTCCCATAATTTTTTTTAACATTTCTAACAATAATCATTATTAATACTGTTTGTGTGCTTTATTTATGAATTTACTATCTCACAGTTCCTAATATTGTTTCATAACTGTTCACTCTGCGACAGCACAAACACCAGATCCCTCACATCGACTGCAGCCACCAGCTGAGCTTCCAACTCACTGGAAAGATCACCTTCCATCTTTCCAGCACGAGTGGATCAGGAACGCACTCTTTAAGGCCAACCAGAGGACCGGCAAGCCAGAACTAGTGTCCCATCTGAAGCTTTGGTGGCACCCTCCTCAACCCCCTCTGATGCACACACAGCCACCTGCCTCTCCAGATCTGTTCTTCTGTCGCCCACTTTTCCTGTGGATGCCTTTAAAGATGTGGAGATTTCCTCTGGTCTGCATTCGTCCAGACTGTGGAAGGCACCGGTTGACAGCAGCAGGACTTTACAGCACTGTGCGTAAGGTCCTGGACATCGACGGGTGGTATGATCTGGCAACAGAGTATCTGGAGTGCAAGCGCTGCAAAAAGAAGTATCCAGCTTGGTCCGAGGACATCTTAGGACAGCTGGATATGGGCCACCGCAGTCAGTTTCCAGTTTTGCTGACATACAGGTGCTTGTTTTTATAATTGTATTACATTGTATTAGTGTATTAGTAATTATTATATATATACATATATATAATTATTATATATACATATATATAATTATATATATATATATATATATATATATATATATATATATATATATATATATATATATATATATATATATATATATATATATTAGTAATTGTATTAATGCTTTAATTGTTTGTGTTTTTAAACCAAACTTTAGGGTTTTTTTTCCTGTTGCTACCTTAGATACTCTTGTGACAACCGGGTGCTGAGGATGATGAGGGAGAGAACACTGGGCAACAGCGTGACTCAGCTTTACAAGAAGCTGCTGGAACAACACAGCGAGGCGTGGACGCAGCGAGTTCTGCAGTACCTGACTGCATGTGAACCGTTCGCAAGGTCCTCCCTTGTGCAGCTTCCTGCATTTGCTGAGCCACCGATTTTACCTGCACTCCCGAAGCCCAAGTGGCTGCTAAATGTGTATGCCAGAGATGTGCTGGGGCGCCTGCAAGAAGTGAAGTCCAAAATCACCTCTGTTTTTGGCAGCGTTCTGAAAATGGACTCCACAAAAAAGGTATGCACGTCATGTTTGTTTCGCTGTTTTATGGATTCAAATGGGCAAGATTTTTGTACAGTTTATTTTTGCACTCAGATCACAAAGAAACTCGCTGGGGCTGCTGACAGCGGCAGAGGGACATGGACTGGACACCATGGCAGCTGGACTGATGAAGCGCTACAGGGAGGCAGGAACAGCACCGCCAAAGATGATGTTTGTGGACAAAGATTGCTGCAATCTGCACGGTCCTTCCCGTGTTAGGGCCATGTTTTCAGAGTGGGATGAGCTGGAAGTGCGCCTCGATATCTGGCATTTCATGCGCCGGTTTGCCGCAGGTGTCACGACAGAAGCTCACCCCCTCTACGGGATCTTCATGGCCCGATTGTCCACATGCATCTTCCAGTGGGATCCTGAGGATGTGGCTGCTCTTCGCCACGCAAAGGAGGGCGAGCTAGCAGCACGGAAGATTGGCCAGTTCTCAGAGAAAGCAATCAGTGGACGAATCAACCGTAAAGAGTTGGCTCTGCACTGCCGAAGGAGGACCAGAGGAGTGGAGGAGACGAGTCGATTGATTGCGTCACTGATTGATCTGTTTGACAGTGCTGATGGGAAGGATACTATGGGAGTTCCTTTGCTGGACCACGAGCGGATCCAGCAGATATGGAAGGAGCAGCAGAAGCACGTTCAGTGCATCCAAGACCCAGAGAACTTCCCACTGTATCTGAAGACAGGGTCCCTGAAGAAAGGCGGTGTGGAGCTCTGCTGCTACCGGTGTGCCCGTGGCTCCACCTCTCTGGAGTCTTTCCACCTCCATCTGAACCGGTTTATTCCAGGTATTGCACACACAGGCATGCATTACACAGTTTATTAATGTTTTCATACAGGTTGCATAAAAGTGTTTTTCTACCAATTTAACTCCTAGGAACAAGTGCCAGTGACGCTCATTTCAAGGCTTATTTCCTCGAGGGCTTGATGCGCTGGAACGATGACCGGATGGAGGATGCTGTAAAAGGATCATCTTCCATGCGTTCTTTTAGCAGTGCCATCAAAGAGGCAGCGGACCAGCTTAGCAGAAAGGTCCTCGGGAAGCCATGGGATGAACGTTATCGGCCTCCTGGAGCATACATAGGCACGAAATTTATTTGTTGCTTTAAATGATATTTATTAGCAGACTAGGTAAAATTGTAAAACACCTAATTTTTGCATTTTATTCTTGTAGGTGAAATGCTGGGGATGGAATATTTGTATAATCAGACAGGCAAATCCCTGACTCCAGTGCTACCAGAGCAGGAAGACCAGCTGGTGGAGGAACTGGATGACAGGGAGCTGCAAGATGAGGGGTTTGAGGAAGAGAGCACGGAGGACATCACAGTTTCTGAGCTGTACCAGGATGAATCCTGTGTTCTTGAAAAAGGCCCCTTGTCTCTGTCTGAGCCTCAATCTTCAGGAGATGGACAATACCTTGCCAGTAGAGTGCTGTCGCCACCATCAAACACTGGTCTCAGTTTCTCTGATGAGGCTTGGGTAAGTCAAATTAAGGAGTGTATTTTATTGTCTTCTGCATTCTTCAAAAAGCCAAATGGCTTTTGTTTTATTTTAAGCCCTCAGCATCACTGGCTGTGCATTCTGTTGGAGGAGGAGAACACCTGGGCGGGTCAGAGGAGTCATGGCCAGCAGACACAAGCATCAGTCGTTCTGATGATGCTGAGGTAAGACATTCAAGTGCAGGGTTTATTCTTTTCGGTCACTTTCTATTTCAGATGTACTAACATCGTTCTGCTTTTGTCAGGGAGCAGTTGCTGGACCAGATGGAATCCCAGGCTGGGATAAGGTCCAGGATCTGGCTGGGTTCCTGGTGGGTCTTCGTGAGGCTGCTTACCTCACTGACCTTCAGGTTGCAGAGGCAATTCGTCTGTGGACCGCTCTCCCTAACAGCGACAAGCTGCGGATCAACTATCAGCCGCGACATCAGCCTCAGCTTTCCATTGGACGCTTTAAGGCACCAAAGCGATCCAGATCAACACCAGGGGTGGAGAGCGTGAAGCGGTGTCTGATTGGACACCCTGGGGGTCCAGCGCAGTGGCCCAGCACTAGCCGCTTAGTGGAGGCCATTTGTGTTCAGCTCTGTGCTTTACACAAGTCTCCAACCAAGAAGGCTGGTGTGTGTACCCCCAGGTGGTCGAAAATCCTCACGGACTACCATCACATCCGTGAGCTGGTGCTGAACTGCCGCAGGCTGATGGATGACACTTATACAGTGGTAAGCATGGCATTATTCTGTACTTATACTCTATATATGTTATACTCTTATTATATACTAGTAAATATTTTAGTGGACCAAAAGCTTTCAGTGTAATGAGTTATCATGAAACTAAATCAATTTTAATGTTGATTGTGCGAATTATAAAAGAACTTGCAATATTGAAAAAGTTTCTTTACTAACACCTTGTGTTGATGTTGAAAATGTGTAAAAAAACACACATGTTTAAACATAAATATAAAATATTTTCAGGTTCCAGCGGCGCCAGAAGAATCTGGAAATGAGTGTCCTCGGTCAGGGATTGACTCCATCTGCCACAGTTGCTGTCGCTGAAGCACCACTTCCTCAGCCGAGGGAGAAATTGGATGCCGTCCCATCAACATCAGAACCAAAACTCCAATTTCTCCTTCCAGCAAATCAAGAAGGGCAGGCTCCGATTCTTCGGCCAGGTCGAAAACCTGGTTCTAGCACTGTAGCCAAGAAGCGCCCCATCACACCCGCACTCACTCAATCGACAGTGCAATCACTTCTAACACCTGGGTCAATGTTGGGAACACTGGTCTTAAGTGTAGCTTCACCGAGTGCTTCAGCGGCTGGTACATGCCATGCCCCACTTGCTCCTTTAATTGTTGCACCCGGTGCAGGCCTAGCTCCTCATGCTCCTGCAATTGTTGTACCCAGTGCAGGCCCAGCCCCTCATGCTCCTTCTGTGATTGCTCCTGTGTCCCGTTACACCCAAAGGAACAGGCGCAGACGGGCTCTAGAGGAGCAAACTGGGGTTCATAAAAGGAGGTATGTCCGAGAGGTCACTTTTAATAAGTGTTCAAAATGTGGGCAGCCAAAGACTAAGGAGTATGGACATAGCCGATTTGGAAATACCATGTTTTGTTCACAAGCCTCCAATGGGCAATCTTTGCAGGACTGGTTGGCAGAACAGAAGGTGAAACAATAAAACTTCTCCTCCACAATAAACTGCTAGCAAACAATTGTCATGTTGTTGATCTGTACATAATTGTATCTTTGTATATTATATGGTTATTGTTATTTTTAGATATTTACATGGTCGATTGTCATATTTTGCAATGTCTGTGTATATGTTTTTATGTGTTTAATAATTTAACTGTTAATAGTTCATTTATATTACTCTGTTTAATAATTTAGTTTGTTAATATTTTATTTATGTTATTCTGTTTAATAATTTTATTTATATTATTGTGTTACGTGATCCTGTTTAAATTGTATCCTTAGTTTTTTTAAATGTGTGCATATTTATTTTTATTGATATATTTTTTGAATAAAATGTTTCATTTATTCCCAGCGATGGGTTGCGGCAGGGAAGGGCATCCGCTGCGTAAAACATATGCCAGTGAGTTGGCGGTTCATTCCGCTGTGGCGACCCCGAAAGGGAATAAAGCCGACATGAAGATGGATGGATGGATGTTTCATTTATATTCACGTTGAATGTGTCATCAATTGGATCAGTGAAGTCTTATACATTTTATCGATAAACCTATAAACATTTAATTTTTTTTTATTGAAGTATTTGTTATTTAATTGAAAATGTATCCAGATCTTTGGTCTTTTGCCTGTTACTATATCAAATAAATAATATCAAATCAAATAAATGATATCAACAAACCCAAACAATGGTACTGAAATAAAATGTACACTTTCTTCCATTTAAATGTTATCAATTTATTCAAAGATAAACATCTGTGTAATATGCATTTAATAAAATGAGCAAACAAATTGTCATCGATTGGATCAAGTAAAAATTACATGGCATAAATAAACCTAAACAATTAAGTACACTTGTGCGCGCGCTTTTATGTTATTATGGACAAAAACGTGACGTCAAGGTGTTGCGTCACCGCCAGGTAGATTCATGGGTTCGAATCCCGCTCTCGGATGGGGAACTTTTCTTTTTAAGCAAATAAACACCTCGACGGCGCGCGTCGGCGTTACCTAAACATTGTCATCGGGCTGTTAGAGTCAGTTTGTCGTTTTCGGCGTGCTTTTCGCTTGTGTGCGGGGGCGCAAAGATTGGGCCCCTTCTTATCCCGCTACCTCTCGCCGTCCGTCGAGCCAAAGTAAGCCAAAGTAAGCCCACATCAGCCAATCACGTTCCTCTCTTGGGCTTACTTTTGACCAATCGCGTTTCTTATTTGGGCTTACTTTTGACCAATCGTGTTACTTACCCCTGGGCTAACTTTTGACCAATCGCGTTTCTCCTCTGGAGCTGACTTTTACCCAATCTCCAGTCGTCTATATTATCGGTGGAGAAAGGTAAGACGACGACTCGCTTGTCTCTTTACGTTATTTGTTTCTTGATAAAGTTTTCATTTCTTGCTTTAATGAACGAGAAGTTACTGCTAAGTTAGTTAGTTATCGGTTGATCACACAGTATCCGTATTTTCATGTAAATTGTAACTTTTCTCATTCATTCATCAATACATACATATCGCTCGACAAAATAGCAAAGCAAGTACTGTTTTCTCATCTCAGTCGACTAATGAACGAAAGCTGACTTCTCACTTGATTTTATATGAATGCCCAAGAGTAACTTCTTCGACTCTTACTGTTATTTACTTTACCTTCGCCCATCCCCCCTGCTTTAGCCTGGTTTATGCCCCTACAATAAGAAGCAAAGTTTCCAAAGAAAAGACGACGTTTTCTACATATATAAAAGTACACATATATTCGTACATTTTAAACTGGCTATAAAAGTGATTTTGTATGTGATTATAGTGGTAATTTTAATTTGAATATGCAAGCACTTAATATATATATTCGGTTTGTCTAACAAAAGCATTCACTGAAACCATTTTTATTTATTTTATGTTCCTTGTTGAGCACTATTGATCACTGCAACCAACTGGCAAGTATAAAATGCTGCAGAAATGCTAGATGGAGAGTCTAAAAACAGTTCAGGTGTCACTCAAGAACGATGGTGTATAAAATAAAAGCAGTATTCCCTGTTAAAAGTTCAAAATGTGTTTTTAATATGCACATTATTTTTTTGCTGTAAACATAAGTAACAATAGTCGGCTGAACCACTTACAAGTATGCTTGTAATTATGTTATTATAGAAATAGATTGTAATTTACAGCTTTCTCTGTAAATTATGTGGTCTGGCAACCCAAGCATCTAATATACCAGTGTAGATCAGCATGGCGTAGTCTTGGTTGTTAATCTGTTGTTACACAGTTAATGAACTTGTTTCTTTCAGACCGCCAGTTCTGAATTTTCTCCTGATTTTCATTTCAGATAATGTATGCATATCCAGTTTTTCGTCGCCAGTCGGCAACATCAACCCGCCTCCTGATGGCACCATCAGCAGAGGCGAACCGGCTCGAAAATGTGGAATCTGGAAGGGCCAAATCGAAGGAGGAGGTGCTTGCAGAGGCCGCTACGTTTGTCCGCACAAATGGTGGAGACCCAGATGACCAGTTTTTAGTTCTGGCACACTGCAAGCTCCAGTTTGGCAAGTACCAGGGCCAGCGCTTTAGATGGCTCCTGGAAAACTCACTGGGGTATGCAGTGTATTTGGTTCTCAGCATTTCTGGTGAGACAGCACACACAAACCCCATGTCTGAGAATAAACAGCTGCTTCTGAAATATACGTCACAAATCAGAGAGATAGCTGAAGAGGTAGAGAAGTTTGAGAGGAAGCAGGAAATGCAGGCGGAAGCCCGAGCAACTGGAGACCAGGGATGCTTTATGGTAGAGTTTGGTGCCTTCCAGGGTCGCTCTATGAAAGATGTTTATGAGGACCAGAGCAAGGAAGCTAAAGCTCTCATAAGCTACCTGGTTAACGCCGATGCCAGGCCTAATACTAACATGGCTGTTTTCAAAGCGTATGTTTTAAAAAGAAGGGCTTCTCCTTTAGGCTCACATCTGGATCAACCTGCACGTCCACCTGCAGCCACCAGGACCTCCAGTGCTTCTGTTTCTCCTCCTGCAACCTCCACCATCTCTACACCTTCACCCACACCGGTTCAATCTGGTGTACAGCACACTGCCTCTGTGAAAGTGCTGTTTGGGCGTGGCAAACATTTGCCTCCTTCGCAACTGGCAAAGAAAATTATTTCAGCAGCTAAAACTTGTGAGTAGCTCTCTCAAAATTTAGTCTCTCCCAGAGTAGCTCTATGAATATGTCATAGTAAACATGGTCTTGCTGTTTTTAGATCCATCACTGCGGTTCCCTTTAGTTCCTCCAACAGCAGAACCCAAACATACGACCCAAAGGCAGCTTTTCAGTAGTGGTTAGTGAGAACCACCATACATGTCTGTCTCAATGTGTCGTTCACTTTAATCATTTTAACATTTATACTCCAGGCACCTCTGTTTCCACTGCAGAAGATGATGACGAGGAGCTGGTGTTGGCTGCGTCACAGTGTGAAGCACAGCTTCTTAGTGCAGGTGTGACATGTGAATCAAATCCAAATATAATGCAAATGTTTTGTGTTAATTATGACATGTATTAATAACATTTGAAACATGCAAAAATATTTTCTTGCAGTATAGAGTTTTATCACATCATGAAGCCTCAAGTGGAATGAATTCTTTGAGTGCTCTTCATCAAAACATTATGGACGGTCAAAGGTTCCGGGGTATTTATTTGTGTCTGTCTATTATTTAAACTCACAAATTAACTTTTTTCATTTCGCTTGCTCTCATCACTCTCCACTAGCTCCCCCTGAGCACTTGCGATGGTGGAAATGCACTGTTTAATATTTAGATAACTAGTAGTTCTTTCTTCTGTCTATGTGCATGCTTAATTGCTGTGGCGATTGTTTCCTAATGCACTGTTTAATAATCATGCTTCCTTTCTTCGCTCAGTAATTTTATTTTTCTCACATCAATAATATGGCGTCTGTGTTGTTTGCTTTTAATCACTCCCATAATTTTTTTTTACATTTCTAACAATAATCATTATTAATACTGTTTGTGTGCTTTATTTATGAATTTACTATCTCACAGTTCCTAATATTGTTTCATAACTGTTCACTCTGCGACAGCACAAACACCAGATCCCTCACATTGACTGCAGCCACCAGCTGAGCTTCCAACTCACTGGAAAGATCACCTTCCATCTTTCCAGCACGAGTGGATCAGGAACGCACACTTTAAGGCCAACCAGAGGACCGGCAAGCCAGAACTAGTGTCCCATCTGAAGCTTTGGTAGCACCCTCCTCAACCCCTTCTGATGCACACACAGCCACCTGCCTCTCCAGATCTGTTCTTCTGTTGCCCACTTTTCCTGTGGATGCCTTTAAAGATGTGGAGATTTCCTCTGGTCTGCCTTCGTGCAGACTGTGGACGGCACCGGTTGACAGCGGCAGGACTTTACAGCACTGTGCGTAAGGTCCTGGACATCGACGGGTGGTATGATCTGGCAACAGAGTATCTGGAGTGCAAGCGCTGCAAAAAGAAGTATCCAGCTTGGTCCGAGGACATCTTACGACAGCTGGATATGGGCCACCGCAGTCAGTTTCCAGTTTTGCTGACATACAGGTGCTTGTTTTTATAATTGTATTACATTGTATTAGTGTATTAGTAATTAAATATATATATATTAGTAATTGTATTAATGCTTTTATTGTTTGTGTTTTTAAACCAAAGTTTTGGGGTTATTTTTCCTGTTGCTACCTTAGATACTCTTGTGAGAACCGGGTGCTGAGGATGATGAGGGAGAGAACACTGGGCAACAGCGTGACTCAGCTTTACAAGAAGCTGCTGGAACAACACAGCGAGGCGCGGACGCAGTGGGTTCTGCAGTACCTGACTGCATGTGAACCATTCGCAAGGTTCTCCCTTGTGCAGCTTCCTGCATTTGCTGAGCCACCGATTTTACCTGCAGTCCCGAAGCCCAAGTGGCTGCTAAATGTGTATGCCAGAGATGTGCTGGGGCGCCTGCAAGAAGTGAAGTCCAAAATCACCTCTGTTTTGGGCAGCGTTCTGAAAATGGACTCCACAAAAAAGGTATGCACGTCATGTTTGTTTCGCTGTTTGATGGATTCAAATGGGCAAGATTTTTGTACAGTTTATTTTTGCACTCAGGTCACAAAGAAACTCGCTGGGGCTGCTGCAGGGACCGATACGTGGTGCACAAATGTTGGCAATGAGTACGGCCAAATCCTTGTCTCTGTGCTGACAGCGGCAGAGGGACATGGACTGGACACCATGGCAGCTGGACTGATGAAGCGCTACAGGGAGGCAGGAACAGCACCGCCAAAGATGATGTATGTGGACAAAAATTGCTGCAATCTGCATGGTCTTTCCCGTGTTAGGGCCATGTTTACAGAGTGGGATGAGCTGGAAGTGCGCCTCGACATCTGGCATTTCATGCGCCGGTTTGCCACAGGTGTCACGACAGAAGCTCACCCCCTCTACGGGATCTTCATGGCCCGATTGTCCACATGCATCTTCCAGTGGGATCCTGAGGATGTGGCTGCTCTTCGCCGCGCAAAGGAGGGCGAGCTAGCAGCACGGAAGATTGGCCAGTTCTCAGAGAAAGCAATCAGTGGACGAATTAACCGTAAAGAGTTGGCTCTGCACTGCCGAAGGAGGACCAGAGGAGTGGAGGAGACGAGTCGATTGATTGCGTCACTGATTGATCTGTTTGACAGTGCTGATGGGAAGGATACTATGGGAGTTCCTTTGCTGGACCTTGAGCGGATCCAGCAGATATGGAAGGAGCAGCAGAAGCACGTTCAGTGCATCCAAGACCCAGAGAACTTCCCACTGTATCTGAAGACAGGGTCTCTGAAGAAAGGCGGTGTGGAGCTCTGATGCTACCGGTGTGCCCATGGCTCCACCTCTCTGGATTCTTTCAACCTCCATCTGAACCGGTTTATTCCAGGTATTGCACACACAGGCATGCATTACACAGTTTATTAATGTTTACATACAAGTTGCATAAAAGTGTTTTTCTACCAATTTAACTCCTAGGAACAAGTGCCAGGGACGCTCATTTCCAGGCTTATCTCCTCGAGGGCTTGATGGGCTGGAACGTTGACCGGATGGAGGATGCTGTAAAAGGATCATCTTCCATGCGTTCTTTTAGCAGTGCCATCAAAGAGGCAGCGGACCAGCTTAGCAGAAAGGTCCTCGGGAAGCCATGGGATGAGCGTTATCGGCCTCCTGGAGCATACACAGGCACGAAATCTATTTATTTGTTTGCTTTAAATGATATTTATTAGCAGACTAGGTAAAATTGTAAAACAGCTAATTTTTGCATTTTATTCTTGTAGGTGAAATGCTGGGGATGGAATATTTGTATAATCAGACAGGCAAATCCCTGACTCCAGTGCTACCAGAGCAGGAAGACCAGCTGGTGGAGGAACTGGATGACAGGGAGCTGCAAGATGAGGGGTTTGAGGAAGAGAGCACGGAGGACATCACAGTTTCTGAGCTGTACCAGGATGAATCCTGTGTTCTTGAAAAAGGCCCCTTGTCTCTGTCTGAGCCTCAATCTTCAGGAGATGGACAATACCTTGCCAGTCGAGTGCTGTCGCCACCATCAGACACTGGTCTCAGTTTCTCTGATGAGGCTTGGGTAGGTCAAATTAAGGAGTGTATTTTATTGTCTTCTGCATTCTTCAAAAAGACAAATGGCTTTTGTTTTATTTTAAGCCCTCAGCATCACTGGCTCTGCCTTCTGTTGGAGGAGGACAACACCTGGGCGGGTCAGAGGAGTCATGGCCAGCAGACACAAGCGTCAGTCGTTCTGATGATGCTGAGGTAAGACATTCAAGTGCAGGGTTTATTCTTTTCGGTCACTTTCTATTTCAGATGTACTAACATCGTTCTGCTTTTGTCAGGGAGCAGTTGCTGGACCAGATTGAATCCCAGGCTGGGATAAGGACCAGGATCTGGCTGGGCTCCTGGTGGGTCTTCGTGAGGCTGCTTACGTCACTGACCTTCAGGTTGCAGAGGCAATTCGTCTGTGGACCGCTCTCCCTGACAGCGACAAGCTGCAGATCAACTATCAGCCGCGGCATCAGCCTCAGCTTTCCATTGGACGCTTTAAGGCACCAAAGCGATCCAGATCAACACCAGGGGTGGAGAGCGTGAAGCGGTGTCTGATTGGACACCCTGGGGGTCCAGCGCAGTGGCCCAGCACTAGCCGCTTAGTGGAGGCCATTTGTGTTCAGCTCTGTGCTTTACACAAGTCTCCAACCAAGAAGGCTGGTGTGTGTACCCCCAGGTGGTCGAAAATCCTCACGGACTACCATCACATCCGTGAGCTGGTGCTGAACTGCCACTGGCTGATGGATGAGACCATGATCCAACTCTTTGAGTTGAATCAGAAGACACTTATACAGTGGTAAGCATGGCATTATTCTGTACTTATATGTTATACTATTATTATATACTAGTAAATATTTTAGTGGACCAAAAGCTTTCAGTGTAATGAGTTATCATGAAACTAAATCAATTTCAATGTTGATTGTGCGAATTATAAAAGAACTTGCAATATTGAAAAAGTTTCTTTACTAACACCTTGTGTTGATGTTGAAAATGTGTAAAAAACACACATATTTAAACATAAATATAAAATTTGTAATTTATTTTCAGGTTCCAGCGGCACCAGAAGAATCTGGAAATGAGTGTCCTTGGTCAGGGATTGACTCCATCTGCCACAGTTGCTGTCACTGAAGCACCACTTCCTCAGCCGAGGGAGAAATTGGATGCAGTCCCATAAACATCAGGACCAAAACTCCAATTTCTCCTTCCAGCAAATCAAGAAGGGCAGGCTCCGATTCTTCGGCCAGGTCGAAAACCTGGTGCTAGCACTGTAGCAAAGAAGCGCCCCATCACACCCGCACTCACTCCATCGACTTCTAACACCTGGGTCAATGTTGGGAACACTGGTCTTAAGTGTAGCTTCACCGAGTGCTTCAGCGGCTGGTACATGCCATGACCCACTTGCTCCTGCAATTGTTGCACCCAGTGCAGGCCCAGCCCCTCATGCTTCTTCTGTGATTGCTCCTGTGTCCCGTTACACCCAAAGGAACAGGCGCAAACAGGCTCTAGAGGAGCAAACTGGGGTTCATAAAAGGAGGTATGTCCGAGAGGTCACTTTTAATAAGTGTTCAAAATGTGGGCAGCCAAAGACTAAGGAGTATGGACATAGCCGATTTGGAAATGCCACATTTTGTTCACAAGCCTCCAATGGGCAATCTTTGCAGGACTGGTTGGCAGAACAGAGGGTGAAACAATAAAACTTGTCCTCCACAATAAACTGCTATCAAACAATTGTCATGTTGTTGATCTGTACATAATTGTATCTTTATATATTATATGGTTATTGTTATTTTAGATATTTACATGGTCGATTGTCATATTTTGCAATGTTTTTAACTGTTAAAAGTTCATTTATATTACTCTGTTTAATAATTTAGTTTGTTAATATTTTATTTATGTTGTTTAATAATTTTATTTATATTATTGTGTTACGTGATCCTGTTTAAATTGTATCCTTAGTTTTTTAAAATGTGTGCATATTTATTTTTTATTGATATATTTTTTTAATAAAACATTTAATTTATATTCACGTTGAGTGTGTCATCAATTGGAGCAGTGAAGTGTTATGCATTATATCGATAAACCTATAAACATTTCATTTTTTTTTATTGAAGTATTTGTTATTTAATTGAAAATGTATCCAGATCTTTGGTCTTTTGCCTGTTACTATATAAAATAAACAATATCAAATTAAATAAATGATATCAACAAACCCAAACAATGGTAATGAAATAAAATGTACACTTTCTTCCATTTAAATGTGATGAATTTATTTAAAGATAAACATCTGTGTAATATGCATTTAATATAATGAGCAAACAAATTTATATTTGAATTACATTTTAATCAAGCTAAAATACATAAAAGGCCTAACAGATACGAGTCAGTTAAGATCATATATTAGAGTGTGCTTCAGAGTGTGTTATCAGCCTTGCGTGAGAAGAACATCCTGTTCGCGTGGAGGAGGAACCATCCTGTACCAGTCGAGAAGGGGAGAAAAACACCTGGTTTTGTTTCGCCAGAAAAAGAAACATTGTCTTGTGAGCAGATAAAAACCTAGGGCTTTTCAGCGAGGAGTCAGAAGATAATAGATCTTCTCCAGCGCACTGAAACTTGTTGAATCTCTCTGCTGAAGTCTTCATTAAAACTCGATCAGTTGGCAATCTGTCTCTTGGTCATTTTGAACTTGCATTGGACGCCATAAAGTCCAACAAACTGGTGACACCTGACGTGATGACTCTAAGAGACTCCTAAGAGATTCCTAAATTCAACACCCAGAGGTGGCGCTGCCCTTTCAAAAAGGTAAGCAGAAACCTTTTAATTAAATTCTGCTATTGGTTACATTAAATCAAGTGTTGAATTGGGGTTTCTCTATAGAACCGTCGATTATTTTATACAGATTTTGAAGTGTAAAGAGAAAATGCGATCTTTTCTGTGTTTCCAATTTTTTGACTGCAGGGAGAAATCAGCAGTGGAGGTATGAGAGAAAATACTTCGTGATAAGTATAAATACTTCGTGATAAGTATAAAGAAAATACTTCATGATAAGTATAAAGAGAATACTTCGTGATAAGTATAAATACTTTGTGATAAGTATAAAGAAAATACTTCGTGATAAGTATAAAGAGAATACTTCGTGATAAGTGTAAATATTTCTTGATAAGTATAAAGAACATACTTCGTGAAAAGTATAAAGAGAATACTTCGTGATAAGTCTAAATACTTTGTGATAAGTATAAAGGGACTACTTCGTAAAAAGTAAGTCAAGAAAATACTTTGTGAAAAGTATTTAATGGTTGTGTGAGGACATCTCATAAGTAGTAAACTGTGTTTGGCAATTGAGAGAAAATTGGGTTTTCAAAAGCCCCAGTTCTGACGAGGATTGGTGGAAGTTGAAAATTGTGGAAATCCTCCGGTCTGCGGGGTAGTGGGAGTGCCCACTATAAAAAAAAATTAATTAGACTCTAAATCAAACAGTAGGTAAGAATAGGGAGAGGATTAAAATTATTAAATAGGGAAAGATAGGGTTTCTGAAATTATAAAACCTACTGTATTTGAGAAGGAAAACAATCATGAATTTTGAGAAGGAACAAGATTTTGAGGTGACTCTGGGGAGACAATGGGGAAAATGAGTGAAATCATTATGACCCATTTGAACCCAAAGAAGTTAAAGCGCGCCAGCAAGAATTAGAGACTTGCCAAAAAATAAATAATAGAACATTTTGGGCCAATAAAAAACAGAAACTTGGTTGCAACTACACATATTTTTATGTGTTATAGCCCATGCGAATAAGTTAAAAGCCCAAATTTTCATTGCATATGACACATATGTGTGATGAAATCTGAGAATGTGTGAGAGTGACATCTGATGGTTGAATGCAGTGGGAAGTACTTTCCTAATAACACTGGAGAAAATTATTAAATATCAGAAGCATTATGCTTAAACTTTAATATTTAGTTAATAAATTATAAAGAGTATAAATCAGAACAAGCATAAAATAAATCTATCAAACAACTTTGAATAAATTTGTGGAACTAAATTATTGCCACATAATTACTTATACATCTACAAATTGGGGAAAATAAACTAGAGGTTGAGACTTAAAAAGTAAAAGGAAAAAATTAAACTAACTGCTTTGGTGCTGAATTAAATTTTACAAAAGACAAATCAAACATGCTATAGAAGACAAAATCTTGCTAATGTAGACATGAAAATTCATATTAGTTATGTTAAAGACATGTAATTTGACTCTTTGAGGTGACTTTTCATTTTTGCATAAATTCAATTGACTTAGTTGGTGTGTTTAATTGAAAGGTTGTGGTTCTTCCCTAAGATGGGTTATATTAGATAGACAGGCTTTTGTTTAATAAAAAAAAATTATAATAATAATAATAATATCATCCTAACTTGAAAGGAAATTGAAACATTAAGTTGATTGGGGAATTATTTTGTGTGTAACTAAATCAAAGCAGAGTTTGATGTTCCAACCCAAGATAAAATCTAAATAAGAACTAACTTGTTTGTTTTGTTTATTTTGAATGAGATCCTGGTCAATTCTGAGCTCGAAGCATGTGGGTGGCCTTCTGAGAGTGGAGATAATGGAGTTCTTCAAGCACCTGGAATCATCATGGCTGTGTTTAGATCTGCCCCATGGACTGCACAGACAACTTCCAGCCTGTGTATGCAAACATCATCAGCATGCGAACGGATCATCTGATACAAGTACCCTTCTATTTTTTCTCTACAACCTACACAAACACTTCCTTCCCAAAGACTTTTCTTCCTCCAACATGGTGGTACACCCAAGGAGGGGGTGGAGCAGACTGTGACATTGGAATGACGTAGCTTGCGCTGGTTACAGAGTCTGTTTTTCACACACATTCCTGTAAGTCCATTAGGAGTCTATGGCCTGGAATTAGCAGCGTGAGGGAAAAGGAGGAAGGATGCATCCCACGAGGAGGTGTGGAAGAGAGAAGGGGAAACGTCTAAGGTTATGTAGGTAACCAAGGTTCCCTGAGGGAACGAGACGCTGCGTCCAACGCTATGGGGAACGCTTGCTGCGTTTCCGGCTCTGAATTATATGTAAAATCTCGTCCAATGGACAGGTGTGACGTCATCCGAGCGCGACGTCGCACCCGCCGTGCGCAGTATAAAGGAGCCTATGATGAGACGGCCACCCGCTTTGAAGCACAGTAAGCGCCGTCAGGCCGTGGCGAAGTGGCCTGGGGATGCAGCGTCTCGTTCCCTCAGGGAACCTTGGTTACCTACGTAACCTTAGACGTTCCCTTTCAGGAACTCGAGCTGCGTCCAACGCTATGGAGAACGAGAGTCTAAACACGCCAATTCGCCCCGGACTGACAGTGTCTTCAGCCCGGAGAATCATCCAGATCCAATACAGGACCGGAGCAACATCAAAGAGCGTGGACCATCCCGCAACGCTACCAATCCTGGAAGAATACCAGATGACAAGGCCCTAGTCACCACACCTCTTGTGAAATGTGCCCTGTCCCCAAGGGGGCCAGAAAGCTAGAGGCTTACACCTAAGTATAGGTGATAACATTTTTCCACAGTCCATCTGCTCACTGACTGCGTATTAGGAGGAGAGTCCGCTTATGTGTGAACCATAGCACACAGGCTGGTCTGAGCTCCACTGAGCCATGCGACAGATCTAACAGCCCAATGCCCACACTGGGCAGATACTAATAAGAACCTAGACAGGGGACTCACCTGGAGGAGGAAGAATGCCTGGAACTTTATAGGACACGGGGCGATGTAAGGCACCTGCGAGACATAGCTCGGCTTAGGGTGCAGGAAGACTTCAGAAAGCCTTTTGCGTGTAATCTTCCTTCCTATTAAGGGAAGCATGGCGCTTAGAAAAGCTGTCATAAGTGACAGGAAGACGCAAGTACACGTCGCCCAGAGTCTCACAGAGGCCTCTTAGGACCCCCAAGATGATGGCCAGGTCCCATATGGACACTCTTGTACAGATCAGGGGCCTCAGCCACCTGGTACCGCGAAGACAACGAGATGTAAAAAAGGGGGGGGGGTACCCTACAGAACTCTAGCACCGATCTTGACCGGGCAGAGCTAATCCAAAGTGTGGGACACTCCAACACTGTGACAGTCGTTGTCTCGTGTCAGACCTCCTCGTAGATGGAGCCCTGGAGTGGAGAATAGTCACAATGACCTCGGCCTGGAGGCCGAACGCTAGAGCTGGACCCCCACCGGGGCTATAGATACAGCGCAATTCTGGACGGGGATGAACCACCGTCCCATATTATTTCTCCAGGACTCCGGGAAGCAATGACGGCCCTGATAAGCACGGGATACAAGTAGACCCGAAGCCCTGGTCACCGAGAGCCTGGGTGAGCGCAGGTGCAATATACGCTCCCTGAAGCACAGAGGGTGGCAGGGTTAGCGGAAAGTGGTGAAGGGTCGCCGGGAGACGACAGCCTTCCAAGAAGTGCGCCGCTCTATGAAACCGGAGTCCCCCTGGCCGTCAGCTTCCGGGAAGCAGTGCTACTGGGGTGATGGTTCCTGATAAAGCACGGGATTCAAGAAGACCCGAAGCCCTGGTCACCGAGAGCCTGGGTGAGCGCAGGGGCAATATACGCTCCCTGAAGCACCGAGGGTGGCAGGGTAGCGGAATAGTGGCGAGGGGTCACCGAGAAACGCCAGCCTTACATGAAGTGCGACGCTCTAAGAAGCCGGAGACCCCCCCAGCCGTCAGGAGCACTTAACCACAGCCTGTTCATAGGAATGATGGTCCTCAGACTTATCATTCTCTGGCTGGGGCTTCCCCAGATGTCGGTCCCAGGTGCGACACAGCAACTGCCTCCAATTCAACCGGCCCGGGATGTAAGATGCTCTAAGGGAGCAGAGCTTGTACGGGCCTACAGGGAGAAGCGTAGGCCCCCCCCTGTCGGTTGATGTTGACCACCACGGACATATTGTCTGTGCTTCCATAGAAGCACTGATGGCCTCTGATGTCCGGCAGGAAGTGCAAAATGCACAAAAAAAACGGCCAGCAACTCCAGGCAATTAATGTGCCAAGGAGATGGGACCAATCCTACCGACCATGGGTAGAGCGGTTCCCGGCACGCCACCCTCCACCCGCGCGAGGACACCTCTGTGGTTATAGTTACTCGACGGCACGGTGCCCTCCACGGGCCCTGGGACAGGAACACAGGGTCCCTCCAACGAGAACGGCACGGGGGGCCTTTGACTCGTGGTTCTAATAAGCCAGAGCAGGGAGCCCTGGGGAGAGAACCCTGCGCTCCCCAGCCACCACTGAAGGGGCCTCATGGAGCTGACAAACGGAAGAATAGTCGCCGCTGGCCCCAAGAGGCAAGGCAGTTATTCAAACTGCAGCCGACAGTGAGTGACCTAGCCTCGCTCTCCTGGTCCCCTCTAGGATCGCAGAGATCCTGGCCTGTTTAGACAGGCACACCCGCATGTGGTGGAATCCCATACCCCACATACTTACCTGTTTGGGTTGGGGAAAACCCACTCTTGCGGGGAATCTTGGAGAAGGTCCTGCGAGAGCGAAAGGCTGACAGAAAGCCTTCGGTACTGGTAAGTCATTGACGGCTCCTGATAAAGCATGGGATTCAAGAAAACCCGAAGCCCCGGTCACCGAGAGCCTGGGTGGACGCAGGGGCAAGTCCACGCTCCCTGAAGCACCAAGGGTGGCAGGGTAGCGGAATAGCGGCAAGGGGTCTCTGAGAGACGACAGCCTTCCATGAAGTGCGTCGCTCGATGAAGCCGGAGATCCCCTGGCTGTCAGGAGCACTTACCGAAGAACTTCCTGTGAGAAGGACAAATAGGGACTTGAAAGTATGCGTCTCGAGGTCGATGGAACGAACCAGTCACTGTACTTGATCTGCGCCACGATCTGCTTTAAGGTAAACAACTTGAATGGCAACCTCATGATGCGACTGTTCAAGTGCCTCAGATCTAGAATGGGGCGCAGGTCCCCGTCCTTCTACGGAACCAGGAAGTATTCTGAAACCCTGATTCTGTCCTACACAGGCACCACCTCAATGGCCCCTTGCACAGCAGGGTGCAAACTTCCTGGTCCATGACCAGAACTTGCGAGATAACAACAGTAGGCAAAACCCCGATAACACAGGGCCATTATAACCCCGTTTCATGACCTGCAAGACCCACTGGGAGTGGCCTGGAAGGCTGAATAAGCCCCCATGAAGCGACTCAGGGGAACCTACCTCGTGAGGTCGGCTTCTGGTCACTGGTGGGTAACGACTCCTGATACAGGCACGGGATTCCATGGAAGACCGGAAGCCCTGGTCACCGAGAGCCTGGGTGAGCACAGGGGCAAAGTACACGCTCCCTGAAGCACGAAGGGTGGCAGGGTTAGCAGAATACATGTTGAGGGGTCACCGAGAGACAACAACTTTCCATGAAGCGCATCTCGAAGTTGTAGACCCCCCAGCCCATCAGGAGCGCTTAGCCGCCGCCCGTTTATTGAAATGATGGTCCTCAGACCATATTTCCCTGGGCTGGGGCTTGTGTCGCCACCCCTCGGGAGGCAGCGACACTCCGCTTCTGGGCCTCTGTACCCAGAAGCAGCAGCCTTAGGAATCTGCTCCCACCCAGCAGAACTCCAGGTAAGCCCTCCCCACCAAGGCCGAGGTGGCTCAGAACGGCTTTGTGGGGAGGGCCGGGACCTTCAGGGATGACGTTCATAACAAGGCACAGCTAGCTCGCAAGCCTCTGTCCACCTTGGATCGTCCCATACCGCGCCCCTGCATCCCCTAGATGTTCGATAGTGAACAACGGGTTAAAAAGGCAGGCTGCGCTGATCCCCGGACCTACCACCTCGGTGTGCAGGTCCGGGAAAACGGAAGGCCCCGGCATGGAGTTTGCGACCGCGGGCGCCGATAGCGTTCATCAAGCTAGCTCTCAATGAGAGGCCTGTGCTGCTGGCAGCCAGAAGATACCTTCTGACAACGCAAGTCACAACCTCCAACCGCTCCTCGCCTAGAGTGGGAGGCCTAGAGTGGGAGGAACCGTCACGAGTCAAACCCCGCGACCGAAGCGGGCGCTCTGCCTCGGCAGAAGCGGCCAAGCCACCTGGCGCAGGGGAGAACACTTTTCTCGAAAAATGCTCTCCGCGAGCGGAGTGTGCGCAACTCATGCGTTCACAATGCTCACAGCCGATCCCTGAAGAACCGGCTGGGCTTGAACCGCTCGCAAACGCCGCATGGAGCACGTGCGAGTGGAGCCTGGTGGCCAAAAACCGGCGCTCCGCCGCAGCGGCAGCCTGGCCACCGAGGAGAGCACTTTTCTCGACAAATGCTCTCCGCGAGCGGTATGTGCGCAACGCATGGGTTCACAACCAAACGGGTTGGGCTAAATCCACCCGCAAGCGCCGCATGGAGCGCATGCCGGTGGACAAAGCGGGCGCTCCGCCACAGCAGGAGCGGCAGCCTGGTCATCTAGGCACAGAGGAGAGCACTTTCCTCAAAAAATGCTCTCCGGTAGCGGAGTGCTCACAGCTGACTCCCTCGAGAGCCAGCTGGCCAACATCTGCTCCCAAGCGCCACATATTGCACGTGCGACTCAACCCCGGTGACCAAAGCGGGCGCTCCGCCTCAGCAGGAGCGGCAGCCTGGCCACCGGGAGCGGAGAGAGTGTGCAATGCATGCGTTCTCACAGCTCACCAAGCTTGATCCGCTCCCAGGCGCCATAAGGAGCGCGTGCGAGTCGAAGCCGGGGACCCAAACGGGCGCTCTGCCTCGGCAAGAGCGGCTATTCTCCACTCCCAAGCACGCCAAATAGAGCTCGTAAGCTTCAATAGCAACAAGTACAAGATATAATTGTCCACACTTTTGGAACAAGAAGACATATAAAGAGTGCTTACTGAATGCAGAAAATCTGGTGGCCGTCTCCATCATAGGCTCCTTTATACTGCGCACGGCGGGTGCGACGTCGCGCTCGGATGACGTCACACCTGTCCATTGGACGAGATTTTACATATAATTCAGAGCCGGAAACGCAGCAAGCGTTCCCCATAGCGTTGGACGCAGCTCGAGTTCCTGAAAGGGAACGGAGAGGAGAGGGGTCAGATCTGAGGAAGAGACAATCGAACTGTGCAAATCACTCGTCTGACAAAGACATCATCACAGGCCTTCATCAATCATCTCCTGATCTCTCTCAGAAAGGTTCAGAGTCATGAAGGCTTTGGAGCAGAGAAGCGGAAAATGGCTATAAATTTAGGTATTTTTATACTAACAAACTAACATGTTTGAAATGGGTTTGGAATCATTAGGTTTACTGAAACCTGTAAAACTCTGCTGAGCATATGAATTTATCAAACTTAAACCATGAGTGAAGCTCAAAGTAAAATTTAGGCTGATTTGGGTGAAAACAGATAGAATAGGATTTATTTTATGAACTTCAGCGAGAAGTTGAGTGACTGGTTTCTGACGTCCAAAGGGATTGTGGTAATTTAAAAGAAATAAATTCTAAATTGTATTGACTTTAAAACAAAACTTTTAGACTGAAAATAATCTGATCCATTGAAAGGAGAATTAAACCAACTGATATTGATTTTGAAAGAGAATACAACATAAACGTGTTGAAATTTTTAATTCCTAACTAAAAAGAGTTCTCATCTAATTATACTGGGTGTAGATTGATGTCATCTAGACTAATGTAATGAGTTCTACCAGAATTGCAGAGTTTTCTATAATACTCTTACTTATTATAATGTGTCTAGGTGTGACAGATTGACATTAAGATGGGCTGACAGAAACCAAACCACTCTTGTTCATGAAGAGTTGAAATACTAATAAACTAAAATGACTAATGTGAAGTCCGAAGACTTCTGTTGCTTATGACATCCCTATATTTATAGAGATGATTTTTTGGGGGGAAATGCAGGGAATTCCCTTTCGCAGGGAATGATTTTTCTTTACGCATTTTTTTTTTGGTGGAGAATCTGGCGATTGACTTTATCATTTTTTTAAATCTTTTTGGGAGTGTGTTGACGAAGCATACTGTTTTTTAGTTTTTATTCTTCGTTACTCGAAGATGACTCCTACGCCTTTACACATCATGTGTCGAGGTTTTTGTGAATCTTTTTCTTTTAGGAATGATGGGGTTAGTGATAGTTTAGAATAGTTTAGTTAGAATTTGGTTGTGTTTTGTTGCAGAACAAATCTAATAATTTGAAGAAGAAAAAAAACTAAAATTGAAGTGTTATTGACCTCATTTGAAACAATTCACTAACATTTATGGTTGTTTTTATTACAGATGGCGGAAGAAGTATGTATTAAATCATTGCCTGATTTGTGTTGTGATGGTTTAATGATGTTTTTTTCAGGTAACATGCACATGGAGGAGAATGTACATTAAATGTTTATCTTGTATGTGAGATTGAGTCTTGATGTATGTTGTTCCTTGTTGTGGTGTTTTTTTTGTGTGTCTGATTTTTTTCCAGATTGGAGGAGAAAATTAAGATCCAGGAGTGAGGTCGTGTTTGAGTTTAAACTACTATAATGAAATTGATACTAGCACTGTTTTATGTTACTTTGTTTTCTTTGGTTTTTTTGTTTGTTTTGTTTTTAATTTTTTTATGTTTTGTATGAGTGACTAATACTGAGCTTCAGGTTGGATTTGCGCTCATACTGTTTGTTCTCGTCGAAAGTTGAATGATGAGAAAGGTGATGCTGGAACTGACCGAGTGTGGCAGTCTGAGGGCGGTGAAAGCATCCTAAAGGAGAACCTGAACTTCTATCCACTGAAAAATGTCTAGTTTAACGTCTCCTAACGACGTGGAGGTCGTTTGCGCTGATGAGGAGAAAGGAGGTACAGAGAAATCGACTGGGTACTTTGTTCTTCTCTTTTCGTTTGTAAAGAGAATGTTCGTGAAGCAAACGGGGAGCTTCGTCAAATTCATTCTGGTGGAGGACAACGAGGAGTGTGCTGGGAAGTTCTGATGGACGAAGGAGCAGATTTACGTGAACCATATGGTCCAGCCAGTCCCTCTCCCAGTGTCAAATTATTTTAAAGATCTAGTGCCAAATCCCAACCGAATAATTAGTGATTCAGATATATTGGATAAAGTGGTAATTATGGAGACTACAAATTTACCAGAGTAAATTAAACAAGTTAGAATAGCAAAAATTAAGTGTGAGGGGAATCATGCATGTGCCTTAAGTATTATTACGACATAAGAGTTTGAAACTTAACCAGAATTGTTGGATATGTTTACAGATGAATCAGGAATGGCACACTGACCAAATTAATATTGATCTTGTATCCCAAAATTGATGTAAAATGTGGCTATTATTGCTTTACTGACAGAAGCCGTAAAGGATCATTTAATTCCAGACAAGATACAAACAAATTGCTTTACTGAGAAGCCTATGTATTCAAAGCTAGGGTTTGAAATAAATGCCATCCACGGCAGAAAGTTGTATTTGTTTGGAAGACGGCAATTATGATGTGGGATTATCTTAATGTAACATTAAGGTATCTGTGAACATCAACAAGAAGTCTAACCATTGATTTAGGGGTATCTAAGGGTTATACGGATATAGGTGTTGGTTAAGTTCTATTAGATTATAGGTTCACTGATGGAAAATGTGTTCTTTAAATTCTAAAAGGTAGAAACAACTGGTGTTAATTTATTAATGACAGTCTTAGCTAATCATACTGAAGTGAAGTTAGAACATATTGACTGGTCAAATGTAAACATTAAAGATGCAATCATTAAGAGCAATTTGACATTGGATATTTTACAGCAGAAGGGGAGAGTAAGTAAGTAATTGATTAATTATTAGCATGTAAAATAATAAAAGAATTATTATCATATGAAATATTTAGGAAATAATTAGAGGTAAATAATTGGGTAATAATTTTGTAGGTATTGATTGTTACTGTTTCATTATCAAATGAGTAAAATGCTTGAAATATTAGAGAGAAATTCTGTAGTTATAAATTTTATATTTAATAAACCTATAGATCCAAATGAGATGACAAGCAGATAATTTGGTATTATGTAATTAGACCTGTGGGGAGGTTAGGAATACTGGTGGGAACTATAGATTATGGGAATTCAAAATCATCTTTATCATCATAATCTGGAGGATCTTCACAAGCTTGCCTTGTCTTTTGTGAATGCAAAAAGGAACATACCGTGGATTACCTTTTTAAGGACACTGTTTCAAAGGAACACTGGGATTAAAGACTTGGTTTTTTTTTTGCATGTTCTTATTTTGTTTCTTGAATGTTTTTCTGAAACTGTACAAATAAGAAAAGAAAAACAACACAGCATTCAGCAATTAGAGAAGGGACAGTTAAAGTTATGTTAGGTCTTTAACTCCTGGCAAAAATCAAAAGAAGCAAGGAGATGTTTGTCTAACATTTAGACTCAAAACTAAATCTGAAGGTTTAATATTTGGCAATAATGAAATTTTGTCACTAGTGTACGGCGTCGAATAATTTAACTTTAAATTATGGTTTGCTATTGTTGATTATGTATGTGAATTAGTAATTTGATGGTTATCATATTTATGCATATTTTCTTTAATGATGGGAAAATTATGTAAGATAATTGATAGGAGGATTATTAAGAAACATTTAAATGACTTAGAATAATGTGTATTGCTGAATTAATTTGTCTTACACATAGAACTGTTTGATAGGAAATCTTTAGGTAGGAATGTTTATCGTCTGAAGGTGAATGTTCAATTATTAAATTTCAAAACATAATTATCTTGTGACAAAAAGGGGTGAATGTAATAGAGTATTTAATCATTGTAAGTAGTTCTCAAATAAAATTGAATTTGTATGTTTACTTGGGAGGGTACAGGAAGTGACGAAGAGAGGCGGGATTTATACTGAAGAGAATCTCAAGGGTTTAGGGGCTCTCTCACTATCTCTCTCTCTCTTTCTCTCTCTACCCTAGCGAGTGGACATGCATGCACTGGTCGTGTCTTTCCTTTTTCTCTTCTTTCCTCTTTCCCTCTTCTTTCTCCTTCCATGATGCTTGCAATGTGATCACATTCTTCATTGATATCAAGGTATGAGCTTAATTCATGTTTGGAATAAGTAATGAAATGCTGTTTGCGATTGTATTCATAAATAATATCTCATGAGTATTAAAATTCTATTATAAAACCATGTAGCCACTTCCCCATGTGACATGCTTAATTACATTTACAGTGAGAAGCTACTGGATTTGTATAGTAATTTAAGCATTGTTTTGCATCTACTTCTGACTCTCCCTGTGTCAGTGGCCTCTGGTGAGAGGAGCTTTGAAGGTGATACAAAATTACATGAGGTACACCATGGGCCAAGAAAGGCTCACAGGACTGGCACTTAAGGCAATTGAGCAGGATGTTTGCCAGTCTTTGGACATGGAGGACATTGTGATTGCTTTCGCACGTTTGAGAGAACTGAAAAATGTTTATGTATGTATGTATGTATGTGTGTGTTTTTAAGTATGTTGGATTTAGTTATTGTGCACTTTTTTAAAGTATATTTAATTTTATAGTACAGTGTTGTTTTTTACAAATGTTCAATTGTTGAAAATGTTCACATTTTATGCACTTTATATGCAACAGCAGTATTTGCACTCTAAACGTTTTTTTATTTATGCACAGTATATGCAACAGCAGTATTTGCACTGTAAACCTTTTTCATTCATATAAAGTGTGAGTGACTTTAAACTGTATGGCTATGCTGTGGTTCATTTGCTTGCGTGCGGAGGGCCTCCATGTCCCTTTTGCTTGGGGCCCCCAAATTCCTTCAAACAGCCCTGCATCAAGCCATGTCAATTAAGTCTGAGCACAAATTTTGGCCAGTTTCAATTTCAGTGTCAAATTCATGCGCTCGACTTTCCCTTGGCTTTGAGGATGGTATACTGCTCCAAATGAATGTTTTAACCCAAGGGTATGTTCTACAACTTTCAAGTGCTCATTTTTTAAATGTGAACCATTGTCAGATCGAATTCTTCATGGAAAACCATAATGGGGAATGTAATGATTGATTAGGCAATTGATAACAGTGGTGCTGTCCTCTCTTCCTACAGGAAAGGCTTATGGCCACCCTGTGAAGTAATCAACCATGACAAACAGATATCTTTTCCCATGTACCCTCTCCTTCATGTCTGTGAAGTCAATAACAACTTCCTTCCAACCACCCTCTCTTTGGCTTAAAAGAAGGCTTGACATTGTGTTTTTGACAGTTTTCACACTCTAGAATATGGTTTGCCATCAAAGATGGCATAAACGGATGCCACCATACCTGTATATTTTTGAGCATTTGTTTTTCACTCACATGAGCCAGACTGTGGGCTTCAGCTAGTACAGCAGGCACAAGAGAGGATGGCAAGGCGGGTCTTCCATCTGGTGCCTGCCAACAATTGTCATGGAAGCACTGTGCTCCACCTTCTTTCCATGCAGAGATCTCTTCTGGTGTGGCACCTTTTTGTTCAATTACAATGAATTCTTTAGAAAATTTTGGTAAGAGGTCTGCAAGCGTGGCATCAGATTTCACCATGGCTTGGGTAGTTACATACCCTGCTTTTTGTTTGGCCGCCAAATCAGCTGCTTCATTTCCCTTTGAAATGGGGTTTGTCAATTTGGAGTGCCCTTGGCATTGGATGATAGCAACTTCAGTAGGAAGCATAAGAGCCTCTAGGAGGTCCAGTGCTTCTTTTGCATGCGCAATGGGTCGGCCCGTCAAGGTAGTGAAACCAAATCTCTTGCACACAGGCATTTCAACATGCACAGCTGTCACCACATACGCAGAATCACTATAAATGTTGACTCTTTTCCCAGCCGCAAACCGCAGAGCCTGTATCATAGCCAGAAGTTCAACTCTTTGTGCAGACTGCTTCCCTTCCAACCTGTCTGAAACTCTGGTCACAAAGCTCTCCCCTACAGACTCCACCACAGCATAAGCAGACTTCAACGTACCATCCTCTGCCCTGAAACACCAGCCATCAGTAAACAAATTTAGTTTGTCTGGAGCTGGTGCGAGCTCAATTGCCTGAAGTCCTTCACAAATTTTTGATTCAGCTTCTGTCAGTGGGGCACAGTTATGGGGTTTACCGTCCGTTATTAGGTCTGCCATGTTTATTCCCTCATGGGAATAAGTGATGTTAGGGCTGATCAGAGTCTTGGCTAATCTTTGCTGTCTCAAGGAAGAAAATGTAACAATGTTGTTGAGTTAACAAAGGCTCTAGATGCCTTCACTCTGACCTTCAACAGAACTTTCAGATCCCCTCTTATCTGTTCATAACACAACTTTCTGGCTCTACTAACGAGCAGATGCTCACACCTGGAACTGCATCAATATTGTCTATAATTAGGGAGTCAAGCTCGCAGAGCTTTTTCCCAAAAGAGACTAGCTTCTGGCTTTATCTTCTGACTATTCTAATACACACATTTAAATGACCTATTCTTTTCTAATACCATATAATTATCATTACTGGCCTACTAATGTAAAAACCCTTAAACCCTCACCCACAAAATCAATGATCCCATATACAATTGTCATTTACTAGCATACTAACAAGAATCCCATAAACCCCCACCCATCAACTCAACAATCCCAAAAATGAGTGGAGAAAGGCTGAAAGGGAATGTCTTTTTTATTAATCTGTAAAGAAGTTCTGTTAGCAGTTGATTAAATGACAGAGCATTAATAAGCATTGATTAAACAATAATAAAAATCCCACAGTATGCAAAAGAATGCATATGCCAAATCAATGCACATGAACCACTTCCGAGATGGTGTCAAAACAGTGAGTGAAATATAAGGATTAGGCACTGCCAATGTAGGTGTTGCCACCACAGAAGTAATTTGTCTGAGGTCATGAACTAATCTGTATTTTTGTGTACCTGCTTTAGGAACTGGAAAGAGGGGATTCTTCCATTCAGAGTCAAATCGAGTTATCACTTCTCCCTCTAGGAGACCAGCCACTGTACTGGCCACTCCTTCCTCAGCTTCTGGTTTGTTGTGATACTGTGGGACCTATATAGGATTGGTAGATGTCAGTTCAAATGTTACAGGAATTACATTACAAAATCCCACATCCATGGGGCCTTGAGACCATAATTCTTCAGGCAGTGATGCGATGAGCTCCTCAGAACCTTCCCCATCTGTGTTTTCTCTGCCATGGCACATGGATATTTTTTCATGAAGTAACATTCCTACATCTTCTGTGTTTTCCTGAATCCGGTAAGCTTCCATTGCTCTCGAGTACACAACATTAGTTCTACCTGTTTCTTCTGCGTCTGTCACCTGCAGTAAACTTTTGGCCATTTGTTCCAGCTCTCTTGCTTCATGTCCTAGATGTAATGCTAGGGAAATGTTTGGTGCTGCTGTATCTGACATTTCATACCATTTTGTCTGCTCTTCAGTAAGGTGTATTTGTGCTACCACTCCTTCTTTCCCTATCATGATTCCTTCTCCTCTCAGAACCCACTTGTCTCATTCTACTTCCTGGAACACTTCCTGGTATAGAGTTGTGTCATTCCTGTCATAAAAAAGTTTACAATATAGAAGGTCAATTGGGGGCACAAAGAGATTTAGCTGGTGAATCCAAGAGCCTAATTTAGCATACAGACTCATGTCATCTTCTCTTTCTTCTAGTCATACTCAATAAATGTCTGCATCAGTTCTCTGACCCTCACCTGTTAAAACCCATTGATTCCCTTCACCACTAGCCTGTGTTGAGCAGTTAGTTACCGTTCCGTCCGGAAAGGTCACCACTACGGTGTACAAAGGCTGCTTGCTCCTAATTTGATCAGAAAATCTCTTCCTAGCAGAGGTACAGGTGCATTACAGGAGTAAAGGAAAGAATGAGTTAGCGATTGATTTGCTATATTAACTAGTAACTGTTTTGTCAGAGGCCATTTCTCAGCCATACCAGAAAACCCTCTCACAGTTACAAATTGTGTAGACAGTTGACTCTTGTCAATATGATCTGTCACTGTAGAGTAAGTTACCCCTGTGTCCTCTAGGGCACTTAGTGGTCTGTTGTTGATCACTATCTATATGAGTGGGTCGTGGTGGAACCACACATGGTGGTTTTCTGTAGGCCCCTTCAACAGTGCTCCGCACCATCCTCTCAGCCCCAGGTTGGGAGCATGGGCCCCTGAAAGTGAGAGGATGACGGAAGGTGTTGTCGGGGTTGGCTGGTCCCCCCCCCCCCCCAGACCACATGAGCCACCTCCTCGTTAGGGACCCCATCCCCCCGCATTCGGTGCTCTGAAATGACCTCTGCCATTGGCTCGGCCAGGACAATTTTTAATTAAGTGTTCTACACTGCCATACCCATAACAACATCTTTCACTCCTGTAATTAGCTCCCCCACCCATTCTATTTCCCCTCTGTGGTCTCTTCCACCCTTGTGGGCGCTACTCATACCTGCCGGTGTCAAATTGTGGCTGGGGCTGACTCTCTGTTTGTTGAGGCATCTGCTTCAAAGGCTTTTTCTCTTTGTTTCCCTTCCGAGCCGCTTCCAGCTGCAGTTTCGGGAGTTGTGTCTTGGTTTTTTCTATCTCTTCCTCGTCTTTTGATGTCCTGTCCATTGCCTTATCTGTGTGGAAATTCAAATGTCTTTCCCATACCTCATTTGAAGCCCCCTGCATATCTGGGTTGTTGTCCATAGCCTGCTTCACTACATTAGGTGCTCTTGACATCACTGCCGTTCTGAAAATATCTTTAATCACAGCATTATTAATACCATTTTCTTCTACCATTGATTTCCATTGACTAGCACAACTAAAATGATAAGCTGCTCTGGTTTCTCCAGGTTTGGTTTGAAATTGAATGTTTTGGTACACTGTAGAAGGAATAGGGAACATCGCCCGCAGTGCTGCGTCAGACTGCTCACCTGTGTGAGGGGAACATCATTTTGACAGTTTAGAATTCTTGCAGTTTGTTCAAAATCCTTTGACCCAAAAGGCATCTCACATCACCCTAAGCAAGTGTAGTTCCATGACATAATGAAGTGAGTTTACTTAACCAACTGCCTCCTCCAGAGGTTAGTGGTGGTAATTTACTCAACAGCATTCATGTCTGTTTGTGTCCATGGTTGGTACATGTCACGTCCATCTGCTTTCTGTAGCAGAGGAGCCATTGGAAGGATGGCCTGGTTCACCATCACTGGGGTCTGTAACTGAGTCACTGGATATTCTTTGTCTTTAATCAGTCTGGGTGTGCATATTGCCTCTGTCCAATGAGCTATATCTGCATTTTTGTCTCTATTTTTGCTTCTTGTTCGCATTAAAATGCTTTCATTATTTTCATCTACTTCTGTCATTTTATCAGTAATTATTACTTGTTTCATTTTGGATTTCAAATTAGCAGTTGACTCCAAGGCTGCTCTTCTTCACTGTCACTGTATTGAGATCACATGCTGTGTTGTGAAACAGAATTAACTTCTGATTTTTCTTCTTCCATTTCTTGTTCTTCTCTAATGCTTCTCTATCTTTTATATGACTGTCTGTGCTTGACAGCAAATTCTCTGTGTACAGTATATTTTAGTTTTTGCACTTGATCATTAAATTAATCTATATCTGGTATCTCTACATCGATAGTTCCTCCTTTCACTATAACATTTGGCTGTTGCAAAGTGGATTGTTCATACGGAGGAGTTTGAATAAAATTCTGGTAGAGGCCAGGCATTTTGGTTGGAGGCGGGGCAGAGGGTGGCAGTGAAACGCTTCCTGTCTCTGTCATTCTGCTCTTGCTCTGTCTGGTGAACTTTCTTCTTCTGTTCTTTTCTCTCTAACTGTCAGAGTTATTCTAGTCCAAACATGGAGATTCTTTCGGCTTTTTTCACACTCCTTATCACTTTTCTTTCTCTCAAACCAACTACCTTCTGCTTTTCTATTTTCCTGTCCCTTCAATCTGTTATACATTCTCTTCTCCATTTCTCTGATTTTTCCTGGCAATGACACTGTCTCTCTTTCTGATCCTTTGGTTCCGTTTGAGCCATAATCATATCAATCACATTTTTCCACTGTGTGGTCACAGGCACAATCATATTTCTCACTCTTTTTCTCAAACTCAGACAGTTTTCTTCACAAACATATAAAGCACAGCAAGAATAATAAGCGTATTTGTCATACTGGCTCCAAACATTAATCAGCAATAAGATGCTTAAATTTGGGTTTCATAGAACCGCTCTCTAAAGGAATTTAAACTTGACCACACAGTATTTTCATAGAACCGCTCTCTAAAGGAATTTAAACCTGACCACACAGTATTTTCATAGACCTCCTCTCTAAAGGAATTTAAACCTGACCACACAGTATTTTCATAGACCTGCTCTCTAAAGGAATTTAAACCTGTGGGACTTTAAGGCGTCCAATGCATGTTCAAAATGACCAAGAGACAGATTGCCAACTGATCGAATTTAATTGACTTCAGCAGGGAGAAATCAACAGCCGTTTACAGTGCACTGGAGAAGCTCTAAACAGCTTCTGAGTCCGTTTTCCAAAACCCTAGCTCTTTATCTCCTCTCAAGCCGTTTCTGGGGAAACGAAACCAGGTGTTATTTTTTCGTCTCCGCGACTGGTACAGGCGGCTCCTCTGACGTAGGATAGTCAGCTCCCTGCCTGGTACAGGATGCCTCCTGTGCTCCTCTTATCTGCAGAAAAACAGGATGTGCCATGGCCTTCAGACACACAAAAAGGCTCACAAACCTTCATGAATCTCTTCTTATTTATAACTCTTCAGTTTTTCTTGATCAGAATTTAGAAGGTAAAATGTTGGTTAACAAAATAAGTACTTTTAAATATATAAAAGGTAAAATATAAATCCCACAAATCCCTCTCTTGGCCTCTGAAAGAGGCCACAATTCAAAACATATACAGAGTAAAATGCATCCTAAACTATCTTCATACTATCTTAAGCCTGACACATTTGCTGGTGCGTCCGAGAGTGCTCGGGCCGAAAAACCTCTGTGAGGAAAAAAGACACCCGAGCGATCCCCAAGTTGGCTTGTGGGCGATCACTCTTAGGCTCTCTCGTCCACACCAGATCTATACACAAAAATAGAAACAAAAGACTGCACTAAAACCTATCTGCTAAAGCATCCTTACTACCAGAGTGCCCAGAGAGGGTTGGAAAACCCTTGTGTGCCCAATTGACCCCCAAGTTCAGCTAATCTAAACATCACACAAGATTTCACCTTAGATTTTAACATTACTATCAAATCAATAACACAATAATTTTGATCCAGGATCTGAAATAAAGCAGAATTAATGGAAAAGATAGCAGAAAGAAACATACACACAATACAGTTTTTTCTTGTCTTGAGAAAATAAATGACATTTACTCATACAGTAACCAAAGCAATAAGTAAAGAGTATTCTAAAACCATAAAAATTAATAAATGAGTCATAAGAAAATTAATCAAAAAGAATTCATAAATGAATCATAAGAAAATGAATCATAAGAAAATTTAATCAACTTAATAAAAAATAAGAAAATTAATCATAACATTAAAGTCAAAATTTTTAAGAGAAAAAACTTAAATCAACAAAAAATTTAAGAAGAGAAAAAACCAAAATCAAAATTTGATATTACTCCAAAGCATAAATTGAGATGTTTTTCTTTTTACATCTCCTCCTCCTCCATTTGCTCAATCCTTTAATCACATTTGGTTTCTTCACTTCTCGTTTGGGTCTGATTAGGGTCTGGTTAGATCTGTGCACCACACCTGTGATGTTTCTGTTGGTTTCTAGATCATGACTTTTTCCTACAGTGTTAACCCCCTACTCTTAGCACTGCAATTATTCCAATGAGAATCATTAATTTCCAATTTTCCCACAATTTCTCCTCTCGACCCGCATCTTTGCTGTCGTTCTTCTACTACTGCTATTATTACTTCTTTTTTAAGTTGGTCAAATTCTTTTGAAGCTTCTTCAGTCCCTTTTAAAGGTGCATTTAGTTGTTTGATTCCTGCATCTCTTATTAGTTGTCTCATTAGTTAACATTTTTCTGCATATTCTGTGATGTATTCACTACAGTAGCCTGTTGTTCCTAAAAAACCCTAACATTTTTCATTTAATTTTATCATTTAGAAATTTGTTAATTATTTTACAGTCCACATTTATTTGATCTATAATTAATCTCGTTATTTTTATAAGTTTTGATCATTTTTACTTTATGTTTACTATCTGTTGATTTAACACATTTAATGAATTCTATCAATTTAACAAAACTCATTCTAGAGTTTCCAAAACCACACACTACAATTGTTTATTCAGTTACAATTTGGATTGTAATTTCAGGTTTAACTTTTAAGTAATTTAACTTAAATTATCATCATTAAAATTTATTTTTTAGATTCTACATTTAGAAATATTATCTCAATAATCAATTTTCACTTTGAAGTGCTTAATTTTTCATCTAAGTTCTATAGTCTATCTTTGCTTTACTTTGTGTGTTTGAGTTTCTCTTCCAAGAGAGCGTTTAAAGGCGGGGTGAACTTATCAGTCTCTGCGTTATTTTGTCTAGGCTTTCTCACACATTCAAACATTTTAGTTACTCATCTTCATCATTAATTTTTTTTATTCACAAACATGTTCTATCAATTCAGCCTCTGTTTCTTCTATCTGCACAAACACAGCACACATGTCCAACACAACAACTTTCTCCTGCTTTCTGTCTTTGGCTTTTTCAGCATGCAGTTTAGACTGCTTTCAAAATCTTGGTATGTTGGGAGATGTTTTAGTTACTAGGTGAAAAACAAGCCTGTCTACTTCGTGTGTTACAGCACATTCACCTTTTCTTTTCTTTTGGACCTCTACTTTCTCAACTCCGTATTTTTCTCTAAATCTTTTTGCAATTCCTGCTCCGAAGGCACAGTCTGCGCTTACACAGTGTGCCACTGGTTCTCCACTAGGAGCAGTAAAGAGATCTCCCACTCTGTGAACAATCTGTAAAGCCTGTTGAGGGAAATTTTTAGTAAAAATTTTCTTCACTCACGTGTCCTGTTGTTTCCTGGTCCTCTTCGGGTATTTTCTTCTTCTTGTGTATGTGTATGTGTTTGTGTATTACCTGTTGAATTCTAAGATGATCCTTTATTCTCCCTCTCTTGGACCTTAGAAGTAAGGTCCACACTTGTGTCTTCCAATTATCGTGATGTGGGCAGCACTGGCTGAGGTGATACCAGGTGTCACCCTTTCCTTCAATCCTACTTCCCATAGCCGTCTCAAAATGCTTTCTGTCGCTTCCATACCGGTTTCTGGGGTCGGTGCTGCTAGAAGTAGATCATCTTCATACATAATATCATAATAGGGATTTAAACTCAATATGATCTCACTCCTGGATCTTCGTTTTCTTCTTCAATCTGAAAAATCCTCATCAAACAATCACAAAACAAATTAGGCAACGATTCAACACACACTGCTCCCGCCATCTGCAACAAAAACAAAACTGAATTGTCAGTGAAATGTTTATTAGCGTCATTTTGCCAGTAAAACACCACCTTTTCCTATGTCTCCAGCATCTGTAACAAAGTGATCACAGATTTCAGTCCTTGAAACATTTCCTTCTTCTCACTCCATAATCTTTGTTCTTTATGGAATGTAATAGTTGATTGATAAGTTACCATTTACAGCTCATCCAAGAACTTCATAAGACATCATAGAGCCATGTTTTCTCTTCTCAAAGTGAACCTGATTTTTTATTATTTTTTTTCATCTTGTCAAGATTCATGACACCTCATTTACATTTTTTCTCTCTTCAATTATCAGGTTTGTTCTGCAACAAAACACAACCAAATTCTAACTAAACTATTCTAAACTATCGCTAACCTCATCAGTCCTAAAAGAAGATTCACAACAACCTCGACACCTGATGTGTAAAAGCATAGAATTCATTTCCGAGAAACAAAGAATAAATAATAAAAGAAAATAATAAAACACACACAGTATGCCCCGTCGACACACTTTCAAAAAGATGGAAAAAAAATAAAAATAAAAATATGAAAAAGTCATTGGCCAGATTTCCCACAAAAATGCTGGAAAAAAAATATTTGAAAAATTCCCTGCAGAAGCAATGTACACTGGTTAGGTTAGACACACTTCATTCAGTCTCATTCATCACAAACAATCATCTCCCCAGATTTGGCTAAATGTTACACTTTATTTTTATTAAGTTTTTTAAAGGCCTCTGCTTTTAGATATTGCCATTGTTTACCCTTTTATTCTCTTATAATTATCAATTTGTCACTGCAAGTTGAATAACAACTTCTCTATATTGTTTTAGGAAATGTCTTCACTCTGTAATTATTTTTCAAGTTCACATTAGTCTCTATTCTCAATTAGCGTCATCACAAGACTGTTAAGTTTGAGTCTGTCCACAAGCAACACTTGTTCTTCATTGCTTATTATTCAGTCTTAAGTCAGGTATCCATTCAAGATCTCTCATTGAATAAACATTCACATAAAATGGCGCACTACGTGCTCCTCTGTTACCGTTAACACTGTGACCAATCAGAAATACCAGTAAATATCATGAATGTTTTTAATGTTTAGTCAATGAAAATCACCAAATAGATTCCTCTAACATGAAAGGTTGTAGTTGGGTTTCAAAATTCTAATTATTTCCCCCTTTACATTATTAAAAAATAAAAATAAAACCCTCATAGTTGATAATTCTCATTCATAAAACCCCAAGTCACTTCAATTATTTGTCCCTGAATGAGTTGTATTCGTTTAAAACAATTCCCTGTTTTCATTTCCCCCCAAAAAATCATCACCATTAATATAGGGATGTCATAAGCAACAGAAGTCTTCGGATTTCACATTAGTCATTTTAGTTTATTAGTATTTCAATTCTTCATAAACAAGAGTGGTTTAGTTACTGTCAGCCCATCTTAATATCAATTTGTCACACCTAGACGCATTATAATGAGTCAGAGTATTATAAAAAACTCTGTTTTTCTGGTAGAACTCATTACATTAGTCTAGATGACATCAATCTACACCCAATATAATTAGATGACAGCTCTTTTTTTTTTTTTTTTTAGTTAGGAATTAAAAATTTAAACACGTTTATGTTATATTCTCTTCCAAAATCAATATCAGTTGATTTAATTCTCCTTTCAATGGATCAGATTATTTTCAGTCTAAAAGGTATTTGTTTTAAAGTCAATACAATTTAGAATTTATTTCTTTTAAATTCCCACAATCCCTTTGGACGTCAGAAACCAGTCACTCAACTTCTCGCTGAAGTTCATAAAATAAATCCTATTCTATCTGTTTGCACCCAAATCAACCTAAATTTTACTTTTGAATTTCACTCTTGGTTTAAGTTTGATAAATGCATATGCTCAGCAGAGTTTTACAGGTTTCAGTAATCCTATTGATTCCGAACCCATTTCAAACATGTTAGTTTGTTAGTATAAAAATACCTAATGTTGTAGCCATTTTCCGCTTCTCAGCTCCGAAGCCTTCATGATTCTGAACCATTCTGAGAGAGATCAGGAGATGATTGATGAAGGTCTTTGATGATGTCTTTGTCAGACGAGTGATTTGCACAGTTGATTGTCTTTTCCTCAGATCTGACCCCTCTCCTCTCCGTTTCCCCTTCTCTCTTCCACACCTCCACGTGGGACGCATCCTTCCTCCTTTTCCCTCAAGCTGCTCACTCCAGGCCAGAAACTCCTAATGGACTTACAGGATAGTGCGTGAAAAACAGTCTCTGTAACAAGAACAAGCTACGCCATCCCAATGTCACAGTCTGCTCCACCCCTCCTTGGGTGCACCACCATGTTTGTGTGGGTGGGGGGAAAAATAGAATGGTACTTGTATCAGAAGATCCGTTCACATGCAGATGATGTTTGCATACGCAGATAAGGCCAGAAGCCTGTGCAGTCCATGGGGCAGATCTGAACACGGCCATGATGATTCCAAGTGCTTGAAGAACTCCATCATCTCCACTCTCAGAAGGCCATCCACATGCTTCGAACTCAGAATTGATCAAGATCTCATTCAAAATAAACAAAACAAACAAGTTAGTTCTTATTCAGATTTTATCTTGGGTTGGAACATCAAACTCTGCTTTGATTAAGTTGCACACAAAATAATTCCCCAATCAACTTAATGTTTCAATTTCCTTTCAGTTAGGGTGCAATTATTTATTTATATATATATATTAGTATTATTTATTTTATTTATTTATTATTATTATTATTATTTATTTAATTTTAAACAAAAGTCCCTCTATCTAAAATAATTCTCTTAGGGAAGAACCACAACCTTTCAATTAAACACACTAAGTCAATTGAATTTATGCAAAAAGGAAAAGTCACCTCAAAGAGTCAAATTATATGTCTTTAACATAACTATTATGAATTTTCATGTCTACATTAGCAAGATTGTGTCTTCTATAGCATGTTTGATTTGTCTTTTGTTAAATTTAATTCAGCATCAAAGCAGTTAGTTTAATTTATTTTCCTTTTACTTTTTTACTTTTTAAGTCTTAACCTCTAGTTTATTTTCCCCAATTTGTAGATGTATAATTAATTATGTAGCAATAATTTACTTCCACAAATTTAATCAAAGTTGTTTGATAGATTTATTTTATGCTTGTTCTAATTTATACTTTTTATAATTTAGTAACTAAATATTAATGTTTAAGCTTAATGCTTCTGAAATTTAATAATTTTCCCCAGCGTTATTAGCAAAGTACATCCCACTGCATTCAACCACTAGATGTCACTCTCACACATTCACAGATTTCATCACACATATGTGTCATATGCAATGAAACTCTGGGCTTTTAACTTATTCGCATGCGCTATAACACATAAAATATGTGTAGTTGCAACCAAGCTTCTCTTAACTCTCTTTCTCTCTCTACCTTTCCTACTTCCTCCAGGTTTTCTATCTTCATTGCCCCCTTAATAGACACCTGATAATCATATCCTTTCTCTCTGTCTGGATCTATAGAGTCTCTGTTTGGTGTTGCTTTCTCCATATCCCTGTATTCTCGACCTCTATTCTCTGCTCCTGCTTGTCCCCACTCTTCCTTTTCAAGCTCTCTTTCAAGTCTAGGCATCTGAAGCGCTCTGCTTGATCCTGGTCTCCCTGGTGTAGAGCTATTGATATCTTCTCTCTCTGCATTGTCATGTTCTGCTCTCTCACCTGTCTTCTCCACTTCAACCGCTAGATGTCCTCCTCGCACTTCCATTTCTCCTGTCAGCACTTTCATCAGGGGCATCTGTGCTGCTCTCTTCATTACAAGCTGCTTCTTAGTCTTTCTGTCCGTATTTGGGGCATACGGAGGTGGCAAATCCTGATAAATTTTCTGCACACAAGGAGCTGTAGGGACCTTTGGAGAGTAAAGCTTTTCTTCATTTTTTTTCGAATTTTGATTTGTCATTCAATGTAAAAGTACCAATTTTCTTTTCTTTGTTTTTCCTTAATACTGCAGCTGTAACCACCAGCCTTGACCATTTTCTGTGCTCTGCTTCCAGTTTTTCCCCTTTATTTTCATGTGCTCTTTTTTTTTTTTTTTTTTTTTTTTTTGTAACCTTGTTTCTTTTTCCCCATTGTGTCTATCAATCGCTTCTTGAGCTAATTTTTCTTTTAGACCCACTTTCTGAAACAGAGACCCAGTCTGAAACATAACATTAGTCCCAAAATGTTCTATCATTTCTTTTTTGCAAGTCTCTAATTCTTGCTGGCGTGCTTTGATTTCTTTAGGTCCCAATTGAGTCATAATGATTTCACTCATTTTTTCCCATTGCTTCCCCAGAGTCACCTCAAACTCTTGATCAAATTCCTCATCCATGATTGCTTTCCTCTGATACAGTAGGTGTTTAGATTTCAAAAAGTCCTGTCTTTCCCTATTTAATGCTCTCCCTATTCTTTCCTACTGTTTGATTTAGAGTCAAATTGGCTGTTTTTATAGTGGTTCTCCACTACCCCGCAGACAAAGGGATTTTACAGTTTTCAACTTCCACCAATCCTCGTCAGAACTGGGGCTTTTGAAAACGGGTCTGCTAAATTTCTCTCAATTGTCAAACACAGTTTATGGCTCGTGAGCTTGTCCTCACACAACCATTACATGCTTTTTCATGAAGTATTTTCTACTTATCACAAAATATTTTCTTTATACCTTTTACTTATCACGAAGTTTGCGCTAGGTATTTTGCTTATCACGAAGCTTACATATCACAAAGTATTTTTCCTTTATACCTTTTACTTATCACGAAGTTTGCGCTAGGTATTTTGCTTATCACGAAGCTTACATATCACAAATTATTTTTCCTTTATACCTTTTACTTATCACAAAGTTTGCGCTAGGTATTTTGCTTATCACGAAGCTTACATATCACGAAGTATTTTTCCTTTATACCTTTTACTTATCACGAAGTTTGCGCTAGGTATTTTGCTTATCACGAAGCTTACATATTACGAAGTATTTTTCCTTTATACCTTTTACTTATCACGAAGTTTGCGCTAGGTATTTTGCTTATCACGAAGCTTACATATTACGAAGTATTTTTCCTTTATACCTTTTACTTATCACGAAGTTTGCGCTAGGTATTTTGCTTATCACGAAGCTTACATATCACAAATTATTTTTCCTACCTCCACTGCTGATTTCTCCCTGCAGTCAAAAATTTGGAAACACAGAAAAGATCGCTTTTTCTCTTTAAACTTCAAAATCTGTATAAAATAATCGACGGTTCTATAGAGAAACCCCAATTCAACACTTGATTTAATGTAACCAATAGCAGAATTTAATTAAAAGGTTTCTGCTTACCTTTTGAAAGGGCGGCGCCGCCTCTCTGGTGTTGAATTTAGGAATCTCTTAGGAGTCTCTTAGAGTCATCACGTCGGAGGTCACCAATTTGTCGGACTTTAAGGCGTCCAATGCATGTTCAAAATGACCAAGAGACAGATTGCCAACTGATCGAATTTAATTGACTTCAGCAGGGAGAAATCAACAGCAGTTTACAGTGCACTGGAGAAACTCTAAACAGCTTCTGAGTCCGTTTTCCAAAACCCTAGCTCTTTATCTCCTCTCAAGCCGTTTCTGGGGAAACGAAACCAGGTGTTATTTTTTCGTCTCCGCGACTGGTACAGGCGGCTCCTCTGACGTAGGATAGTCAGCTCCCTGCCTGGTACAGGATGCCTCCTGTGCTCCTCTTATCTGCTCAAAAACAGGATGTGCCATGGCCTTCAGACACACAAAAAGGCTCACAAACCTTCATGAATCTCTTCTTATTTAACTCTTCAGTTTTTCTTGATCAGAATTTAGAAGGTAAAACGTTGGTTAACAAAATAAGTACTTTTAAATATATAAAAGGTAAAATATAAATCCCACAAACCTGACCACACAGTATTTTCATAGACCTGCTCTCTAACGGAATTTAAACCTGACCACCCAGTATTTTCATAGACCTGCACTCTAAATGAAAATAATAAAGTTTCAACCTCTTTCAATATTACTTTTAAAACAGGGTGTTTATCAAATTCAACAAACAAATTTAATCTTAGTCAATAGCAGAATTTGAATAAGCAGGTTTCTGTTTACCTTTTTTAAGCCGGCCGACTGTTTTGTGTTGAAATTGAATCCTTGCTCGTTGTGGTGAATTACTAGTCAATCCCTAGATCATCACGTCACGGGGTCAGCAAATTGTGGATCTGAGGGATCCTTGCGTGATCAAATGATCAGGAATGCAGTTTGAGAATCAAATAACTGAGGTTTAATATTCGGAGACAATGAAACCAGCCGCTGGGTGTTCTCTTTAGATTGCCAAGAGAAGCCAGTTTTTGCATAATTAAATATAGACATTTATCCTTAAAAAGAGCTCCTCCTTCCTCATCTGATCGTCCTTCCAGGAGAGAGAGAGAGTTAGAGATGGCCATGTCCAGTTTTTGTGTAGTGTAGCTTTAAGCTGGTGTAATTGTTTTTCTCGTTGAGGGTTGAGGCTGGAGATGCCCCCACTCTGACCTTCAACAGAACTTTCAGATCTCATAACAGGGACTCTCCAGAGCAATTTCCCACACCTGAATCTGCATCAACGCTATCTGAATGAATGTCCTTGAAGATCAGTGTCCAGGCTGTTTGTTTCACTTAAAATATTTTAGTTTCTTTTGGCCTGTTCTACCTAACTTCCTGACTATTATAATACATATATTAAAACAACTATTCTTTCTAATACAATATAATTATCATTACTAGCATACTATCAAGAATCCCATAAACCCCCACCCATCAAATCAACAATCCCATAATGAGTGGAGAAAGACTGAAAAGGAATGTTTCTTTTGATTAAGCTGTAAGGAAGTTCTGTTAGCAGTTGACTATATGACAGAACATTAATAAGTATTGATTAAACAATAATAAAAGTCCCACACACATTCCGATCTCGACCGTTCATTGGCTTGTCTTTCATGCGTTTTCGGCATGTCCAGCTCATGTCCAAATCATGTCATGTTCATGATAACACACACTATTTCTTTTGCCCACCATGCAGGCTCACAGATGCATGGAGTTAACTTTTGGCCTACTTACTTCACCTTTAACCTCGATCTGCTCTACGCATGCAGAATGCAGCTCAAGATTAGCTCTCTTACAAGCACATCCTCATTTAGTACCGTAATTCATGTAATGTCTTTAAATTAGGCATGAGAATGAAGTTATAAAGGAAGGAGAATGTTCAACCTGTTCAACTTAATATTTATTCTTGTCATCTTACTTTATACCGATGTGTGTTAAACCCAGATGCTTTAATATTCAACCCAGCTTCTTTTGTTTCCAGGCATTTTAGTTCCTTATGCATTCTATATCCTAAAGGTTTGTACCTTGCTTGAAAACAAGCCAAATTTATTACACAAACACTTGCTCTTAGAAAGAGTTCTGATTGTATATTTTAGAATCACTTTCAATCTCTCGCAATCACTTTCAAACTCTAGGAATGTGTGGCCACAATCCATCCAGGGGACCTGCCCTGGCAGACCGGGCCATGCCTTCCATTCCTATATTAGTGAAAGTTAAAGTGTCTGATTGACCAGATATGGAGTGACCCACACCTGGAATTTGTGCATGCCAGTGAACACACACACTGTGAACTCACTCCCGGAGCAGTGGGCTGCCATTCCTGCGACACCCAGTCAGAAAACTGGTGCCCTGCCCAAGGGCTCCATAGTTGTAGTAGTTAAAAATCGGAGAGCAAGTGTTTCATCACATACACCACCTTCAACTCTGGGGATCTAGCCTGCGACTTTTTGACCTCCAGTTGCTCTCATCCACCAGCACACAACTAACTGGCACCACAGTGATTCATACTATTCTTTTTCAGACTTAGTTTGTTAAACCTTTAATTTTCTCTTTCCAAAACAGCGCGCAAACATTTAATTTCAGTAAGTGTTTTCTGATCTCTTGGTTGAATATTGAAGTCAAAGTTGTTGTTTGTTTTTTTCTTCAATGGAATTGCTAACATCCTTTTAATACCATTATATTCTTATTACTTGAACAATATCAAATGTTGTGATGGCAAACAATCACATGATCATTTTGTCTGTTGTCATTTCAATAACTCACATTCAATATCTCACATTCCCATAAACATGGTATTGTATACATATTGTAACATAACTTCCATCTGGTCACTAGGCTTGAATATCATGCAAACAGAATGCATTGCTTTTTCAGAGTCCATACATTATTTTTCTGGCGGAATAATGTCAATAATACACATATATACATCAGAAAGTGTCTCCGAAATTATTACATCAAACTTTCCAAATAATTACAGATCAGACTGAATCTCTGATCGTGAATAGTCCTTGATCTAATACATCCAGTGTTTCATACATGCTTAAACATCAACAGTTAAAACCGTACAATAACTCGGATAACACGGGGACCTTAGTCATACAATGACGTTGAATTAAAACATTCCTCATTTCAGCTTATATCATAATAACTGAATGTGTATAATAATTCACATTTAAATGTAAATTAATTAAATGTACAGTTATAGAACTCTTAAAGTAAAACATAACGTCATTTTACAAGGCCAAATATGTCCTTTGAGAGTTTCTCTCTTTCTCTCTGTGCTGCTTACAGCTTTAGGTTTACCTTCAACAAGGAACTCTCTTTAGGAGAAAGATTTCAGTTTTTCAATACATTTTTACAATAGATCTTCTTTCACTTTTAAATTCACCTTGTTCAGACCATGCTGGTCTTAAAGAAAATGAAATGTTAGTGTTGGCAATGTCTCGTCTCGTCTTCTCCCGCTTATCCGGGGCTGGGTCACGGGGGCAGCAGTTTAAGCAGGGATGCTCAGACTTCCCTCTTCAAGGACAATTCTTCCAACTCCCCGGGAGGGATCCTGAGGGATCTACTCCGAGCTCCCCCCGAGTGACGGAGCTTCTCACCCTATCTCTAAGGGAGCGCCCAGCCACCCGGTTGAGGAAGCTCATTTCGGCCGCAGAGCTCATGACCATAGGTGAGAGTAGGGACTGTAATAGAAATTTACATTCATTATAATGGGTGTTGATAATTATCTATTTTGGCATTTTAAAATGATATTGAATGTATGTAAACAGTCTTAGCCTGGGAGGAAGGCGACTGGGTGAGTGGGTGGAGTCTCCGTGCAGCGATGGGGCTGTCCCCTAGGGAGCGCTTAAATTCGCGCGCGCGGAGACTTCGCGTCCTCTTTTTCCCCCGCCTTTCTTCCTTCTGGACTTTACATGTAGCTTTCCGTAGTCTTTCTTTAGAGCACCGTTTCAGGTTTTGTTATAAAATAAAGTTGCCGCTGTTGCTGTTGTTCTATACCCTGCCTCCGGAGTGATTTTCTACGAGAGAGAGTTTAATATTCTACGACATTTTGGCGACGAGAAAGGTAACTGGCCGCGCCAGTTGAATCCACGTGTTGGCACAAAGGAGCCATTGTTTTTGCTCTCTCGTCGAGGGATGCTCTTTTCGTCGAGTGATTTCAGCGATTTAGCGATTCGACGCGGGATTTCCGGCACGAGCTTTCAGGCGAGTGAACATTTTTATGCTGTGATATTAGATAGATACTTTTATCACGTGTTTACGCTTACTGGTGCTTGTACGCGCGTGCACGTTGCGTTGTGGCCTTTGTGGCGAACCAGTAGGGGGAAGGTCGTGTTTTGTTGAAAATAAAAGGGATAAGTTCTTCCTGTACGGCTTGTTGTCTTGGAGAACAAGTGGGAGGCTTATAATTATTTTCATGACTGGGGAAACACGACTGAGGGGATAGTTTGTGATTAACTCCCCTGTACAAACCGCGCAGGTTCTAGGAGAAACGTGGGGGGAGTGCACAAATTATTTTCTGCATCCGGTTAGCGCTGCGAGAATCATCTTAAGCCCTGAATAACGCAGTACTGTGATAGTTGACCGGATGTTAGTATCGACAGTGTAGCGGTACGGATAGAATCGGCGATATTAACCGGTTCAATTCTGGCTGCGAAATGTAGGTACCACGGGGAGTTTGACGAAATTCCTGCGTGACCTTGCGTGTCTGAAAGTGTGTGGTATTGCAGTTGATGTTCACAGTCGTGCAGTGTGTTTTACGAAGCGATTAATATATAAAAAAAATTTTTTCTTCTTTTTCCTTATCGAAGTTTTGGCCTTTTGTTTGTTTATTTTTGTTTGTTTTTCTTTTCTCTCGTTCTCTTTCTCTCCGAGCGTTATGGGTGTAGAACACAGCAAAGCAACTAAGGCTAAGAGGGTGCTTGCAAGGTATCTTTGTAATCCAAACGTAAAATATATGCAGTGCAACTATGGGGACGATTCTTTAACTCAGTTTGCGTTTTGGGTGGACAAATGTGGTTTTCCTGATAGGGGCAGTTTCAGTATTAGGCAATTGGAACATTTAAAATTCACCCTTTTGCAACATGAACGTAATAGAGTTCAAATTGATTGGGAGGCTTTTGAGATGTGGCATTCTGAAGCAATATTTAGGGAAAGGAAGATGAAAAGGAATAAAACAGAATTAACCCCTCAATCTGTGAAACTGTTTTCAGACGACCTGGAGACATGTGCTGGCCGGAGCTCTCTTCTTTGTTCTCCAAACCATGTGCTCGGGCATCCTGGAACGATGGAGGAGGGGTCTCCTAAAGAACAAAAAGCCCATCCCCCGCCATATAGCCAAGGACAAGTAGCAGGCCCCTGTTCGGGGGTAGCCGAAGATCTTCAAAGACTGGAAATAAAACCCCATTCTCCTGTAAGTCAACGGACGAGGCGAAAGCTGACGTTTGCTGTTCCTGCTACACCTACATGTCCATCTTCCAGTGTTTCAAAAGGATTGTCTTCTCCACATAGTCTAATCCAGTCAAGCACTCCATTCCCTGCGAACACTCCAAACATCTCAGGGGGCGAGCTTTGCATGGTAGACAGGTCTGACAGTTTCTATGTTCAAATGCCTGACTCTACCCTTCCCCCTCATAATTCAGCAAGTGTTGATAACTCCATCTCCGATTTTCAACTACCGATGGTGGAGGTGGCTGGTCCGGAGGGTTTTCCTGTCTTGGTTTGTTGGCCATGGACATACGCTGACATTCAGGAGGTGGTGCATCAGCTCCCCAATCCTGTAGAAGCGGGAGGGGGGAGATTTGGTCAAATGTTTGAACAGTTCTGTAGGGAGTTCAGGCCAACTTCAAGTGAGATACAGCGCCTCCTGGGAGTGAAGCTGGGACTTGACATTTCGAAGCTGAAAGTTCAGTGGCCAGAGGGGGTGCTGCAGATGCGGCACACGGAGTGGTCACACAGAGCCAACCAGGAGTATGTCCAGCTCATTACTCAAGTGAGGGATGCCTGCAAGCCAGCATTTCCGACCAGGATGGACATGACAAAAATTGCAATGTGTACACAGGGAAAAGGTGAGACTGTCACACAGTATTTAAATAGATTAATTGTAGTCCATGATTTATACAGTGGATTAGAGAAGCCTGACGACTTGAGTGCTGCTGGGATAACGCCATATGAAGCACATCTGAGGAACAGCTTCATCAATGGTCTGCAGGAACCTATATCAAAGAGGCTGAAAAGCATCTGCATCGAGTGGGACTCAGGGAAGCTACATCTTGTGGAGAAGCATGCTCTACACATGGAGAAGCTTCTAGATGCAGAGGAGATACATAAAACCAAGAGAAGGGAAAATGAAACGTATGCAGCCCAGAAAGTAGTTCTTCAAATGGTAGCACACGAGGTGCCAAGACGCCCGACAGGGGATGCAAGACGGGGGAAGAAGAAATACTCAGGTGGAGGATGTCGTCTCTGCAAACAACCTGATCACCTAACAAGGTACTGTCCGCAAACCAAGTGCTTTGGATGCGGTGACTTGGGACATCAGCTCAAGGATTGTTCGAATCCAAAGTTGTTTGTCGGGGCCCGGGGGCATGGTGGTTTGTGAAAACAGGAGGGGAGCGACACCGGACATGTCGACCAGGAAGTGACCAGGGGTGAGTCTTATTTAAATACTAAAACACTAACAATTAATGAGGGAATTTTTGACTTGAACAAAATGATTGAATTTGTTGAGAGAAAAGTTAATAGCGGAAAAGTAAATGAAACTTATGCGAAATACTCTACTGAGGCCTATACGCGGTTGCCTATCCTAACTCTTATGGTTAATAATAAGCCCATTGAATTTTTGGTTGATTCTGGTGCATCTAGATCAGTGATTAGGGCTTCTGAAATGCAGCCATTGCCAAAATTGAGTGGGAGGTTTCTGACATCCATTGGGGCAGCGGGAGTAAAAATAAGGGAGAAATTTTCAAGTCCATTAAAATGTGAAATTGATAATGTCAAACCATTCAAATTTTCATTTTTGATTTTAAATTGTTGTCCTCTAAATCTAATGGGTAGAGATTTGATGTGTCACCTTGGAATAATTGTTGTGAGTTCCCCTAGTGGCCTTTCAGTGCAATTGCCTGAAATACAGTGTCTAAAACACTCTGACTCAATACAATTAGTGTATGGATGGCGGTTTGATAATCCAGATGGATTGGCAGTAAGCCGAACACTTATGAGCATGGCAATGGAGTTGACTAACCAAACTGACCTGACTAATGTACACCCTGAGGATTTATTTTTTATAGCACATACCCATGAAGGGTATGATGACAATTTTGGGGTGGAATGGATGAGAGAGGTGGGAAAAATAGAGCAATTGATGTTCAGACGAATGTTTTGGGATAAAACTAGATGTTGTGTAGAAGTTAAACCTTCAAACACAGAGGTTTTAGGGGGTACACCACATCTTTTCCTGTTAGAGGGCACAGTTCCATATGTCTCATTGAAAAAACCTTTGACAGATTCGTGGCATTCATTGGGTTCTTGGATGATATCTTTAATGTCAGATCAAAATTGGGAAGCTACCCCTGATCGATCTGTATTATATAACAGTAACAGAGAAGCATATTGTGTGCCATTGACTTTCATTGTTGATTCAAGGAGAATTATTGAACTGATGCCAGGGGAGGAGACTTTGACTGAACAATTTGGGGGCACAAATTTAGTCTTAACTGATGATAGGTTGAAGGAGGTTCCACAGAGCTTGTGGGCTAAAGACAAAAATGATGTAAGCCTAATTAAGAGTTGTCCGCCTGTTCAAATCACGGCTAAAGGTGATTTCAGACCTCACAAAACCCAATATCCTTTAAAGGCTGAGGCGGTGAAAGGGATTACTCCAGTTTTCAATGCACTGTTAAAAGCAGGGGTAATTGTGCCTTGTTATGATTCTTCGGTCAGGACACCAATTTTTCCGGTTAAAAAATGCCAGATGCCAGGTGAACCTGAGCGATGGAGATTTGTGCAGGATTTAAAGGCGGTGAATGATGCAGTTGTTTCAAGAGTGCCAAATGTACCTAACCCCTATACATTGCTCACACAGGTTCCACAGGATTGTGAATGGTTTTCAGTGGTGGATTTGGCTAATGCGTTTTTCAGTGTGCCTGTCCATCCTGACAGTCAGTTTTGGTTTGCTTTCCTTTTCAACGGCAAGCCTTATACCTTCACACGGCTGTGTCAAGGATACTGTGAATCTCCAACCATCTATAATAAGGCTCTTAGAAATAGCTTAGAGAGTTTAGAGTTAAATTCGGGATCTGTCCTATTGCAATACATGGATGATTGTTTGCTTGCCAGTCCAAGCAAAGAGCAATGTGAAAATGACACCATTAAACTGTTGAAACATCTATCTCAAGATGGTCACAAGGCAAGTATGTCTAAACTGCAATTTGTTCAACGGGAAGTGAAATTTTTGGGACATTTAATTTCAAAACAGGGTAAACGACTGGAGGTGAGTAGAATCAAGGCCATACAGGACATTCCGAAGCCCAGGACTAAGAAACAGTTATTATCATTTCTTGGTATGTGTTCATATTGTAGACAGTTCATCGTAAACTATTCTTGTTTGGAAGCTCCTCTGAGCGAAATTTGCCACGGGAAAGGTCTTGGGGCCTCTTGGACATTGGAAGCGGAACAGGCTTTTGAAAAGTTGAAAAAAGCTTTGCAAACCACGCCGACACTTGGAATTCCTGATGCTACTAGACCGTTTGTCCAAACAGTGGATGAGAAGCAGGGATGCATGACTTCTGTGTTGTTACAAGATCATGGAGGTAAGCTACGGCCAGTGGCTTATTTTTCAGCAAAATTAGATCCAGTGGCTGCTGGACATCCTTTATGTTTACGTTCAGTGGCAGCGGCGGAGAAAGCAGTGAATGCTTCACGAGATATTGTGGGGTATGGTGAGTTGACTCTGTTGGTGCCTCATGCTGTTTCACAATTATTATTAGAACAAAAAACTGCTCATATGACAGCTGCAAGATGGTTGAGATACAATACTGTTTTATTGGACATGCCGAACGTCACTGTGAAAAGATGTACTGTGCTTAACCCTGCAACTCTTCTGCCAACAGAATTTGATGGTGAGCCACACAGTTGTGTTGAAGTAAATAATGAAGTGTGTTCCCCTAGACCTGATCTGAAAGAAGTACCGTTGCAGAATCCTGATTTGGTGATCTATGTGGATGGCTCGGCCTACAGGAATGAGGAGACAGGTTTGAATTGTGTGGGATATGCTATTGTAACACAACATGAAACACTGGTGGCTAAATCTATACCTTCTCATTTATCTGCACAAGCTGCTGAGTTGATAGCTGTAACGGAAGCTTGTAAATTGGCTAAAGATAAAAGAGTAACAATCCAGACTGACTCTAGATATGTTTTTGGAATTTGTCATGACTTTGGGGCCTTGTGGAAACATAGAGGTTTTCTTACGTCATCTGGGAAGCCTATTGCGCACCATAAGTTAGTTTCTGAGTTATTGGATGCTATTTTGCTACCTAAGGAGATAGCAGTTTGTAAATGTGATGCTCACACTGGTGGAAAAGATCTTGTTTCACAGGGGAATGCTAGGGCCGACGCTGCAGCTAAGAGGGCGGCGACACGAGTAGTAGCTGAGGTATCAGTCCTGACGAAGGTCTGTACTCCCACAGTGGACATATCGGAGTTGCAGAGTGGGGTTCCACAGGAGGAGAAGAGGGTGTGGAGGAAAGCAGGTTGTACAGTGGTAAATGATGTTTGGGTGGGTCCCAATGATAAACCATGTTTACCAAAAAGGTTGTTTCCTTTTTATGCTAAATTAGTTCACGGTAAAGATCATGTGTCAAAGCTGGGAATGATACACAGCATAAACCAACACTGGTTCACTAAAGGTTTTGCTAGCTATTCGCAGACCTTTTGTGAACGATGTATTATTTGTGTAACAAATAATGTTGGAAGAGGAATCAAGATGGCGAGTGCTGCTCATCCGCCTCCAAGTGGACCTTTTGAGCATTTGCAGATGGACTTCATTGAGCTTCCTCCATGTGGGGGAAAAAAATTTTGTTTAATAATAGTGGATATGTTTTCAAAATGGATTGAAGCTTTTCCAGCGGCTAAACAGAATTCCAGTGTGGTGGCGAAAGCTTTGCTTATTGAGGTGATTCCCAGGTGGGGAATTCCAACCCGGATCTCCAGTGATAACGGTACACCTTTTGTAAACAGCGTTCTCCATATGCTGGGTGAGTATCTTGGTATCGATTTGAAACATCATTGTGCTTATCATCCTGCTAGCGCAGGAGCAGTTGAAAGGGAAAATGGTACCCTGAAAACCAAACTGGCAAAGTGTTGTGAAGAAACTGGACTAAATTGGGTCACGGCTCTCCCCCTAGTTCTTATGTATATGAGAACGAGGGTAAGGGGAAGAGCACAGCTGAGTCCATTTGAAATATTGATGGGGAGACCAGCTAATACTGGTATTGGGCCTCCAGGTCTTCCTAGACAGTTAACAAGTGAATGTGATGATGATATGTTGGCATATTGTTCAAACCTTTCTTCTGCTCTGCATGATCTTCACAGGCGGGTGAAGGATGCGTTACCGGAACCAGCCCAAGTGTATCTTCATGATCTGAGACCTGGAGACTGGGTGGTGGTGAAGAATTTGCAGAGGAAAAAGGGGCTGACGAAGCGCTGGCAGGGTCCATTCCAAGTTCTTCTCACTACGCAGACAGCAGTTAAGGTGGCAGAGAGAGCGACTTGGATCCACGCAAGCCACTGCAGAAGAATTCCACAGCCTGTTGAAGGGGTTCCAGGAAACGCACAGCAGGCATAATCATCAGCTGAAGGGATGGAAAACATCTGCCGGAGCTTCGTTTTCCTGTGGTTCATAGTGGGCGTGTTCCTACTGGATCATCATCATCTCCAAGAGGGTTCTGAAGGGGAAATAGAGTGTATTACCAGTTATGGTAATGACGGAAATGTGCGGTCCTGGGTCCATTACCTCTGCAAATACCCCTGTGAATCAAACCCTTTGAGCTCTGTTTGGTGCAGCACATCTTCCTCGCTGCCTGGCCATAGGCGAGGGGGGTGTTCTTGGAGAAAAAATTGCAGCTCTGTCACATTCCTTCTTGCACGGATAACTGAAGAGGATGCAGGGAAGTTCTGGTGTGCAATGGAGCAGATCACATCTGATTCATACGAAATGATGGTGAACATCTTGGTGAAGCCAGCCCCTCCCCCAGTATCCGAAAAATTAATAGATCTAGTGCCGAACCCTGAACAAATCATTAGTGACATTGATATATTGGATAAAGTGGTAATTATGGAGGCTACAAACTTACCGGAGGAGGTTAAACAAGTTAAAATAGCAAAAATTAAGTGTGAGGGGAATCATGCATGTGCCTTAGCCTTATTACAACATGAAAGTTTGAACATTAAACAGAGTTGTTGGATATGTTTACAAATGAATCAGGAATGGCACACTGAGCAAATAACTATTGATCTTGTTACCCAAATTCAGTGTAAAATTCCTAAAGCTATGGCTATAATTACTTTGATATAAAAAATTATCTAACACCAGATAGAGTTCAAACAAATTGTTCTACTGATAAACCCATGTATTCGAAGCTAAGTTTTGAGGTTAGGACAACAAAAGCTGAAGTTTGTATATGTTCGGAGGATGGTAATTATGATGTGGGATTTTCACAATGCGATATTAAAATTACTGTAAGGAACAATACGAGAAAGTGTACAATTTTGAAGAAGAATGGAAAATTTGTAAATTTTTTTTGTCCATTCTCATCATTAGAGACGGCTCCGGCTGCAGTGTGGGTGTGTGGCACACGAGCGTATCATCAGCTTCCCCAAAAATGGCGTGGATGTTGTTATGCTGCTTTATTATCTACAGGGACATCAGTGTTACTACAGGAGGGTCCAACCGATGTAGTTCGAGTTAAGCAAGCTATAAATGGAGTGACTAAATATAATGGGTATGTTTTGTCAGATCCGTGGACTTCACCAGGGGCGAATGTGGGTTGGTCATTGTTTTTGGGTGGGGGTACGACTACAGCATTAAATAAAATTAATGGGTTGGCATATAGCATGTTATCATTAGCTAATGACACAGAAGTAGCATTGGGACTAATTAATTCTGAGATGCTAAACATTCGTGATGCAGTTATTCAAAATAGATTAGCATTGGATATTTTAACAGCCGAAAAGGGGGGAGTATGTAAATTATTGGGTACTTCTTGCTGTTTTAATATCCCAGACGAATCAAAGAATATATCAAACGTAATACAACATATGAGAAATTCTTTAGTTGTACCATCTGAAGCAGACAACTCGTGGTTTTCATGGATTGCGAACCTGTGGGGAGGGTGGGGATACTGGCTTCTACACACCATGATTCCAGTTCTGATCGTAATCTTGCTGATCGTCATCTGCCTGCCTTGTTTCTTGCAATGCATCTCATCTTTTTTGGAAAAAGCAATCGCTTCAGTCATTGCAATGGAGGGATATAAAATGGTGAAAACAACGGAAGAGGAATGGCAGGCGACATTTGTTGATGTTGAAGAAATTACCATCAATCTTTAATGGAATTAAAGGGTGATGTGCTAGTAACCTCTCCCCTTAAAGTCACTCGGGGGGGAAAAAGGGTTTTCAAGAATCAACGCCTGAGGATTTCGTGGAGATAAAATAAGGACTAACTTTTGCATGCTACTGTTATTTTTTAATGTTCTGAGATTGTGACACCAATGCAGCACACGGCAAACAGAGTAGGGCAAGTTAGTGAATATGAACTGGTCTTTTACTTTCTGCAAGACAAAGAGCAGAAAGATGTTTGGCCTTCATATTAACCCAGGGTAGAACTTGAGGGATAAAATTTCAACCGTATCTGAGCTATTGCCTCAGTTAGAGTAGACTGAACAAGGGAATTGTAATTCTTAAACGGTTGAAACACTGTCCTTCTGGTGCTGATCTGGGAAAGAGGGGATATTTTTGTTTATGGATAGTAATGTTTAGTATTTTAAGCTTGTAGAAGTGTTTAGGCTGAATAACTTCATAAAATTGTTAAGTTTTTTTTTGTTTATAGTGTGTTTTCATGTGTTTAGGAGGTGATTTTAATAGATGTATTGTGTTACTGAATGTGCCTTATTCCTGTTAAAGATGGGGTTCATATTGTATAGAGGGAAAATTTAAGTAAGGTAATTAATGAAGATTTTGTTAAAATCATATGAATGACAATATTGGACCAACCAATACATTACTTATAATATTCTCTTTACAATCTAACTTGATCGTATATCTACCTCAAAGTAATATCAGGGTTATTGTGGTTGTTTTCCCGCAATATAAAATACACTTTTGAAAATAAATTCAATAAAGACAGACTACGACTTTCAGTCCGATTTCTCTTTACTTTTCAGCACAAGATCTTTCAGGAAACAGCAATGTGATGGGTTACAGAACCTGGCTCGAAAACTGCACCTCCCTTGGTGTTTCATAGGCGCGGTATATATGCAGAAAGCTATCCTTGCAGATAAGTTTCACGTGGCAGATATTTTGTCTCTAGCTGCGTATCCCTATCAGAAAAGCGTCACTCCTTTTAAGTCAGACTGTCTTTTTCATGGACTCTAGCTTTTAAGGTCAGACTGTCTTTTTCATGGAGTCAGGTCCAATTTATGAATTAAATAAATGTTAAATCAGGTCACCTAATTGCCAAAAACACCCACATTCCCTCCTTGGGAACTTTCCAAGTTTCCATTCGTTAAGGCAATTAAGTGAGTTAATTATGTAAAATCGTTTTTCTCCATTACTTCAATTGGCTAAGTTAAGGAGTAGCACTTTCCCTGTCTTTTGCCAATTTTCTACAAAAAACAGTAAACAAACAAAATAATAATTAATCAAAAGTAGAATAAGATCCGCAGATGATGATCTTCGTAAGGAAACACGATTTCGATGAGATAGTCATCAGAGGGCCGTTCGATACCGGTCTGTCCGATCATGCTTTCAAAACATCATTCATGCATTAGCATTACTTCTTCACTTCTCATTAAAGCTTTCTGTTCAGTGGTTACAGATGCTCCAAATATAATGATGTTCAAAATGTCCTTCAAATGTCATTCACTCAGTCATCATTCTCTCAAAGGTAAAATTAAGAATTTTTTTTTTTTTTTTGGCATCTATGTTGGTGATTAGGATGATTATTATAACGTGTACACTTGATAATGAGCGTAATAATTTTGGAATAATCTCCATATTTACAATAATTTTGCATAAAATCCAATGTTTAGCAAAACTCTGTTCTCTAACTCTCCAACAACCAGAAAAATCAGCATTAAACAGCTTTTCACCCAAAACTAAAAAATTTATTCAGCAAAAATAAAAAAGTAAAACTAGATTAACTCAAAAATCTCCGTATATACTCTAAGTGACCTTTTAGCAGTGACATGGGAATATGGGAGTCAGGAAATCTTTCGGGAACCCTCAGGAACCTCCAGGTGTCTCATCAGACGATCTCTTGTTGACTGCTACCGCGACTGCATCCATGTTTCTCAGGAAAGCCTTTCAGCCTTTTGCTCAAGTCCCTCAGGATCAAGCTAATAGAATGAATGCTAGGTTTCTTTGCACTCATTTTCAGAATAGCACAGATAGTGGTTCTGCGCTCCTAAGAGTCTTTAGAGTTCATAACACATTGTCCATTGTCTCCACTAAAAAATTGTCCATTCAAAGTGGGAGACTTTCTCTGGTTTTCAGCCAAAAATTCTCTCGTGAGTGTCATAAAAAACGCAAAGTATTAGATATCTATAAAAATCAAAAAGTACTAAGAAATATCAATCAAAATAAAACAATCGACTTATTAAAAAAGTAATAAAACTAAGGGCTAGAAAACAGCAAACGCTATCGCAAAAACTATTGAAATAAAAGATTGAAAACAACAAATTTGGGTTACCATGCTGCCTTCATACCAATCTTAAAAGTTGGCAGTGAACCGGAAAAAAGAGTTTCATGATTTTTTAAGTTCTATCTTTGATTCTACATAAACAACTTTATTTTTGATTTACACTCTCAGAAATACTTTATTTAAACCCTTAATTGTACTCCATCATTATTTTATACTTTTTTTTTCTTTTTTATAATGCTCACATACTCATATTTAATTCAATAACAGTTCAAAATGTCATCTTGTTTTTATTCTTTAGCACTTAAAAATACGCTCATTGTTAGTGAAAAATAAATCTTAGATACTAGGAGAAGAAGCTCTCATCACACAAGTTCTCCTTATGATTGGCAAAGACACAAGGTTTCAAAAATACACTTTTACTTCTTATCTAAATAAGGAATCAGACAGTGCTAAATATGTGGATCAAACAAAAGTGAACTTTCTCTTTAATGTTTCTACTGATCTCAAAGGATATTATTCTGGTCAGCTGAAGGTCGGTTGAAAGGAATCCTTCATTCACGGGACCTAGAGGGGATGCTCTTCTCTCTCCGAGCATTCACGTTGTCATGGAGTTCACTCAGTTTTGTTCAAACAATCATTCTTTCTATAATCAAGACAAATAAAATTAATATCCAACAGTGGAGTGAGAATCACTCATTCCTCCATTCTCCTTTCACTCGCTTTCATGCACATATAAGACAGACATCCTAGCTGAGGAATATGTTACATGCATGTGTCCACTTCGTCGCAAAGTAGTGAACCAAGCTCTTCCTCAGTCGCAGCAAGATCCTTTCCTAAGTTTAGGGTAATATCAATAAATCTGTCGCTTGTATTTTGGTACATCATCCTAGTCATACTATTTTCGATAGCTTTTTGAATGAGTCCTCGAACGCAGGGTATCACGCAGCATCCCATGATTGCGATAATGGCAAGTGCAACAACTATAGTAATTGCTATTGAGGAAATAATCTTTCCCCATTTTCCAAACCATCTTTCCATCATTTTACCAAATGGATCTTCTCTGTCAGTGTTTCTCTTCAGTTACAGGGATAACCTTTTCAGTCCGTTTAGTGCGTTAGTAACTGACCCATCGATTTCGGTATTTGAGGGTATGGCAGTACAGCATTCGGTTCCAAACAGAATACAAACTCCTTCTTTTGCAAGTAGCATATCAGGAGCTATTCGATTTTGTCTTGTCATGATAGAATTTTTGTCTAATTGGTCTTTTATTCCTCCAATAGCTTGGATGGAGAGGTTTTTCAATAGCAAATAATTCTTCAATTGAACTGGCTTGGATAACATCTGCTCTAATTTCTTCAGTTTCAGCGTACGGGGAAGTTGGTCCGATTGTCTTAGTGGTTGTGCCGTTATGCTCTTTAACTTTAACGTAAAGTGATCCCACAGGGTCCCATCCATCAATTGACGCACCCACTACATAGTAGTTTTCATCACTTTCAAGGGCATCTTTTAAAGTTATCATTAATCCATTACACTTAAACTGTTCGCATTGGCTTCCTTGGTTGGGCATTTTAATGATACTCAGTCGCTGAAATAGAGTTTTTCCCTTGCTCACAGTTTCCGGATTGGTTGTCTTTGGTGGAGGTTCAATAGCCCAGCTTGGATCAGTAGACCATCCTACTAGACTCCAAGATGAACAGGTCGTGTCTCTAGCTCCACTATCTTCCTTCATTGGGGCTGTACAAATATACATCTTAGCACGTTGGTACATATTATGGTGTCCTACACATTTGGCTAATCTACAAAAATCAATTCTCCAGGTTGTGGTAGCTCCTTTTGGTGCAATAAACAGTTTGGAAGTTTGAGCTTCTCCTTTCCAAGCATTCATAATTAAAATGAGAAGCACACAGACCCATCTTAACACAGACATCTTTCTGTTTTAATTCCGATTTGTACCTTAGAACGGTTTTAATCAGCTCTGGAGTGGTAGACTCAATAGGGGCTGGAGCAGTCTCGATCCGCCTCAAGTCTAAGTGGAACACAGGAATACTCTTATCCCAGGTTCTCAGAATCTCCAGTCGAAAGTAATCTGTAACGCAAAAATTCAACACAAAAACGGTACGTTTTATGGTTATTTGTCTATCTGGATGTCTGGATTTATTTCAAATAATTTACTCCTTCACAGGGTCATCTGCAATTTTATCACTTGTTGGAAAGGTCTCATTAAGATTTCTTACTTTCAAGCAGTGAGATATATGATACCACAGGTTGGATCCCTTCACCCTTACAGCAGTAGGTGTGGCTTGGGTGACCTCATACGGACCCTCTCTTCTCGGTTGATCCCACTTTCTCTTAAAAATGTTTATGAACACGTGATCTCCAACTGATATAGGACCTGGTCGTCCAGACTCCTCAGGAGAACATCTTGGTCGACTCTCAGCCTGTAAAACATGCTGATGATTCTTTACCAACAAACAGATATATTTGTCAATATCATTTCTCAGATCATTCAAATTGTCACAGCTAATAAATTCTCTATCAGGTCGAGGCATCGCTCTTCCTGTCACCATTTCATGGGGGGTTCATTTGGTTTCACGATTTGTGCTGTTCCTGATGCTGAATAATGCAATGGGTAAAGCTTTTGTCCAATTGAGCCCGGTTTTTGCACAAATTTTAGAAAGCTTTCCCTTTAAAGTCTGATTCATTCTTTCACACTTTCCTTGGCTGGCAGGGTGGTACACAGAACCATACTTCAAATCAATTTGCAACCTCTTACACATCAATTTCATAACAACCGCTATGAAACCCGGTCCATTATCACACTGTATCTGCGACGGGATACCAAACCTCGGAAATACCTCTCTCGTCAAGGCATTCACTACAAAGTCTCCACTCTGAGACTTTACCGCAAAAGCTTCTACCCAGCCGCTAAATCGGCAAACAATTGTTAAAATATATCTCTTTCCACTAACAACCTTAATCATATCTATAAAGTCAATGACTATGCTTACAAAGGGTCCCCTTGGTGTCGGAAAAGTTCTGATTATATGTGGAGCACTTTTGATGTTTCTGACCATACACGTTTCACATTTCTCTAGAAAGTTGTTTACTTTAGTTTGAAGATGTGGAAACCAAAGATTTAGTTGTCTAATGATAACATCTATCATTTCTCTTCGATTGTGGTGCACTGTACCATGAGCATGTAATAGTACCATTTGTTCTGCACTCTCTGGTATTATCAATTGACCTTGAAGTGTTGTCCAAATTCCTTCTTTTGATTTAATCCCTCCTTTGAGGTTCCAGTCTAATGTTTCTTGTACACTAGCACTTGATTGCATTTCACAAAGTTTTTCAAAATCCCATTTACCTTTTAGTTCAACTGCTTCGTTTTTCTTTTGCTGTCGAGTTACAACTGGCATTTCAGTAATAATCTCTTGCATCGCTGCTTGTTTGGCTGCTAAGTCTGCAAAATAGTTTCCAATTGTTTCTACACTTTGATCTCTTTTGTGTGCATCACATTTGACTATACTTAGCTTTTTTGGTGTTTGACAGGCTTCAATCAATGCTTTAATTTCTGTTTCATGAATAATAGGTTTACCATTTGTTTTCTTATACCCATTATTGTGCCAAATTTTTCCATAGTAATGAGCTACCGAATAACCATAGGCAGAGTCTGTAAAGATCGTTCCTTCTTGGTTATCTAAGATGTTACAAGCTTCTGTTAATGCCATAATTTCTGCTCTTTGTGCTGACATTATACCTTGAGTGACTTTTATTTCTCTGATGGTGTTAAATTTTAATGGATCTTTGTTCTCAAGTTCTACCACAGAAAAACCCATTTGGCTCTTGCCTGCATCGTTCTTAAAACATGAACCATCTACAAAAAGAATTCTTCCTTCCTCTAAGGGTTCAGATGATAAGTCTGGTCTTATCTTCATGTCCACTGTCCCTGAAATTTCACAGCAGTGTGGCTCTCCCTGTTGGCAAAATAACAGTTTTTCTGCTTCATTTTTTGTTTTGAGTACCTTTATAGTCAAGTTTACTTTTTCAAGTAGTTCCAAATATTTCATTCTTCTTCCTACTGACAGATTAAATCTGTTTTGTTCCAAAATTCCTACAACTTCATGGGTTGATCTTATTTCTACTGGGGCACTTAAAACTATTTTTGAACATTTTGAATAAGCCCAAAATACTGCTTCAAGATTTTTCTCACAGTCTGTGAAATTGTCCATTCCACTAAGGAAAGTTGAATACCATCCTAGCGGTCTTTGTTTTGTACCTTCTTTTTGATGTAAAATAGCTGTTGCTAATCCTCCCTTTCCTAATGCAACATCTAATAAAAAAGGTTTGTTGTAATTTGGATTTGACAGTTTTGTAGCCATTATCACTTCTTTTTTAAGTCGGTCAAATTCTTTTGAAGCTTCTTCAGTCCATTTTAAAGTTGCATTTAGTTGTTTAATTCCTGCATCTCTCATTAGTTGTCTCATTAGTTTGCATTTGTTTGCATATTCTAATGTATTCACTGCAGTAGTCTGTTTTTCCTAAAAATCCTAACGTTTGTCCATTTAATTATTTTACAGTCTGCATTTTTTAAATCTATTATTAATATTGTTATTTTTATCAGTTCTGATCATTTTTACTTTATGTTTTTACCATCTGCTGATTAAACACATTTAATGAATTCTATCAATTTAACAAAACTCATTCTAGAGTTTCCAGAACCACCCACTACAATAGTTTATTCAGTTACAATTTGGATTGTAATTTCAGGTTTAAATTTTAAGTGATTGAACTTAAAAAACTTTCATCATTAAAATGTATTTTTCAGATTCTACATTTTGAAAAAGTATCTCAATAATCAATTTCACTTTGCAGTGCTTAATTTCTCATCCAAGTTCTATTATCTATCTGTGCTTTACTTTATGTGTTTGAGTTTCTCTTCTAAGAGAGCACATAAAGGCGGGGTGAACTTATCAGTCTCTGCGTTATTTTGTCTAGGCTTTCTCACACATTCAAACATTCTAGTTACTCATCTCACATCACAAGTTCCTTGCTTACACACATACAATTTGCCATCTTCATCATTTTTTCTCAAACATTCTAGTTGCTTTTCCTCATTCTATCAATTCTGCACAAACACAGCACACATGTCCATCAACATTGTACATCTCCATCCATTATCCAACACAACAACTTTCTCTTGCTTTCTTTTTGAGATTTGCTCTATCAATTTATGTCTTGTCTCAATTCTTTTTAGAGTTTTGCCTGCATTTTTCCTAATTATTAGCCATTTATTCAAATTTTTGATTTTCTCTGTGTCCCAACTACCTTCTTTTGGCCACGAAAGATCTACAGATTTGTCTTTTCTCAATTTGTTTTGGATTTTTTCAGACCAGCGTCTAAGTTTTACTCCTGCAGTTGAGTCTTTCATTTCAATCCACTGTATTGGGGATAGTGAAACATTAACCTCAAACCTGTTTACAGCCGCAGTTGCCATTGTTGATAAGAGCCTGCTCAGAAGACCAAGTCTTCGCTCTCGTTAATGGGAATTATTTGATTCAAGGTTTTTTCCTTTTTCTTCAAAGCTAGTTACTTTTAAATGGTCTTTATTTCTTTTCCGGTCGTTAACAGTTTTCCCAAGATTAGATGCTTTTAGTTTTAAAGTAATAATATTATTGTCTAACCACTATTTCTGTATCCCTTTGTAATAAAGTTTTCAACTAAACACTATCACCTCCGTCATTCAAGGACCTCCATGAGTATATCACTTCACGCTACCTTGAGCGTGCTTCAGATCAAAATATCTGGCAACATCACTCTACCTTGAGCGTGCTCCAGATCAAAATATCTGGCTACCTTACGCTACCCTTGAGCGTACTTCAGACCAAATGTCTGGCATCAAAAACAAGCGCAAGTTTTCCGGAATAACTTCGCCTCCTCGGTAAGCTAACTATCCCGAAGGTATACTAAACAAATCCTAGTTTATTATATTATCACCCGATTCAGCAGCGCTGCGCAGTCACCGTGATCTGAGTCTCTCTAATCTTATCTATTACCACACTCCATTATTATAAGTTTCAATTTGTTTAGTAGCTAATCGACACCCCCGACGACTAGACTTTCTCAAGTTCAATACTCATCCACTCTCAACATTTGTGTTAGCAGGTTATAAGTTCAATTTGGTTCAATGATTATTTTTAAAGTGCTCACTTTTTCATCAGTACCATCCTCTCAGCCTTTCCTCCTTCTGAATCAGACTTATTCTACTCAGATAATAAACAATACTAACCGAATTGTATTTTTAGTTTTAACTTATTTTTAATTCTTTTAAGGGGTTTAAAAACAACCTGTTCTTTTTAATTCAGAGTCTTATTTTTACACACTTCTTTCAGAGTTAAGAGCTTTTTCCCAGAGCCAAAAAACCTCATTTAATTCTAATCAAAAAACTGGAGAGACACATCACTTTTCTTAACATTAACTAACACAGTAAGCATAAATAACAAAGAGTTATGCTTACCAATCCAAATGATGTGCGTTAGCTCCCAGTTACAGGGTGAGGTTGCTCTTTGCTCTCTCGCTCTCGAAGCTCGAAGTGTTGTTGCTAGCTGCAGTGAAGCTCTGACAGCGGCTCCTGGCACCTCTTCAGGGTCAACGGCTGTGATCTCAGACTCTTGAATCTTTCCGACTACGCCATTTAATGTGGTTGTTTTCCCGCAATATAAAATACACTTTTGAAAATAAATTCAATAAAGACAGACTACGACTTTCAGTCCGATTTCTCTTTACTTTTCAGCACAAGATCTTTCAGGAAACAGCAATGTGATGGGTTACAGAACCTGGCTCGAAAACTGCACCTCCCTTGGTGTTTCATAGGCGCGGTATATATGCAGAAAGCTATCCTTGCAGATAAGTTTCACGTGGCAGATATTTTGTCTCTAGCTGCGTATCCCTATCAGAAAAGCGTCACTCCTTTTAAGTCAGACTGTCTTTTTCATGGACTCTAGCTTTTAAGGTCAGACTGTCTTTTTCATGGAGTCAGGTCCAATTTATGAATTAAATAAATGTTAAATCAGGTCACCTAATTGCCAAAAACACCCACATTATGTTTTTAATTTTTATAATGATTAAATTTCTTTAAAGGTAATTGTCATGTGACAAACAGGAGGGAAATGTAATAGAAATTTACATTCATTATAATGGGTGTTGATAATTATCTATTTTGGCATTTTAAAATGATATTGAATGTATGTAAACAGTCTCAGCCTGGGAGGAAGGCGACTGGGTGAGTGGGTGGAGTCTCCGTGCAGCGATGGGGCTGTCCCCTAGGGAGAGCTTAAATTCGCGCGCGCGGAGACTTTGCGTCCTCTTTTTCCCCCGCCTTTCTTCCTTCTGGACTTTACCTGTAGCTTTCCGTAGTCTTTCTTTAGAGCACCGTTTCAGGTTTTGTTATAAAATAAAGTTGCCGCTGTTGCTGTTGTTCTATACCCTGCCTCCGGAGTGATTTTCTACGAGAGAGAGTTTAATATTCTACGACAGGACGTAGACCGACCGGTAAATCAAGAGCTTTGCCTTTCGGCTGTAGGACTTTAAGAGGCGTCCAATGCGTATTCAAAATGACCAAGAGACATATTGCCAACTGAACGAGTTTTAATGACGATCTCAGCAGGGAGAACTCAACAGCAGTTTACAGCGCGCTGGAGAAGCTCTAAACAGCTTCTGAGTCCGTTTTCCAAAACCCTAGCTCTTTATCTCCTCTCAAGCCGTTTCTGGGGAAACGAAACCAGGTGTTATTTTTCGTCTCCGCAACTGGTACAAGGCGGCTCCTCTGACGTAGGATGGTCAGCTTCCTGCCTGGTACAGGATGCCTCCTTTGCTCCTCTTCTTATCTGCTCAAAAACAGGATGTGCCATGGCCTTCAGACACACAAAAAGGCTCACAAACCTTCATGAATCTCTTCTTATTTAACTCTTCAGCTTTTCTTAATCAGAATTTAGAAGGTAAAAAGTTGGTTAACAAAATAAGTACTTTTAAATATATAAAAGGTAAAATATAAATCCCACAAATCCCTCTCTTGGCCTCTGAAAGAGGCCACAATTCAAATCGTAGACAGAGTAAAATGCATCCTAAACTATCTTCATACTATCTTAAGCCTGACACATTTGCTGGTGCGTCCGAGAGTGCTCGGGAAAAGGAAAAGAGGAAAAAAGACACCCGAGCGACCCCCTAGTTGGCTTATGGGCGATCACTCTTAGGCCCTCTCGTCCACACCAGATCTATACACAACAAAAGAAACAAAAGACTGCGCTAAAACCTATCTGCTAAAGCATCCTTACTACCAGAGTGCCCAGAAAGGGTTGGAAAACCCTTGTGTGCCCAATTGACCCCCAAGTTCAGCTAATCTAAACATCACACATGATTTCACCTTAGATTTTAACATTACTATCAAATCAATAACACAATCGTTTTGATCCAGGATCTGAAATAAAGCAGAATTAATGGAAAGGATAGCAGAAAGGTGCAAATACACAATACAGTTTTTTCTTGTCTTGAGAAAATAAATGACATTTACTCATACAGTAACCAAAGTAATAAGTAAAAGTATTCTAAACACCATAAAAATTAATAAATGAGTCATAAGAAAATTAAATGAATCATAAGAAAATGAATCAAAAAGAATTAATAAATGAATCATAAGAAAATGAATCATAAGAAAATTTAATCAACTTAATAAAAAATAAGAAAATTAATCATAACATTTGTCAAAATTTTAAGAGAAAAACTTAAATCAACAAAAAAATTTAAGAAGGGAAAAAACAAAATCAAAATTAGATTTTACTCCAAAGCATAAATTGAGATGTTTTTCTTTTTACATCTCTTCCTCCTCTATTTGCTCAATCCTTTAGTCACATTTGGTTTCTTCACTTCTCGTTTGGGTCTGATTAGGGTCTGGTTAGATCTGTGCACCACAACTGTGATGTTTCTGTTGGTTTCTAGATCATGACTTTTTCCTACAGTGTTAACCCCCTACTATTAGCACTGCAATTATTCCAATGAGAATCATTAATTTCCAATTTTCCCACAATTTCTCCTCTCGACCCGCATCTTTGCTGTCGTTCTTCTACTACTGCTATTATTACTTCTTTTTAAAGTTGGTCAAATTCTTTTGAAGCTTCTTCAGTCCCTTTTAAAGGTGCATTTAGTTGTTTGATTCCTGCATCTCTCATTAGTTGTCTCATTAGTTAACATTTTTCTGCATACTCTGTGATGTATTCACTGCAGTAGCCTGTTGTTCCTAAAAAAAACTAACATTTTTCATTTAATTTTATCATTTAGAAATGTGTTAATTATTTTACAGTCCACATTTATTTGATCTATAATTAATCTCGTTATTTTTATCAGTTTTGATCATTTTTACTTTATGTTTACCATCTGTTGATTTAACACATTTAATGAATTCTATCAATTTAACAAAACTCATTCTAGAGTTTCCAAAACCACACACTACAATTGTTTATTCAGTTACAATTTGGATTGTAATTTCAGGTTTAACTTTTAAGTAATATAACTTAAATTATCATCATTTAAGTTTATTTTTCAGATTCTACATTTAGAAATATTATCTCAATAATTAATTTCACTTTGCAATGCTTAATTTTTCATCTAAGTTCTATAGTCTATCTGTGCTTTTCTTTGTGTGTTTGTAATTTTCAATAGGTCACACCACTATTTCATGCTTTTTTAGACTGCTTTCAAAATCTTGGTATGTTGGGAGATCTCGTCCAGATGTTTTAGTTACTAGGTGAAAGACAAGTCTGTCTACTTCGTGTGTTACAGCACATTCACCTTTTCTTTTCTTTTGGACCTCTACTTTCTCAACTCCGTATTTTTCTCTAAATCTTTTTGCAATTCCTGCTCCGAAGGCACAGTCTGCGCTTACACAGTGTGCCACTGGTTCTCCACTAGGAGCAGTAAAGAGATCTCCCACTCTGTGAACAATCTGTAAAGCCTGTTGAGGGAAATTTTTAGTCAATTTTCTTCACTCACGTGTCCTGTTGTTTCCTGGTCCTCTTCGAGTATTTTCTTCTTCTTGTGCATGTATATGTGTTTGTGTATTACCTGTTGAATTCTAAGATGATCCTCTATTCTCCCTCTCTTGGACCTTAGAAGTAAGGTCCACACTTGTGTCTTCCAATGATCGTGATGGCTTAGGTGATACCAGGTATCACCCTTTCCTTCCATCCTACTTCCCATAGCCTTCTCAAAATGCTTTCTGTCGCTTCCATAACGGTCTCTGGGGTCGGTGCTGCTAGAAGTAGATCATCTACATACATAATATCATAATAGTGATTTAAACTCAATACGATCTCACTCCTGGATCTTCGTTTTCTCCTCCAATCTGAAAAATCCTCATCAAACAATCACAACACAAATCAGGTAATGATTCAACACACACTGCTCCCGTGATCTGCAACAAAAACAAAACTTAATTGTCAGTGAAATGTTTATCAGTATCATTTTGCCAGCTAAACACCACCTTTTCCCATGTCTCCAGCATCTGTAACAAAGTTATCACAGATTTCAGTCCTTGAAACATTTCCTTCTTCTCACTCCATAATCTTTGTTTATTTTGGAATCTAATAGTTGATTGATAAGTTACCATTTACAGCTCATCCAAGAACTTCATAAGACATCATAGACCCATGTTTTCTCTTCTCAAAGTGAATCTGAATTTTTTCATCTTGTCAAGATTCATGACACCTCATTTACATTTTTTCTCTTCAATTATCAGGTTTGTTCTGCAACAAAACACAACCAACTTCTAACTAAACTATTCTAAACTATCGCTAACCTCATCAGTCCTAAAAGAAGATTCACAACAACCTTGACACCTGATGTGTAAAAGCATAGGATTCATCTCAGAGTTACAAAGAATAAAAAATAATAATAAAACACACAGTATGCCCCGTCAACACACTTCCAAAAAGATGGAGAGAGAGAGAAAAAAAAAAAATATGAAAAAGTCATTGGCCAGATTTCCCACAAAAATGCTTAAAAAAATATTTGAAAAAATTCCCTGCAGAAGCAATGTACACTGGTTAGGTTAGACACACTTCATTCAGTCTCATTCATCACAAACAATCATCTCCCCAGATTTGGCTAAATGTTACACTTTATTTTTATTAAGTTTTTTAACGGCCTCTGCTTTTAGATATTGCCATTGTTTACCCTTTTATTCTCTTATAATTATCAATTTGTCACTGCAAGTTGAATAATAATTTCTCTATATTGTTTTAGGAAATGTCTTCACTGTATGGTCATTTTTCAAGTCCACATTAATTTCTATTCTCAATTAGCATCTTCACAAAACTGTCCAGTTTCAGTCCGTCCACAAGCAGGTATCCATTCAAGATCTCTCATTCAATAAACATTCACATAAAATGGCACACTACGTGCTCCTCTGTTACCGTTAACACTGTGACCAATCAGAAATACCAGTAAATATCATGAATGTTTAATCAATGAAAATCACAAAATAGATTCCTCTAACATGAAAGGTTGGAGTTGGATTTCAAAATTCTAATAATTTCCCCTTTTCATTATATATATATAAAAAAAACTCATAGTTGATCATTCTCATTCATAAAACCCCCAAGTCACTTCAATTATTTGAGCTGTATTCGTTTAAATCAATTCCCTGTTTTCATTTCCCCCAAAAAATCATCACCATAAATATAGGGATGTCATAAGCAACAGAAGTCTTCAGACTTCACATTAGTCATTTTAGTGTATTAGTAGTTCTACTCTTCATAAACAAGAGTGGTTTGGTTACTGTCGCCCATCTTAATATCAATTTGTCACACAGACATTTACATTTACATTTACATTTATGCATTTGGCAGACGCTTTTGTCCAAAGCGACTTACATTAGGGAGAGACAATATGCAATTTGTTACACCGTCAAAGTCTATCTCAACTTCTCACAATAGAAATTGTATCAACTGATCAAAAAACCAAAGCAGTAGGGGAAGAAGGTAAAGACAGAGGAGGGAAAAAGAAGGTAGTAGTTTTTTTTATAGTAGGTGTTCTCTGAAGAGAAGCGTTTTCAGTTGCTTTTTGAAAGCTGTTAGTGTTGCTGCTTTCCTGACTGGATCAGGGAGTTTGTTCCACCAACCAGGGACAGTGAAAGAGAAGGTTCTGCTGAGAGATCTTCTGCCCTTGTGGGATGGAACCACAAGTCGCTGTTCCTTCTCTGAGCGCAGGCTTCTGGAGGGCATGTAGGAGCGTATGAGCTCATGGAGGTAGACAGGGGCTGATCTGGAGATAGTTTTGTATGCCAGCATTAGCGATTTGAATTTAACCCGAGCTGCAAAGGGGAGCCAATGAAGAGTGATGAAGAGGGGAGTAACATGAGCTCGTTTCGGTTCCTTGAAGATAAGACGAGCTGCAGAATTCTGGATCATCTGCAGAGGTTTGAGCGTAGTTAATGGAAGTCCTGCTAGGAGAGCGTTGCAGTAGTCCAGACCTGAGAGGACCAGAGCCTGAACCAGGAGTTGAGTTGCATTTCTCAGTTAAGAAGGGCCTGATCTTTCGAATGTTGTGCAGTGGAAATCTACACGCTCGAGTTGTCTTTGTGATGTGGTCTTTGAAGGACAGCTGTTCATCCAAAAGCACTCCAAGATTCCTGACTGTAGGAGAAGGGGTGACTGTAGAGGATTGCAGCTGGATGGTGAGGTCGTGATGCACAGAGGGATGAGCTGGGATTACCAAAAGTTCCGTCTTGGCCATGTTGAGCTGTAGGTGATGGTTCTTCATCCAAGTAGAGATGTCGTTCAGGCAGTTAGTTATGCGGGTAGTTACTGACAGGTCATCAGGGGGGAACGACAGATAGAGTTGAGTGTCGTCAGCGTAGCAGTGGTAGGAGAATCCGTGTCTGAGGATGATAGGGCCCAGGGAGGTGGTGTAGATGGAGAAGAGAAGTGGGCCAAGGACTGAACCCTGGGGAACCCCGGTGAGTAGGTTATGAGTGTTTGAGACCTCACCCCTCCATCCGACACTGAAAGATCTGCCAGTGAGATAGGACTCAAGCCAATCGAGTACAGTTCCAGTGATGCCCATCGCAGAAAGAGTGGAGAGAAGGATCTGATGGTTGACTGTGTCAAACGCTGCAGAGAGGTCTAGTAGGATGAGGGCAGATGATCTGTGGTTAGCCCTGGCCCCTCGTAGCACTTCCGTTACAGACAACAAAGCTGTTTCAGTTGAGTGTCCGTTCTTGAAGCCTGATTGATTGTCATCAAGTTTGTTGTTCTGAGTCAGGAAGGTAGAGAGTTGATTGAAGACGACTCGCTCGATGAGTTTTGCAGTGAAGGGCAGCAAAGAGACAGGTCTGTAATTTTCCACCAGTGATGTGTCGAGTGTGGGTTTCTTGAGAAGCGGGGTGACTCTGGCCACCTTGAAGGTGTCGGGGAAAATGCCGGTAGTGATGGAGGAGTTGATGATGTGAGTGAGGGCAGGCGTGATGGTAGGTGAGATGGTTTGTAGAAGGTGAGAGGGGATGGGATCGAGGGGGCAGGTGGTCGGATGCGCTGAGAGAAGGAGTTTGGACACCTGATCTTCTGTGACTGGAGTGAACGCGGACATGAAAGGTGTCGGAGATTGTGGCTGAGATTGGGTGCAAGGTGGTGCAAACTGCCAGCTGATGGTGAGGGTTTTGTCTATGAAGTGATCAGCGAAGTCATCTGCAGTGAGAGAGGTCGCTGGGGGAGGTTGGGGTGGACAGAGGAGTGAGTTGAAAGTCCTGAAGAGCTTTCGGCTGTCCTTGGCATGTTCAATCTTGCCGTGGTAGTATGTAGTCTTTGCGTCATGTACCTTGCTTGAGAAGGTTGAGAGTGCAGTTTGGTACGCTTCGAGATCTGCCATGCTCTTTGATTTCTTCCATTTGCGCTCTGCCGATCTGAGGGTGGACCTCTGTTCCCGGAGAGCGTGCGATAGCCAAGGGTTTGATGGTGTTATTCTGGCTGGCCTTGAAGAGAGAGGGCATAGTTGATCGAGGCATGTAGCAAGTGTGGAGCAGAAACGGTTAGTTGCATCGTGAGTGTTTAAAGAGGAAAAGTTTCCAGGTGTTAAAAGAGAAGAGGACACAGCGGAAGAGAAAAGAGAGGAATCAAGGGATTTAAGGTTACGTCGGAAGGTGACAGGGGGTGGTGTGGAGTGTGAGCTTGTAGGCAGTGTGAGTTTGAAGGTGATGAAGAAGTGATCAGATGTGTGCAGAGGAGTAACTGTGAGATGATCAGGAGAGCAGCTGCGTGTGTAAATGAGATCTAGCTGATTTCCTGATTTGTGTGTGGCTGTGGTAGGGACAAGAGACATGTGAAAGGAGGACATGAGTGAGTGGAAGTCGGAAGCGTTTGGTTTGTGAAGATGTATATTAAAGTCCCCAAATACAATGAGTGGGCTGCTATCATCTTCTGGAAAAGAGGATAGCAGACCATCAAGCTCCTCCAGGAAAGTGGAGAGCTGTTCTCCAGGTGGGCGGTATATGGTGAGGATGCGCATTAAAAGAGGGGAAGTGATAGTTAGAGCATGATATTCAAATGAGCATGTCTTACCAAAAGATGTGAAGGTAGAGAATCTGAAGGTCTGAGAGATGAGAAGTCCAACACCCCCACCCCGTCCCGCCTCGCGAGAAGTGTGGGAGACGCATTATAATGAGTCAGAGTATTATAAAATACTCTGTTTTTCTGGTAGAACTCATTACATTAGTCTAGATGACATCAATCTACACCCAATGTGATTAGATGACAATTCTTTTTAGTTAGGAATTAAAAATTTCAACACGTTTATGTTATATTCTCTTCCAAAATCAATATCAGTTGATTTAATTCTCCTTTCAATGGATCAGATTATTTTCAGTCTAAAAGTTATTTGTTTTAAAGTCAATACAATTTAGAATTTATTTCTTTTAAATTCCCACAATCCCTTTGGACGTCAGAAACCAGTCACTCAACTTCTCACTGAAGTTCATAAAATAAATCCTATTCTATCTGTTTGCACCCAAATCAACCTAAATTTTACTTTTCAATTTCACTCTTGGTTTAAGTTTGATAAATTCATATGTTCAGCAGAGTTTTACAGGTTTCAGTAATCCTAATGATTCCAAACCCATTTCAAACATGTTAGTTTGTTAGTATAAAAATACTTAATGTTGTAGCCATTTTCCGCTTCTCAGCTCCAAAGCCTTCATGATTCTGAACCATTCTGAGAGAGATCAGGAGATGATTGATGAAGGCCTTTGATGATATCTTTGCCAGACGAGTGATTTGCACAGTTCGATTGTCTCTTCTTCAGATCTGACCCCGCTCCTCTCCGTTCCCCCTTCTCTCTTCCACACCTCCTCGCGAGATGCATCCTTCCTCCTTTTCTCTCAAGCTGCTCACTCCAGGCCATAGACTCCTAATGGACTTACAGGATAGTGTGTGAAAAACAGTCTCTGTAATCAGCGCAAGCTACGCCATCCCAATGTCACAGTCTGCTCCACCCCTCCTTGGGTGCACCACCATGTTTGTGTGGGTGGGGGGAAAAATAGAATGGTACTTCTATCAGAAGATCCGTTCGCATGCAGATGATGTTTGCATACGCAGATAAGGCCAGAAGCCTGTGCAGTCCATGGGGCAGATCTGAACACGGCCATGCTGATTCCAGGTGCTTGAAGAACTCCATCATCTACACTCTCAGAAGGCCATCCACATGCTTTGAACTCAGAATTGATCAAGATCTCATTCAAAATAAACAAAACAAACAAGTTAGTTCTTATTCAGATTTTATCTTGGGTTGGAACATCAAACTCTGCTTTGATTAAGTTGCACACAAAATAATTCCCCAATCAACTTAATGTTTCAATTTCCTTTCAATTAGGGTGCAATTATAAGTATTATTTATTTTATTTATTTATTATTATTATTATTTATTTATTTATTTATTTTAAACAAAAGTCCCTCTATCTAAAATAATTATTTTAGGGAAGAACCACAACCTTTCAATTAAACACACTAAGTCAATTGAATTTATGCAAAAAGGAAAAGTCACCTCAAAGAGTCTTTTACATGTCTTTAACATAACTATTATGAATTTTCATGTCTACATTAGCAAGATTTGTCTTCTATAGCATGTTTGATTTTTCTTTTGCTAAATTTAATTCAACACCAAAGCAGTTAGTTTAATTTATTTTCCTTTTACTTTTTTACTTTTTAAGTCTTAACCTCTAGTTTATTTTCCCCAATTTGTAGATAATATAATTAATTATGTAGCAATAATTTACTTCCACAAATTTAATCAAAGTTGTTTGATAGATTTATTTTATGCTTGTTCTAATTTATACTTTTTATAATTTAGTAACTAAATATTAATGTTTAAGCTTAATGCTTCTGAAATTTAATAATTTTCCCCAGTGTTATTAGGAAAGTACTTCCCACTGCATTCAAGCACAGATGTCACTCTCACACATTCACAGATTTCATCACACATTTGTGACATATGCAATGAAAATCTGGGCTTTTAGCTTATTCGCATGCGCTATAACACATAAAAATATGTGTAGTTGCAACCAAGCTTCTCTTTTTTTATTGGACCAAAATGTTCTATTATCTAATTTTTGGCAAGTCTCTAATTCTTGCTGGCGCGCTTTGATTTCCCTGGGTTCAACTTGGGTTGTTATGATTTCACTCATATTTTCCCATTGTTTCCCCAGAGTCACCTCAAAATCTTGTTCCTTCTCAAAATACATGATTGTTTCTCAAATACAGTAGGTTTTATAATTTTAGAAACCCTATCTTTCCCTATTTAATGATTTTAATCCTTTCCCTATTCTTACCTACTGTTTGATTTAGCGTCTAATTAAATGTTTTATAGTGGGCACTCCCCACTACCCCGTAGACCGGAGGATTTCCACAATTTTCACCTTCCACCAGCCTCGTCAGGGCTTTTGAAAACGGGTCTGCCCAATTTTCTCTCAATTGCCAAACACAGTTTACTACCCGTGAGATGTCCTCACAAAATACTTTTCACGAAGTATTTTCTTATACCTTTCACTTATCACGAAGTTTTTTCTAGGTATTTTACTTATCACGAAGTTTCCTCTTTATACCTTTCACTTATCACAAAGTTTTCCTTAGGTATTTTACTTATCACGAAGCTTTCTCTTTAACCTCCACTGCTGATTTCTCCCCTGAGTCAAAAACTTGGAAACACGGGAAAAGATCGCTTTTTCTCTTTAAACTTCAATATAAAATAATCGACGGTTCTATAGAGAAACCCCAATTCAATACTTGATTTAATGTAACCAATAGCAGAATTTAATTAAAAGGTTTCTGCTCACCTTTTAAAAGGGCAGCCGCCTCTCAGGTGTTGAATTTGGGAATCTCCTCACATCCAGGAGTCTCTTAGAGTCATCACGTCGGAGGTCACCAATTTGTAGGACTTTAAGAGGCGTCCAATGCGTATTCAAAATGACCAAGAGACATATTGCCAACTGAACGAGTTTTAATGACGATCTCAGCAGGGAGAAATCAACAGCAGTTTACAGCGCGCTGGAGAAGCTCTAAACAGCTTCTGAGTCCGTTTTCCAAAACCCTAGCTCTTTATCTCCTCTCAAGCCGTTTCTGGGGAAACGAAACCAGGTGTTATTTTTCGTCTCCGCGACTGGTACAAGGCGGCTCCTCTGACGTAGGATGGTCAGCTTCCTGCCTGGTACAGGATGCCTCCTTTGCTCCTCTTCTTATTTGCTCAAAAACAGGATGTGCCATGGCCTTCAGACACACAAAAAGGTTCACAAACCTTCATGAATCTCTTCTTATTTAACTCTTCAGTTTTTCTTAATCAGAATTTAGAAGGTAAAAAGTTGGTTAACAAAATAAGTACTTTTAAATATATAAAAGGTAAAATATAAATCCCACACGGCTCAGCTCCCTTTTCACCACAACAGACCGATACAGCGACCGCATCACTGCAGATGCTGCACCGATCCGCCTGTCGATCTCGCTCTCCATCCTCCCCTCACTCATGAACAGGACCCCGAGATACTTAAACTCCTCCACCTGAGGCAGGAGCACTCCACTGACCTGGAGAGGGCAGGCCACCTTTTTCCGGTCGAGAACCATGGCCTCAGATTTGGAGGTGCTGATTCTCATCCCAGCCTCAGCTGCAAACCACCCCAACGCACGCTGCAGGTCCCGGCCCGAAGAAGCCAACAGGACAACATCGTCCGCAAACAGCAGAGATGAAATCCTGAGGTCCCCGAACCGGACCCCCTTTGGTCCCCAGCTGCGCCTACAGATTGTGTCCGTAAAAACTATGAACAGAACCGGTGATAAAGGGCAGCCCTGCCAGAGGCCAACACGCACTGAGAACAGGTCTGACTTTGTGCCAGCAATGCAGACCAAGCTCCTGCTCGGGTTGTACAGGGACCGGACAGCACTTAGCAGAGGGCCCCGGACCCCATACTCCCAGAGCACCTCCCACAGAACACCACAAGGGACACGGTCGAACGCCTTCTCCAAATCTACAAAGCACATGTGGACCGGTTGGGCGAACTCCCATGACCCCTCGAGGACCCTGCAGAGGGTATAGAGCTGGTCCAGTGTTCCATGACCAGGTCGAAACCCGCATTGTTCTTCCTGCATCCGAGGTTCGACTATCGGCTGAACTCTCCTCTCCAGTACCCTGGCATAGACTTTCCCGGGGAGGCTGAGGAGTGTGATCCCCCGGTAGTTGGAACACATCCTCCGGTCCGCCTTCTTAAAAAGAGGGACCACCCCCCCGCTCTGCCAATCCAGAGGTAGCGTCCCTTACCACCACGCGATGCTGTATAGACGTGTCATCCAGGACAGTCCCACAGCATCTAGGCACCTGAGGTACTCAGGGCAGATCTCATCCACCCCCGGTGCTTTGCCACTGAGGAGCTTACTAACCACCTCTGTAACTTCAGCTTGGGTCCACCTCAAGTACCCCAGCCTCTGCCTCCTCAACAGAGGACGTGACAGTGGGATTGAGGAGACCCTTAAAGTATTCCTTCCACCGCCCGACCACATCCCTGGTCGAGGTCAACAGCTCTCCACCTCCACTGTAAACAGTGTTGGTGGGGCACTGCTTCCCCCTCCTAAGGCGCCGGACAGTTTGCCAGAATTTCTTTGAGGACAACTGATCAGCTGTGTCCGAAGTCCCACAAGCCAACCAGGCCCGATAGGACTCCTTTTTCAGCTTGACGGCATCCCTTACTTCCAAGGTCCACCACCGGGTTCTAAGATTGCCGCCACGACAGGCACCAGAGACCTTACGGCCACAGCTTCGCGGCAGTGACAATAGAGGTGGAAAACATGGTCAACTCGGACTCCATGTCTCCAGCCTCCCCCGGAATCTGGTTGAAGCTCACTCTGACAGAGGGCTCGGCCAGACGTTCCCAACAGACCCTCAACATACGTTTGGGTCTGCCAGGTCTTTCCGGCCTCCTCCCCCACCAGCGGAAAAACTCACCACCAGGTAGTGATCGGTTGATAGCTCAGCCCCTCTCATCCCCGGCAACGTTGTTTAATTATTATTGTATTCCAAATAAGAACTTAGCTTCGTCTGAAAACCAGAAATGTCGTTTAAAATTGTCCCTAGACTGACACTTTTTCTCTGTTTCATGTAAGCTTGTATTCATAACCAACGGCATTTTATTTATTCATTAATTCATCTTCATGTCGGCTTTATTCCCTTTCGAGGTCACCACAGCGGAATGAACTGCCAACTCTCTGGCATAGGTTTTATGCAGCGGATGCCCTTCCCTGCCGCAACCCATTGCTGGGATTCATTCAAAATAGCTATCTGCTATTTTTATACACTAAACACTAAGTATTCCCTTAATTATTTCTTTGTTTGTCAGTTATTTTATTTGGTCTGCTCTTCGTCCGAGGATTCAACTCCCTCGCCCTCTCTGCAGGGAGACCAGAGCCATTTTACACACTCGGTCAGAAGTCTCAAGATGGACGCAAAGGACTCTACTCTCTCCGCTTACATTTTAAGAGTTAGACCCTTGTTGGATTCTAATTGTCTTGTTTTTCTTTTTTCTTTTTTTTTTTTACAAAAGTTAACCATTGTTAACAGTTCCTCCTTCCTCACTGGCATTTAAGTTGGATTAACTTTAAGGTTGCTTTTTGTTCCCTTTCTGTCGTTCACTTCGACGTTGCGTCGAATGACGACACTGGGGGTTCGCCCTTCAGAACCAATCGACTCTATGCTATATTCTAAACGCCAATGAAATTGCGCAAATGCATTTCAGGATGAATTTGCATGCTTGCCTCCGCCTCGAAGCGGGGTATAAAGGGAGGAAGCATGCTTCCATTCACTACCTTCATTCTTCAGATTCCTTCCGCGTATGCTGGTGCTGGAGAAGAAAAATCTTCTACTGTTGGCGAGACAGCGTGTACAGCTGGATTCTCACTGTGGTGATCCCCTGGGCGCTTCAGCAGTCTCTATTCCACCAAAGAGCTTAAATAAAAAGAGCAATTTCTTCAAACCGAAAGCGTCCTTTTAAGGATGTCTTTTCGCGTTTTCAGAGCTGGGTGCGGTGGCCACATTTCACCCACTGATGGGCACGATTGTTGTCCGGCATGTTTGGGGCGTGACCATGGCGAGGCGCCATTCGTAAGTGGTTCTTGCTCTCACTGCGAGAGCGTGCCGATCAGGATGTTGCAGTTACGGCTGTCGGCTCTCGTTCTAAGGCCGACAGCAACCACATCAGACGCTTACGCGGCTTCCCCTTCTGCGAGTTGTGAAGCGAGCGAATCGGGTAATTCGAGAGATGGGGATGGTTCGCTGCCTTGCACTTCCAGGCAGTCCGCCTATCTCTCCTGCAGTATTTCTGAGCCCGCAGTCTCCGATGGGGTCCTGGGAAAACTGCCCTGCGGTGGTGGTTCTTCCGTTACCTGTCGGGGAAGTACGGAAGAGGAAATGTTGGCCGCAGCATCAGAGGTCGATGTGCTGCTGTCTGATGCGAAGGAGGACAATATGGAGCCCCCTCCGGTTGGATGTGGGAACATATCGGAGTCTGATGCTCAGATGGCAGCCATGCTTTCTCAGGCGGCCGAGAGTATTGGACTTCGGTCCCCCTCGGAACCATCGCCCCAGCACTCTCGGCTAGATGACTGGTATCTGGGAGCGATACGTGACTCCAAGTCGTGTGTCGCCCCAGTTCTTTCCTGAGGTGCACGAGGAGCTTACTAAATCATGGAGAGCGCCCTTTTCAGCACGCTCTCGGAATGGTGGCTCCTTAACCCTCATTACCCTCGATAGTGGTGCAGCCCAGGGATATGTCGCTGTACCACAAGTGGAGAGGGCTGTAGCGGTACATTTGTGCCCGCAGACTGCCGCCACCTGGAGGGAACGATCAAAGCTCCCCTCCAGGGCATGTAGGTTCTCATCGTCTTTGGTAGCGAGGGCCTACAATTCCGCAGGTCAAGCCGCGTCAGCCCTGCATGCCATGGCCATTCTACAGGTTGTTATAGAATATTTAATCATTGTAATTAATTATCCAATAAGATTTAGTTTGAATGTCCTTAAGTTTACTTGGATGGAACATGAAGTGATGTAGAGGGGTGGGATTTATACTGATAGGAATCTCAAGGGAGATTCCGTCTCTTGCCCCCGTGTCTGGTGAGAGAAGGGCTGCTCATTCTTTCTCTCCCCTTCTTCTTTTTCTCCTTTCTCTCTCCCTTCCTTCCTCTCTCTTTCAATTTTGCTTGCAATGTGATCACATTCTTCGTTGATATCAAGGTATGAGCTGAATCCATGTTTGAGGAAAGTAATAAATTGCTGTTTGCGATTGTGCTCATAAATCATGTCTTATGAGTATTTAATATTTCCATTACAAAATGGCGACGAGAAGGTGCCTAACATCTAGCTTAGGTAAACGGATGAATGCATGTAAATTTATATTATTGTTAGCCTAAACTTTTGCGATGTGTTGCCTTGGGTATAATGGTGATTGCGTTTGTTGCTACGACACGTGGTTCCTGTGCTTTACAATGACTAAGATGGCGGTTGTGAAACTGCCTAACTGGGAAGATGTAAGTCATTCAGTTGTAGCGAGCTATGTTAACACCGAGAAAAATCATGTTTTTGAAAAGGGGGAATGCCATAGGCGTTAGCATAATCTGTTAGAACAAAGCGTAGCATGAACGCTAACAATAACAAAGGAACTAGCGCATTTTACCATGTGTGCGGAAGGTTAGTAAAGGTTTGGCGATTAAATAATTTTTGAGATGGCATACGACAGAATGGACAAGTGAACATTACCGGTTAAAACACTTTTTTGTTTTGTATGTGTGTCTTTAACCCTTTGTGTTCCGTTGAAAATACTGCGCAAGTTTTCTGGTACAAACTTTTTTGCGTATAGTAACAAGTGGAAGACGCATGGCATTTTCATCCGATGGGGGAACATAATGCTGGGGGGTAATTTGTGTTTGTTTTCTGGTACACACCCGGGAGGTTCTAAAGGAAGCCGGATGGGAAACGCATGAGTCATTTATTTTATTTTATCTATTTTTTTTTTGGCACATATGCAAATACAATTCTTTGCTTGTGCACGGGGGCGGGCGTGTATTTGTTGCATTGCCCGAGAGGACTCCAGAGATTCTGGTGATCCCAGAATAATTTAGAGGCTTGCAGAGTGGGAAGGTGGCTGGAGTCTCGTAATTATTCATATTTTGCGTATGTGCGGCTGGGAGATTAACTATAGCCCTGATCTTCCAGAGTGTTGGAGTACATACGAGTCATTTTTGTTGAAAATGGGAAAGGCCTTTATGGTTTATTCTGATTGAAACATTATACGTGACGCAAGTTGATTTGACGAAGTGGGCTTGTGAACCGGCATAAAGTAAATGAACTTGTAAAATATTACTGTGAATGTTCTCTGTTGGATTTCTGTGTATAATATTTCTTTTATAATGGAATTGGGCCACTTACTCTGAGCATGAGATGAATGCAATTGCAAACGAATTTTTCAAGAAACAGCTGATCAAATTGAAAATGAAATTGGCTCTTAAATTTGAAAGAGAAACTTGGTTGAAACGACACATATTTCTATATATGTTATAGCGCATGCGAACAAGTGAAAGCCCAGATTTTTTTCTTGCATTTAGCACATGTGTGATAAAATCTGTGAATGTGTTTGACTGGGAAGCCTGAGTGTGACATGTGTGCTTGAATGCAGTGGGAAGTGCTTTCCTCAAAACACTGGGCAATGTTATAAAATTTTAGAGGCAATAACCATACAATTTAACATGTAGTTACTAAATTATACAGAGTATAATTTAGAAAAATAAGCATGAACATAAACGTATCAAACAACTTCAATTCAATTTATGACAGTGAATTATTGCAAAATAATGAATAAATAGATCTACAAATTGGGAAATTCAACTAGAGGTTGAGGCTTAAAAGGGGTAAACCTAACAGAAGTTAAAAAGCGGGGATGAAAGCATTAAACTTACTGCTTTAGTAGTGTATGGAATTCAGTACAAGACGAAATCAAACAAGCTATAGAAGAGAGTATGGCCAATGTAAACAACATTCATAATTGTTATGTTGAGGACATGTAATTTGACTCTTTGAAGTGACTTTTTCCTTTTTGCATAAGTTCAATTGACTTAGATGGTGTGTTTAATTGAAAGGTTGTGGTTCTTTTCCCTAAGAGGGTTATTTTAGATAGAGAGGGAATTTTGGTTTTAAACAATGCACCCTAAATTTAAAGGAAAATGTTGATTGAGCATAATTTTTTGAGTAACTAAATCAAAGCAAAGTTTGATTTACCAACTCAAGATAAAATCTGAGTAAGAACTAACTTGTTTGTTTTGTTTATTTTGAATGAGATTGTTACGTTTCTTTTAAGATGGGAAATGACTCTGGCCGTAACATTTATTTTTGCAAAGAAAATGGAACAGTTTAACGGAGTGGAGAAACCAAAAGAGACAACAGCACAACAAATGACTAAACAGAGTGATGGATTTATTTACAACTATTTACAAACAACAAGACTAGTGTACAGACAAACATGAACAGATCAAACAAAAACCCAACCAACCTGAAGAGAGAGTCCCTCCCCTTGATGGCACAGGTTCCCTGCAATATCCCCAGGAAAATAATATCTCTAAACTAGCACAAAGTATAAACATAAATATCAGGCAAGTACTGTTTAACTTCTAATCTACTCTAATCTTAGTTACAAGTGTGCTCATCACCTATCTAGTGTACTAACAAAAGGTTTACCTACGTGTAATGTCCCAGAATGTATATCACGTGATATCTATCTTTCTCTCCCTTCAGAGGTTTAGAAAAATAGACCGAGCCAATGTTTCTGGAGAACCAGAACAGTCAAAACAACTGGCAGCGTGACAACAACTTATCGTATTCAATAGTATACAACTCAACATCAAAACGCACAACAGCCTAGGATCTTGATCAGAGCTGATCAATGGTGGTGTCGAGACCTTTATCCAAACAGGTCGTTTTGGAGCAACCGGATTGGTTGGTGATGTGGTGACGTCATCAATTTAATGGTGATTGACATCCCTCACGACGTATTGCAGAGTGACTGGAGCGGTGGTGAGAGGTAATGGGTGGAACCTGGATTGGGAAACAGATAGGACAAGCACATGCACACAACAAACAAACAAACTCTAGAAAACAAGACATTATATGTAACACTCCCCCCCTTAAAATTTTACCTCTGACAATTATATTCGTGATAATGCATCAGCCAACACATTCTCAACACCCTTTTTATAGTGAATATCCAAATTATAATTTTGAACCATTAGAGACCATCTCATAAGTCGTTGGTTTTGATTGTACATGCGTGACAAGAAAACCAACGGATTGTGATCCGTGAAGACCACAATAGGCAAGCTGCTGGAACCAACATAGACTTCAAAGTGCTGTAATGCAAACAATAAAGCTAAAGTCTCCTTCTCTATGGTAGAATAATTCAACTGATGTTTATTGAGCTTTCTGGAAAAATAGCTTATTGGATGATCCACACCTTCTGCATCTTCTTGTAAGAGCACAGCTCCCGTTCCAACATCACTAGCATCTACCTCTAATTTAAACGGTGAGCTAAAGTTGGGAGCAACCAAAACTGGGGCACTACTCAACAGCATCTTGACATTTTCGAAAACATGTTGGCAAGCTTCACTCCAACAAAAATCATTCGATGGGCTAAGGAGAGAAGTCAACGGATGAACAACAGTGGAAAAATTCTTACAAAACCCCCTGTAGTAACCTGCCATTCCTAAAAATCTCCTCAGCTCTCGGCGATGGTTGGCACAGGAAACTGAGAGATTGCAGTGATCTTAGCATCCAGTGGTCGCACAGAACCATGACCAACTTGCTTTCCTAAGTAAGTAACGGTGGCTTGACCAAACTCACACTTAGCGAGATTGAAAGTGAGAGTTGCTTTAGCAAACGTTCAACACATTTCTTAGAGTTGCTACATGTTCTGCCCACGTCTTTGTATAGACAACAATATCATCAAGATAGGCACTACAATTGGACACATCAGCTAACACAAGATTTACAAGACGCTGAAATGTGGCTGGTGCATTGCGTAATCCAAATGCCATCGAAGTGTACTGGCAAAACGAGTCTGGTGTCACAAAAGCGGAGATTTCAGATGCACGAGGAGTCAAAGGCACTTGCCAATATCCCTTCAGCATGTCAAGCTTTGTGACATAACGAGCGGAACCAACTCTGTCAACACAGTCTTCCATTCTTGGAAGTGGGTAGCAATCTGGCACTGTTATCGCATTGAACTTTCGATAATCTGTACAGAACCTGAAGGTTCCATCAGACTTGGGAACTAAAAGACACGGTGAACTCCATGGGCTGTAACTTGTCTTGGCAAGACCATTATCTAATAAATATTGTACCTCATTCCTCATAGCTGACCGCTTCACTGTGTTCACACGGTAAGGATGCTGCTTGATGGGTCGATCAGTGGTCACTTCGATGTCATGCTGTAAAACGTTAGTCTGAGAAGGTACATCTCCAAACAAACAAGAAAATTCAGTGATCAACTTAGAAACATATCCGCCGTTTGGGCACAAGAAGATGACTTAAATGGTAGAGAGATCCTTCATGATCTCAGAATTTGTTAGTCTCACACCTGACTCAGGAATATTTTTCAAGGTTAAACCATCTTCATCACTTGGTTGCAAAGTAGTCGTTGCAACATTAGCTAATTCCACAACAGCAGTAACAACCGGAACAATACTCATAGGACATTCATCAGAAATGACACTGGTTGTTTTTGGGTGGTAAGCTTTGAGCATGTTGAGGTGACATACTCTTGTTTTACGCTGACGATCAGGTGTGTGAATAGCATAGTCGGTTTCACTTATTTTTCTTTTCACGGTGTACGGACCGGAGAAACGAGCAGAAAGAGCAGAGCCGACAACCGGTAGAAACACAAGAACCTGATCTCCTTTCTGAAAAGAACGTGCTACTGCCTTCTTGTCATATTGCCTCTTCATGACTTTCTGTGAATTTGTTAGCGCCTGTTTTGCTAACTGGTTGGCAGCATGGAGACGAGTTCGAAACTTCTCCACATAACTCAAGATATTTGTTTTAGCAGACGGCTCAGCATTTAACATGTGCTCTTTTAAAACTTTTAAAGGTCCTCTGACCTGGTGTCCGAAAACTAATTCAGCCGGACTAAAACCTAAAGACTCCTGAACAGCTTCTCTTACAGCAAATAAAACTAGAGGAATTCCCTCATCCCAATTTCTGGCAGAGTCCAGGCAATATTTTCGAAGCATGGACTTCAAGGTTTGGTGAAAGCGTTCCAGGGCCCCCTGGCTTTCAGGATGATAAGCACTTGAAACTCGGTGTGTAACCCCTAATGTCTGCAACACCTGTTTAAACAGTGTTGACATAAAATTTGTTCCCTGGTCACTCTGGATGACTTTAGGCAGGCCAAAAGTAGAGAAGAATTTTGTTAAGGCAGTAATAATATTAGAAGCAGTTATTCTTCTCAGTGGAATTGCCTCTGGAAATCTGGTAGTACTACACATAATAGTAAATAGGAACTGATTACCAGATTTAGTTTTAGGTAAAGGGCCAACACAATCAATTATTATATGGGCGAATGGCTCCTCAATGACAGGAATTGGAATTAATGGAGCAGGTGGAATACTTTGATTTGGTTTACCTGCTAGCTGGCAAGTGTGGCATTCCCGGCAATGGTTGGTAACATCTTGCTTCAGGCCAGGCCAAAAGAAATGTCGCAAAATTCGCTGGTATGTTTTTGTTATCCCCAGATGGCCTGACATTTGATGATCATGGCCTAGGCACAGAACATGAGCACGATAAAGAGATGGGACAACAACCTGAACTACAGCATTTTCGTCAGAATCTAAAGCTGCATTTGGACACCACTTACGCATTAACATGTCATTCTCAATAAAGTATGCACTCTTTGAATTGTGAACCATTTTCTGTTTAGATGCATTGAGAAATAGAGATTGCAATGACTTATCTTTCTTCTGAGCAATGAGGATTCTTTCACGAGAGACAGGTAATCTGAGATGTTCTTTGTTCAATATCTTACTTGACTCAGTCGAGACTTCCTTCTCAGCCTTTGCAACAACGATTTCTGGAACTACACCAGCTAATAAAGGTGAGAAAAGAGAGTCAGACAAATCAACCTCATTTTGAGATCTACGAGATTGGGCACGAGTAACAGCACAGGAAGTGAATACATTGGGAAAAAGAGTTTTTAGTGACATCCTCAGACACTTGTGGGTCCTCCACAACTTCCAACAAAGGCATCACTTTTCCTCCTGCCAGATCATTGCCCAATATAAAATCAATTCCCTTGACAGGTAGAACTGAACGTACAGCTACCTTAACCAATCCTGAACAGAATTCACTCTCTAAATGTACCATATACAAAGGAGCTTTACTAATAGTCATATCAATACCTTGAATAAGTACACTAGATCCACAGTAGGATTCTTCTGGCAATGTTATTTTGTCACTCCGCAAAAATGACTGTTGTGACCCAGTGTCACGCAAAATGTTAATCTCAACCTGCTCCTCAGGCTTTCCAGTCATTGAAATTAACCCCTTCAAGGTGAATGGATGATAACTCACATCAACTTCATTTTCCTTTAAAGTTTTGTTCAGAGTTTTCACAAACCCAACACTCTTTGGTTTGTTTTTCAAAGCCAAACAATCCGAAATTAAATGACCTCGTTTGTGACAGTAAAAGCATTCTCTGTCTTCACGTAAACGTGGTGAAGAAGCTTTGGGTCTAGAAACTGGATTTGGACCTATGGTATGTGAACTAGTCAGGTGGGATGGAGTAAAAACATTCTTGTGAGTCAAAACAAATTCATCTGCAAGAACAGCAGCATGACTCAGCGACGACACTTTCTGTTCATTCAAATGAATTACCAATTTCTCTGGTAATCCTCTTTTAAACTCCTCCAGCAACATTAACTCTCTCAGGGAGTCAAATCATGTACCTTGCTGGCGCTACACCATTTATCAAATAGAAGTCCTTTTTCCCTTGCGCTTTCAACAAAAGTTTGATCTGGCTTTTCTTATGATTACGAAACTTCTGTCGGTATGCTTCTGGAACAAGTTCATAAGCACGAAGAATAGCACTTTTTAAACATTCATATTTCAGACTATCTTCTAAAGTTAAGGATGCACATACTTCTTGCGCTTTCCCTACTAACTTGCATTGAAGCAAAAGAGACCACACATCTCTAGGCCAGGCAAAAGCTGTAGCAATACGTTCAAAAGCATTGAAATAGGAATCTATCTCAGCTTCTCTAAATTGAGGAACCAACACAATGTATTTGCTAACATCAAAATTTTGCAGAGTACCTGATGTCGGTGGAGAGACAGTACTCTGAGTAACAGGCAGAACTGGGTTTGAGACAGAAGACATAGCGTTCCTCGCTGCTTCCAATTCAAGCTGCTTCAATCTTATCTCTTTCTCCATGTCCAACTCAAGCTTTCGGATCTGCAGCCGTAGCTTCAACTCAGCTTCGCGGGCATCAGCTTTTTGCTGAGCCTCAATCTGCAAGCGAGCGACCCGTAGCTTTAGACGTAAATCCTCACGGACAGGAGACCTGTGTGAAGATGCAGAACTTTGCGCCCCTTCCTCATCAGTGTCAGCTTTCGTCTCAAAGTTGATGAAACCATTGCCACTTTTACTCGCTACACCTTCTCTTCGTGAGAGTGGAGTACCTGCCACATCATCGATTGTCTTTCCTCAGCACTCGGCTGTGGAAGAATCTCTAAAACAACCAGTTCCTGCACAATAGCTGCCCTTAAATCTGCTTTACGACTTTGCCGATTCACATTGAGCTTAAAGTGAGAAGCAATCAACAATAACTCATCCTTTTTACACTCAAAAAGTTTATCAATGCTAGGATTGTCTGAAAACTCTTTCAAGTTAAATCCATCCATCCTAATCACTGCAAGTAACAGTCACAAGCAAACTGCCACACCCAACGCTGCCAAACACAAATCAACTTTCGGACTCAACCACTCTGAAAACAGTTTGGAAATCTTTGCAAAAATTCAGAATCTTAACTCGTTTTGGATTTTTGGATTGTAAAATGAAAAAGGCGGACGAGCCCCCAAAAATGTTACGTTTCTTTTAAGATGGGAAATGACTCTGGCCGTAACATTTATTTTTGCAAAGAAAATGGAACAGTTTAATGGAGTGGAGAAACCAAAAGAGACAACAGCACAACAAATGACTAAACAGAGTGATGGATTTATTTACAAACAACAAGACTAGTGTACAGACAAACATGAACAGATCAAACAAAAACCCAACCAACCTGAAGAGAGAGTCCCTCCCCTTGATGGCACAGGTTCCCTGCAATATCCCCAGGAAAATAATATCTCTAAACTAGCACAAAGTATAAACATAAATATCAGGCAAGTACTGTTTAACTTCTAATCTACTCTAATCTTAGTTACAAGTGCGCTCATCACCTATCTAGTGTACTAACAAAAGGTTTACCTACGTGTAATGTCCCAGAATGTATATCACGTGATATCTATCTTTCTCTCCCTTCAGAGGTTTAGAAAAATAGACCGAGCCAATGTTTCTGGAGAACCAGAACAGTCAAAACAACTGGCAGCGTGACAACAACTTATCGTATTCAATAGTATACAACTCAACATCAAAACGCACAACAGCCTAGGATCTTGATCAGAGCTGATCAATGGTGGTGTGTCGAGACCTTTATCCAAATCAGGTCGTTTTGGAGCAACCGGATTGGTTGGTGATGTGGTGACGTCATCAATTTAATGGTGATTGACATCCCTCACGACGTATTGCAGAGTGACTGGAGCGGTGGTGAGAGGTAATGGGTGGAACCTGGATTGGGAAACAGATAGGACAAGCACATGCACACAACAAACAAACAAACTCTAGAAAACAAGACATTATATGTAACAGAGATCCTGGTCAATTCTGAGCTCGAAGCATGAAAACATTCTGAGAGTGGAGATGATGGAGTTCTTCAAGCACCTGGGATCATCATGGCCGTGTTCAGATCTGCCCCATGGACTGCACAGACAACTTCCAGCCTTGTCCGTGTATGCAAACATCATCAGCATACGAACGGATCATCTGATACAAGTATCCTTCTATTTTTCTCTCCACCCACACAAACACATCCTTCCCAAAGACTTTTCTTCCTCCAACATGGTGGTGCACCCAAGGAAGGGGTGGAGCAGACTGTGACATTGGGATGGCGTAGCTTGCGCTGGTTACAGAGACTGTTTTTCACACACATTCCTGTAAGTCCATTAAGAGTCTATGGCCTGGAGTGAGCAACTTGAGAGAAAAGGAGGAAGGATGCATCTTGTGAGGAGGTGTGGAAGAGAGAAGGGGAAACGGAGAGGAGAGGGGTCAGATCTGAGGAAGAGACAATCGAACTGTGCAAATCACTCGTCTGACAAAGACATCATCAAAGGCCTTCATCAATCATCTCCTGATCTCTCTCAGAATGGTTCAGAATCATGAAGGCTTCAGAGCTGGGAAGTGGAAAATGGCTACAAAATTAGGTATTTTTTATACTAACAAACTAACAAGTTTGAAACAAGTTTGGAGTCAATAGGATTACTAAAACCTATAAAACTCTGCTGAGCATACGCATTTATCAAACTTAAACCAAGAGTGAAGTTAAAAGTGAAATTTAGGCTGATTTGGGTGCCAAAAGATAGAATAGCATTTATTTTATGAACGTCAGCGAGAAGTTGAGTGACTGGTTTCTGACGTCCAGAGGGATTGTGGGAATTTAAAAGAAATGAATTCTAAATTGTATTGACATTAAAACAAATCAATCTTTTAGACTGGGAAAAACATCCAAATCCATTGAAAGAAAATGAAATCAACTGATAATGAATGTGTAAGAAAATATAACATGAACATGTTTAAATTTTTAATTCCTAAATAAAAAGGGTTGCAATCTAATTATATTGGGTGTAGATTGATGTCATCTAGACTAATGTAATGAGTTCTGCCAGAATTGCAGAGTTTTGGAATACTCTAACTCATTATAATGCGTCTAGGTGTGACAATTGTTATTAAGATGGGCTGACAGTAACCAAACCACAGTTGTTTATGAAGAGAAGTTGAACAACTAATAAACTAAAATGACTAATGTGAAGTCTGAAGATTTATGTTGCTTATCACATCCCTATATTTGTGTTGATTTTGGGGGAAAGGCATAACAGGGAATTCTTTTAAAAGAGTAAAACTCATTTAGAAACAAATAGTTTCAAATGACTTGGGGGTTATATGAATGAAGATTTTCAATAATGAGATTTTATTCATAATAAAAGCGGAAATTCTTGGAATTTTGAAACCCAACCACAACCTTTCATGTTAGCCTCTCATGTTTTCATGTTTCATAAGTTTCATTGACTAAACATTAAAACATTCATGGTATTTACTAGGGATTCTGATTAGTCAGAGTGTTAACAGTAACAAAGAAGCACGTAGAATGCCATTGGATGTGAATGTTTATTCATTGGAAGATTTTGAATGGATACCGGACTTAAGACTGAATAATAAGCAATGAAGAACAAGTGTTGCTTGTGGACAGACTGAAATTTGACAGTTTTGTGAAGATGCTAATTGAGAATCGAAATTAATGTGAACTTGAAAAATGACTACAAAGTGAAGATATTTCCTAAAAGTGAAGATATTTCCTAAATCAATATAGAGAAAATTGCTATTCAACTAGCAGTGACAAATTGATAATAATACGGGAATAAACAAGTAAACAATGGAAAATATCTAAAAGCAGAGGCTTTTAAAAAACTTAATAGAAAGAAAGTGTGCCATTTAGCAAAGTCTGGGGAGATGTTTGCTGGTGATAAATGGGACTGAATGAAGTGTGTCTAACCTAACCTATGTACATTGCTTTCGCAGGGAATGATTTTTCTTTACGCATTTTTTTGGAGGAGAATCAGGGGCCTCATGTATAAACGTTGCGTACGCACAAAATGGGCATAGAAATATGCGTACGCATTTTTTCACGCACATATCGGGATTTATAAAAAATAAACTTGGCGTAAATAAGTGCGCACCGTACAGATGCTCTTGACCGTGCGTACGCACTCTTTTAGAAGAGTATGTGTTTTGGTGACACCAACTGTCCCAAATAGCAATAGCTATTTAAAATGAAAAACTTCTAAATTATCCTATTACTTCACCCAATAAATCAAATTGTATCAACCTGAATTATCATTATTAGCATTCTTAACCAGGTGCAAATACTTCGAATTTACTAATTTGTTTTAATGAATGGGCTATAAAAAGGTATGTGCGTATATAACTTATCATCATAATGGATGCTCTAGTGCTGTTAGAAGACCTTGCTAATGACGCTCTACGGAGGGAGCGTGTTTTCAGAGACCGTGAAGATTTCCTTGCTCATGATGATGATTGGCTCATGAGCCGATTTTGATTTCCAAGAGCCATCCTCTTGTAATTGTGTTCTGAATTACGGCCAGTATTGGAAAGACCCTCGTGGAGAAACCATGCGCTGTGTGTTCCTGTGCAAGTATTAACCACATTAGGCCACTTGGCCACTATTACTTTCCAGCGAGAGTTGGCAGACCGATCGGGTGTGTTTCGCAGTCATCCCTGAGCCGTGTCATGCCATAAGTATGGGATGCCATAGTGGGAATGGCACCCCGATACATCCGTTTTCCTTACATGCAAGCTGAACAGCCCAACATCAAAATGCAATTTGCAGCAATCCCCGATTTTCCCAATGTAATCGGTGCTGTTGACTGCACTCATGTTGCAATAAAGGCACCATTTGAGAATGATTTTGCTTTTGTTAACCGAATTATTGGTGGTATTAATATGCAGGGAGATCATACATATTCAAAATGGGCGGTCTTAACCTCCAAATATGGTTATTTCGGGAGGAGATTGGGGTAAGCAATACGCACGTGCACCTGCGCACAATATTCAGTTCATTTTGATTTATAAAGCGAACCTTGCGCAGGTTCTGGCGTACGTACGGTTTTATGAATCTGAAAACTTTTGTGCGTACGGAAATTCTGCCTTATGTGCGTACGCACACTTTAAGGATTACATCTACGCAAAGTTTTATACATGAGGCCCCAGGCCATTGACTTTTTAATTTTTTTTATCTTTTTGGGAGTGTGTCAACGAAGCATACTGGTTTTTTTGTTTTTATTCTTTGTTACTCAAAGATAAATCTTACGCTTTACACATCATGTGTCGAAGTGTTGTGAATCTTCTTTTAGGAATAATAAGTTTAGAGATAGTTTAGAATAGTTTAATTAGGGGTGGGTTGAGTTCTGTTGCAGAACAAACCTAATAATTTGAAGAAGAAAAAAAACTAAAAATGAGGTGTCATTTACCTCATTTGAAACAATTCACTGACATTTATGGTTGTTTTTATTACAGACAGCGGAAGCAGTGTATATTAAATCATTACCTGATTTGTGTTGTGATTGTTTAATAATGGTTTTTTTTTCAGGTAACATGGACATGGAGGAGATTGTACATCAAATGTTTATCTTGTATGTGAGATTGAATCTTGATGTATGTTGTGCCTTGTTGTGGTGGTTGTTTTTTTTTTGTGTCTGATTTTTTTTCCAAATTGGAGGAGAAAATGAAGATCCTGGAGTGAGGTCGTATTTGAGTTTAAATTGCTATCATGAAATTGATACTAACACTGTTTTATGTTACTTTGCTTTCTTTGGGGGTTTTGTTTTTTTTGTTTGTTTGTTTTTAATTTTTTTTTATGTTTTGTGTGAGTGACTAATACTGAGCTTCAGGTTGGATTTGTGCTCATACTGTTTGTTCTCGTAGAAAAATGAATGATGAGAAAGGTGATGCTGGAACTGACCGAGTGTGGCAGTCTGAGAGCGGTGAAAGCATCCTAAAGGAGAACCTGAACGTCTATCCACTGAAAAATGTCCAGTTTAACATCTCCTAACAACGTGGAGGTCATTTGTGCTGATGAAGAGGTCTGCTTGCAACCATGCGGGCAACTACAGGAGACCTCTGAAACCAGGCTGAAGGAAGGCTTGGGGAGAAGATCTTGGAGCTTTGTGTGTTCTGTGCTACAGAGAGGAGGTTACAGAGAACTCAACTGGGTACATTGTTCTACATTCTTCCTTTGGAAAGAGGATGTTCGTGAAGCAAACGGGGAACTTCATCAAATTCATTCTGGTGGAGGACAACGAGGAGTGTGCTGGGAAGTTCTGATGGACGAAGGAGCAGATGCATAAGATTTACGTGAACAGTGTGGTCCAGCCAGTCCCTCCCCCAGTGTCAAATATTATTAAATATCTAGTAACCAAATCCCAATTAGATAATTAGTGACTCTAATATATTGGATAATGTGGTAATTATGGAGGATACAAATTTACCAGAAGAGGTTAAACAAGTTAAAATAGCAAAAATTAAGTGTGAGGGGAATTATGGTTGTGCCTTGGCATTATTATAACATGAGAGTTTGAAACTTAACCAGTTGTTGAATATGGTTACGGAATGGCACACTGAAATTTATAAATGTTGATTTTGTTTCCCAAGATTTATATAAAATATGGCTATAATTACTTTAATGGCAGAAGCAATGAAAATCATTTAATTACAGACAAGATACAAACAAATTGCTTTACTGAAAAGCATATGTATTCAAAGCTAGATTTTAAAGTAATAACATCCAAAGCAGAATGTTGTAACTTTTCGGAACGAGGCATTTATGATGTGAGATTTTCATAATGTAACATTAAGATAACTAGAACAAACAGGAAAATATGTAAAAAAAAAAATTCAGATTGAATGATTGCTAATTGAATGATTGCTAATTTTCTATTGTCGTTTTTCATTATTAGAATATGGGGCGAGAAGCTTTATTAAGGGTGATGCAATGCTGTCTAATAACTGTGTAAATCAAAATGGAGTCTAACCATTCATTTTTGCGTATCTAAGGGTTATACAGGTAATGGTTATGTTCTATTAGATTTATAGATTCACCGATGGCAATTGTGAGGTTTTTCTTTACATTCTAAAGGGTAGAAATAACTGTGGTGTTAAATTATTAATGGGTTGATTTGAAGAATGTTATTCTTAGCTAATTAGACTGAAGTGAAGTTAGAACATATCGATTGATGTAAACAATAGAAATGCGATCATGTAAACATTAGAGATGTGTTCGTTAAGAGCAATTTGACATTAGATATTTTTTACAGCAAAAGGGGGGAGTAAGTAAATAATTGATTAATTATTAGCATATAAAATAATTAGGGAATTGCTATGATATTAAATAATTAAGGAATTATTTTGTATGTATTGATTGTTGCTGTTTCAATATCAAATGAGTAAAATGCTTGAAATATTAGAGAGAAATTCTGTAGTTATACATTTTATATTTAATAAAATAGATCAAAAGTAGATGACAAGCAGACATTTTGGTATTATGTAATTAAACCTGTGGGGATGTTAGGAATACTGGTTGGAACTATAGATTATGGGAATTCAAAATCATCTTCATCATCGTAATCTGGAGGATCTTCACAAGCTTGCCTTGTCTTTTGTGAATGCAAAAAGGAACATACCGTGGATTACCTTTTCGAGGAAACTGTTTCGAAGGAACTCTGGGATTAAAGACTTGTTTTTATTTTTACATGTTTTCATTTTGTTTATTTCTTCTGTTATTCTGAAACTGGAAAATAAGGAAAAATAAAAACAAACAGCTTTCAGCAATTAGAGAATGGGACAGTTAAAGTATTTTAAGTCTTTAACTTTTGGCTGAAATCAAAGAAGCAAGGAGATGTTTATCAATATTTGGCAATACTGAAATTTTGTCATTAGTAATGTTGGTTATTGTAGATTAATGTGAATGTGAATTAGTAATTTGCTTATATATCTCATATTTTCTTTAACGATGGGAAGGAATTATGTAGGACAATTGAAAGACATTGCTAAGAAACATTTGAATGACATAGAATAATGTATATTGTTGAATGATTTTGTCTTACAGATAAAACTGTTTGATAGGAAATGTTTGATAGGAATGCTTATCGTCTGAAGGTGAATGTTCAATGATTAAATTTCAAAACATATTTGTCTTGTGACAAAAAGGGGGGGATGTAATAGAATATTTAATCATTGTAAGTAATTCTCAAATAAGATTGAATATGTATGTATATTTGGGAGGGAACCGGAAGTGACGTAGGGAGGTGGGATTTATACTGAAGGGACTCTCAGGGTTTAGGGGCTTTCCTCTGGCTGGCTCTCTCTCTCTCTACCTACCTACACTAGCTAGTGGACGTATTTTGCGTTGCTCGTGTCTCTCCTTTTTCTTTTCTTTCCTCTCTCCCTCTTCTTTCTCCCTCCATGGTGCTTGCAATGTGATCACATTCCTCATTGATATCAAGGTATGAGCTTAATTCATGTTTGGAACAACTAATAAATTGCTGTTTGCGATTGTGTTCATAAATTATATCTCATGAGTATTAAAATTCTATTACAAAACTTTTCTCATTCTTATGTGCAAAACATAAATGTAAAATATTATTAACAATTGTAGTTTTTGTTAAAATATGTTTGTCAAAGAATCTTCCGTACATAAATGCTGTAATCTTGTTGTATTTTATTAGATAAAATACTTATTGATAATTTTTGCATTCATTATTACCTATATCATTTAAAGGTAGTTTATTACTCTTCTTATCAAGCGTCACGGTGGCGCAGTGGATAGCACGGTCGTCTCACAGCAAGAAGGTCACTGGTTCGAGCCTCGGCTGGGTCGGTTGGCATTTCTGTGTGGAGTTCTCATGTTCTCCCCGTGATCGCGTGGGTTTTCTCCGAATGCTCCGGTTTCCCCACATGTCCAAAGACATGCAATATAAGTGAATTGAGGAAGAACGATTGTCCATAGTGTTACAGTGTGTGTGTGAATGTTTCCCAGGGATGGGTTGTGGCTGGAAGGGCATCCGCGGCGTAAAACATATGCCAGAGAGTTGGCGGTTCATTCCGCTGTACCCTGACCCCGAAAGGGAAGAAAGCTGACATGAAGATTGTTGGACTTTAGCAGCGTCCAATGCGTATTCAAAATGACCAAGAGACATATTGCCAACTGAACGAGTTTTAATGACGATCTCAGCAGGGAGAAATCAACAGCAGTTTACAGCGCGCTGGAGAAGCTCTAAACAGCTTCTGAGTCCGTTTTCCAAAACCCTAGCTCTTTATCTCCTCTCAAGCCGTTTCTGGAGAAAGAAACCAGGTGTTATTTTTCGTCTCCGTGACTGGTACAAGGCGGCTCCTCTGACGTAGGATGGTCAGCTCCCTGCCTGGTACAGGATGCCTCCTTTTGCTGAGATGGTTCTTTCATTCTGTTCCAACAAGGAATTTTCGCTTATCTGCTAAGTCCAGATGTTTTCCCTTACTCAATAACAGGATGTGCTTCTGGCCTTCAGGCACACAAACTCCTAACTCTTCAGTTTTTCTTAATAAGAATTTAAAAGGTAAAAAGTTGGTTAATAAAATAAGTACTTTTAAACATATAAAAGGTAAAATATAAATCCCACAAGATGAATGAATATTACTCTTCTTCAAAAGTATAAACTCCGTTCGCCATTCCCCAACCGAAGGCTCTATTCTGTACAGTCGGCTGTTCAAGCAAAGTCATGCCGTTACTGACGAACCAAGCAATTAATAACTCCGTTTTACTTTTATTCCTTTCAGAAAACATATCTAACTAGGACCTGGCATTGTGGATGTGTAATAAAACTTATACAATGTCAGATAAATTGCGCAAAATGATTTTTAGTGTTATTTAAAACAATTTTGGTAATCTACTTTCTTGTTTTTTTTCATTTTAAGTCAAGTTTGATTTTATTAAAACATTTTCAAACCTTTTAAACATTTCAGGACTTTTATGTCCACTCTTACACTTTCATTTGTTTACTCTAGCAGTTATAAACTTGCAAATGTTTCACAAGCGGCTCACTTACTACTGCATTACATCAAATGTGTTTTTAGCTTCAGTTTGGAGTTACCAGTTTTTAGGACGTTTCTTCATTATTTCTTCAAAGTCAGAGTTATATTATGTTTAAAAACTCTTGAAAACCTTGGTGTGGTCCACAAGCATTGTCTAAAGTTTTTGTCAGCTCTGATGCCGAATTTTCATTGGCTATCTGTTTAAATTAAAGCATCCTTCTTTTTACAGATGTTCAGCCTGTTTGCCTTTCTCGGCAGCCATTTGAGATATTTGTCTCTTTATGGCTCTCCCAACCTACACAGCTTTCTGCGGCTAGGTTGTCACTCTTCGACGTGCGTTCCTCAACCCTTCCTCAGTTATGTCTCAATAATCTCTTTAGACTTTTTCAATCTGGGGTCTTATAAGGCACTTTAACAGTTTGCGATTTACGCATTCTAACCAGCTCTACTTCAAAGACTCAAGCACACACAAAAAGGGAAAACATTGATTGATGTTAGCCCATGGAGCAATGCCCCAAACGCAGAAAACGTCCCATTCACGTTGGGCGCCATGTTTTTTGGTGTTCAATTAATTCATTAATTTTTTACACCTTCAACCTTTTTATTTATTATTCTCAGGTTAGGTTAAGTAAGTCAAATCTGCCCTAAACTCTAAGCTTTAAATACTGTGGGATTTATAGTTTATCCTATCTTTTTATATTATTAAGTACTTATTTTATTAATTAACTTTCTTATTCTTTAAGATAAAACTGCTAAAAACTGATGAGTTCAACAAGAGAGGAATTGTAGGGAGGATGTGTTTCTGGCTAGGGGGAGAGATGATCTGTTCCAGTCAGCCAAGGGCAAAACCTTATTGGAAGCCGGGCCGGCCTTCTCACGCCTGCTTCCCACTGTCTTACCTTGAGAAAGGGACATCTTGTCTCGTTTCTATGGAAACCAGCTCCTGGCTGACGCAATGAGAAAAGTAAACAATTTGGGTACAAAAGGAAAGGAACTTTGAATGTAACTTCAGAAGATGATTTTTGGGAGCTTCTCCAGCGCGTTGTAACCACTGTTGATATCTCTCTGCTGAAGTCTTCATTAAAACTAGATCAGTTGGCAATCTGTCTCTTGGTCATTTTGAACATGCATTGGACGCCTCAAAAGTCCAACAAATTGGTGACCTCCGACGTGATGACTCAAAGAGACTCCTAAGAGATTCCTAAATTCAACACCAGAGAGGCGGCGCCGCCCTTTCAAAAGGTAAGCAGAAACCTTTTAATTAAATTCTGCTATTGGTTACATTAAATCAAGTGTTGAATTGGGGTTTCTCTATAGAACCGTCGATTATTTTATACAGATTTTGAAGTTTAAAGAGAGAAAGCGATCCTTTCCGTGTTTCCAAATTTTTGACTGCAGAGAGAGATCAGCAGTGAGGGTATCAAAGAGAAAACTTCGTGATAAGTAAAATACCTAGAAAAAACTTTGTGATAAGTGAAAGGTATAAAGAGAAAACTTCGTGATAAGTAAAATACCTAGAAAAAACTTTGTGATAAGTGAAAGGTATAAAGAGAAAAGTTCATGATAAGTAAAATACCTAGAAAAAACTTTGTGATAAGTGAAAGGTATAAAGAGAAAGCTTCGTGATAAGCAAAATACCTAGAAAAAACTTTGTGATAAGTGAAAGGTATAAAGAAAATACTTCGTGAAAAGTATTTTGTGAGGACATCTCACGGGTAGTAAACTGTGTTTAGCAATTGAAAGAAAATTGGGCAGACCCGTTTTCAAAAGCCCCAGTTCTGACGAGGCTGGTGGAAGGTGAAAATTGTGGAAATCCTCTGGTCTGCGGGGTAGTGGGGAGTGCCCACTATAAAACATTTAATTAGACGCTAAATCAAACAGTAGGTAAGAATAGGGAGAGGATTAAAATTATTAAATAGGGAAAGATAGGGTTTCTAAAATTATAAAACCTACTGTATTTGAGAAGGAAAACAATCATAGATTTTGAGAAGGAACAAGATTTTGAGGTGACTCTGGGGAAACAATGGGAAAATATGAGTGAAATCATAACAACCCAAGTTGAACCCAGGGAAATCAAAGCGCGCCAGCAAGAATTAGAGACTTGCCACAAAAGAGATAATAGAACATTTTGGGCCAATAAAAAAGAGAAACTTGGTTGCAACTACACATATTTTTATGTGTTATAGCGCATGCGAATAAGTTAAAAGCCCAGATTTTCATTGCATATGCGAATATGTGTGATGAAATCTGAGAATGTCTGAGAGTGACATCTGGTGGTGAATGCAGTGGGAAGAACTTTCCTAATAACACTGGGGAAAATTATTAAAATTCAGAAGCATTAAGCTTAAACATTAATATTTAGTTACTAAATTATAAAGAGTATACATTAGAACAAGTATAAAAATAAATCTATAAAACAACGTTGAATAAATTTGTGGAAGTAAATTATTGCTATATAATTAATTATACATCTACAAACTGGGGAGAATAAACAAGTAAAAGTTTGAGACTTAAAAAGTAAAAGGGAAAAAGTAAAAAGAAAAGAAATTAAACTAACTGTTTTGGTGCTGAATTAAATTTAGCAAAAGACAAATCAAACATGCTATAGAAGACAAAATCTTGCTAATGTAGACATGAAAATTCATAATAGTTAAGTTAAAGACATATAATTTGACTCTTTGAGGTGACTTTTCTTTTTTTGCATAAATTAAATTGACTTTTAAAATTATTTTAGATAGAGGGACTTTTGTTTAAGAAAAATAATAATAATAATAATAATAAATAAATAATACTAATAAATAAAAAACGCACCCTAACTTGAAAGGAAACTGAAACATTAAGTTAATTGGGGGGGAATTATTTGTGTGTGTACTAAATCAAAGCAGAGTTTGATGTACCAAGCCAAGATAAATCTGAATAAGAACTAACTTGTTTGTTTTGTTTATTTTGAATGAGATCTTGATCAATTCTGAGCTCGAAGCATAAGGATGGCCTTCTGAGAGTGGAGATGATGGAGTTCCTCAAGCACCTGGAATCATCATGGCCGTGTTCAGATCTACCCCATGGACTGCACAGACAACTTCTGGCCTTACATGGTGGTGGACCCAAGGAGGGGTGGAGCAGACTGTGACATTGGAGTGGCGTAGCTTGCGCTGGTTACAGAGACTGTTTCTCACACACTATCCTGTAAGTCCATTAAGAGTCTATGGCCTGGAGTGAGCGGCTTGAGGGAAAAGGAGGAAGGATGCGTCCCACGAGGAGGTGTGGAAGAGAGAAGGGGAAACGGAGAGGACCGGGGTCAGATCTGAGGAAGAGACAATCGAACTGTGCAAATCACTCGTCTGACAAAGACATCATCAAAGGCCTTCATCAATCATCTCCTGATCTCTCTCAGAATGGTTCAGAATCATGAAGGCTTTGGAGCTGAGAAGCGGAAAATGGCTACAACATTAGGTATTTTTATACTAACAAACTAACATGTTTGAAAATGGGTTTGGAAATCATTAGGATTACTGAAACCTGTAAAACTCTGCTGAGCATATGCATTTATCAAACTTAAACCAAGAGTGAAGTTAAAAGTAAAATTTAGGTTAATTTGGGTGCAAACAGATAGAATAGGATTTATTTTATGAACTTCAGCAAGAAGTTGAGTGACTGGTTTCTGACGTCCAAAGGGATTGTGGGAATTTAAAAGAAATAAATTCTAAATTATATTGACTTTAAAACTAATCACTTTTAGACTGAAAATAATCTGATCCATTGAAAGGAAAATTAAATCAACTGATATTGATTTTGCAAAAAAAAAAAGAGAATATAACATAAACGTGTTGAAATTTTTAATTCCTAACTAAAAAGAGTTGTAATCTAATTATATTGGGTGTAGATTGATGTCATCAAGACTAATGTAATGAGTTCTACCAGAAAAACAGAGTATTTTATAATACTCTGACTCATTATAATGCGTCTATGTGTGACAAATTGATATTAAGATGGGCTGACAGTAACCAAACCACTCTTGTTTATGAAAAATTTAAATACTAATAAACTAAAATGACTAATGTGAAGTCCGAAGACTTCTGTTGCTTATGACATCCCTATATTTCTGATGATGATTTTTTGGGGGAAATGAAAACAGGTTTTGAACGAATACAACTCATTCAGAGACAAATAATTGAAGTAACTTGGGGGTTTTATGAATGAGAATTATCAACTATGAGGGTTTTATTTATTTTTTTTAATAATGAAAAAGGGGAAATCATTAGAATTTTGAAACCCAACTACAACCTTTCATGTTAGAGGAATCTATTTTGTGATTTTCATTGACTAAACATTAAAAACATTCATGATATTTACTGGGATTTCTGATTGGTCACAGTGTTAACAGTAACAGAGGAGCACGTAGTGTGCCATTTTATTCATTCATTCATCTTCATGTCGGCTTTATTCCCTTTCGGGGTCGCCACAGCGGAATGAACCGCCAACTCTCTGGCATATGTTTTACGCAGCGGATGCCCTTCCCTGCCGCAACCCATCAATGGGAAACATTCACTCACACTTTAACACTATGGACAATCGTTCTTATTCAATTCACTTATTCTGCATGTCTTTGGACTTGTGGGGAAACCGGAGCACCCGGAGAAAACCCACGCGATCACGGGGAGAACATGCAAACTCCACACAGAAATGCCACCTGCCCCAGCCGAGCCTAGAACCAGCGACCTTCTTGCTGTGAGACGACCGTGCTACTGCACCACCGTGACGCCTTGTGCCATTTTATGTGAATGTTTATTCAATGAGAGATCTTGAATGGATACCTGACTTAAGACTGAGTAATAAACAATGAAGAACTAGTGTTGCTTGTGGACGGACTGAAACTTGACAGTCTTGTGATGATGCTAATTGAGAATAGAGATTAATGTCGACTTGAAAAATGATTACAGAGTGAAGACATTTCCTAAAACAATATAGAGAAATTGTTATTCCACTTGCAGTGACAAATTGGTAATAAAAGGGTAAACAATGGCAATATCTAAAAGCAGAGGCCTTTAAAACAATTAATAGAAAGAAAGTGTAACACTTAGCCAAATCTGGGGAGATGATTGATTGTGATGAATGAGACTGAATGAAGTTTGTCTAAACTAACCAATGTAAATTGCTTCCGCAAGGAATGATTTTTTATGCATTTTTGTGGGAAATCTGGCCATTGACTTTTTCATTTATTTATTTATTTTATTTTTTCAAATTTTTTGGGGGAGTGTGTCGACGAGGCATACTCTGTGTTTTATTATTATTTTCTTTTATTATTTATTCTTTGTTACTCTGAGATGAATCCTATGCTTTTACACATCAGGTGTCAAGGTTGTTGTGAATTTTCTTTTAGGACTGATGGGGTTAGCGATAGTTTAGAATAGTTTAGTTAGAATTTGGTTGTGTTTAGTTTGCAGAAAAAACCTGATAATTGAAGAGAGAAAAATGTAAATGAGCTGTCATGAATCTTGACAACATGAAAAAATCAGGTTCACTTTGAGAAGAGAAAACATGAGTCTATGATGTCTTATGAAGTTCTTGGATGAGCTGTAAAGGTAACTTATCAATCAACTATTAGATTCCATAATAAACAAAGATTATGGAGTGAGAAGAAGGAAATGTTTCAAGGACTGAAATCTGTGATCACTTTGTTACAGATGCTGGAGACATGGGAAAAGGTGGTGTTTAGCTGGCAAAATGACACTGATAAACATTTCACTGACAATTAAGTTTTGTTTTTGTTGCAGATGACGGGGAGCAGTGTGTGTTGAATCATTACCTGATTTGTATTGTGATTGTTTGATGAGGATTTTTCAGATTGGAGGAGAAAACAAAGATCCAGGAGTGACATCGTATTGAGTTTAAATCACTATTATGATATTATGTATGTCGATGATCTACTTCTAGCAGCACCGACCCCAGAAACCGGTATGGAAGCGACAGAAAGCATTTTGAGAAGGCTATGGGAAGTAGGATGGAAGGAAAGGGTGACACCTGGTATCACCTCAACCATCACGATCATTGGAAGACACAAGAGTGGACCTTACTTCTAAGGTCCAAGAGAGGGAGAATAGAGGATCATCTTAGAATTCAACAGGTAACACACAAACAGATACACATACACAAGAAGAAGAAAATACCCGAAGAGGACCAGGAAACAACAGGACACGTGAGTGACGAAAATTTTGACTAAAATTTCCCTCAACAGGATTTACAGATTGTTCACAGAGTGGGAGATCTCTTTACTGCTCCTAGTGGAGAACCAGTAGCACACTGTGTAAGCGCAGACTGTGCCTTCGGAGCAGGAATTGCAAAAAGATTTAGAGAAAAATATGGAGTTGAGAAAGTAGAAGTCCAAAAGAAAAGAAAAGGTGAATGTGCTGTAACACACGAAATACACAGGCTTGTTTTTCACCTAGTAACTAAAACATCTGGACGAGATCTCCCAACATACCAAGATTTTGAAAGCAGTCTAATAAAAGCATGAAATAGTGGTGTGACCTATTGAAAATTACAAACACGCAAATTAAAGCACAGATAGACTATAGAACTTAGATGAAAAATTAAGCACTGCAAAGTGAAAATTGATTATTGAGATAATATTTCTAAATGTAGAATCTGAAAAATAAATTTTTAATGATGATAATTTAAGTTAAGATAAATTAAATTACTTAAAAGTTAAACCTGAAATTACAATCCAAATTGTAACTGAATAAACAATTGTAGTGTGTGGTTTTGGAAACTCTAGAATGAGTTTTGTTAAATTGGTAGAATTCTTTAAATGTGTTAAATCAACAGATGGTAAACATAAAGTAAAAATGTTCAGAACTGATAAAAATAACAAGATTAATTATAGATAAAATAAATGCGGACTGTAAAATAATTAACAAATTTCTAAATGATAAAATTAAATGCAAAATGTTAGAGTTTTTAGGAACAACAGGCTACTGCAGTGAATACATCACAGAGTATGCAGAAAAATGTTAACTAATGAGACAACTAATGAGCGATGCAGGAATCAAACAACTAAATGCACCTTTAAAATGGACTGAAGAAGCTTCAAAAGAATTTGACCAACTTAAAAAAATAATAATAATAATAGCAGTAGTAGAAGAACAACGAGAAGTGAAGAAACCAAATGTGACTAAATGATTGAGCAAATGGAGGAGGAGGAGATGTAAAAAGAAAACATCTCAATTTATGCTTTGGAGTAATATCAAATTTTGATTTTGATTTTTTCTCTTCTTAAATTTTTTGTTGATTTAAGTTTTTTCTCTTAAAAATTTTGACTTTAATGTTATGATTAATTTTCTTATTTTTTATTAAGTTGATTAAATTTTCTTATGGTTCATGTTCTTATGATTCATTTAATTTTCTTATGACTCATTTATTAATTTTTATGGTGTTTAGAATACTTTTACTTATTACTTTGGTTACTGTATGAGTAAATGTCATTTATTTTCTCAAGACAAGAAAAATTTGTATTGTGTGTTTGTTTCTTTCTGCTATCTTTTCCATTAATTCTGCTTTATTTCAGATCATGGATCAAAAAGATTGTGTTATTGATTTGATTGTAATGTTAAAATCTAAGGTGAAATCATCTGTGATGTTTAGATTAGCTGAACTTGGGGGTCAATTGGGCACACAAGGGTTTTCCAACCCTTTCTGGGCACTCTGGTAGTAAGGATGTTTTAGCAGATAGGTTTTAGCGCAGTCTTTTGTTTCTATTTTTGTGTATAGATCTGGTGTGGACGAGAGAGCCTAAGAGTGATCGCCCACAAGCCAACTTGGGGATCACTCGGGTGTCTTTTTCCCTCACAGAGGTTTTTCGGCCCGAGCACTCACGGACGCACCAGCAAATGTGTCAGGCTTAAGATAGTATGAAGATAGTTTAGGATGCATTTGTATTCTGTCTGTGTTTTGAATTGTGGCCTCCTTCTGAGGCCAAGAGAGGGATTTGTGGGATTTATAGTTTATTCTATCTTTTTATATTATTAAGTACTTATTTTATTAATTAACTTTCTTATTCTTTAAGATAAAACTGCTAAAAACTGATGAGTTGAATAAGAGAGGAATTGTAGGAGGATGTGTTTCTGGCTAGGGGGAGAGATGATCTTTTCCAGTCAGCCAAGGGCAAAACCTTATCGGAAGCCGGGCCGGCCTTCTCACGCCTGCTTCCCACTGTCTTGCCTTGAGAAAGGGACGTCTTGTCTCGTTTCTATGGAAACCAGCTCCTGGCTGACGCAATGAGAAAAGTAAACAATTTGGGTACAAAAGGAAAGGAACTTTGAATGTAACTTCAGAAGATGATTTTTGGGATCTTCTCCAGCGCGTTGTAACCACTGTTGATATCTCTCTGCTGAAGTCTTCATTAAAACTAGATCAGTTGGCAATCTGTCTCTTGGTCATTTTGAACATGCAATGGACGCCTCAAAAGTCCAACAATACTTAGATCTAGTACAGAAGACTCATTTGTGGTCAGTTCTTTTTCTCTTAAGTTTTAACATTAAAAATCTTTCATCAAAGATTAAAAATAATTTTTAAATAAAAAACTCAATAGTCAGTAATTGCAATCAATTACATTTCTTTAAATTAATCACTTTTTAAATATATTACAAAACATAATAATCATCATAAAGTAAAATAGTACTCATCCATCGTGGATAAAAATTGGTTGGTTGGTTTCTCAAAGCAAATGTCTTTTCGTTGTCTTAAAAGTTTTTCCTCGCTCGGTCGTCCATCATCAGGTGTCTCCTGGCTCTGGGGATGTCGCCGCTCCGCTAGCAAGTCTGTCCGCTCAGTGCATGTCTCCATCTTTTATACCCGTTATGACGCATTCCGATCTCGACCGTTCACTGGCTCGTCTTTCATGTGTTCTCGGCATGTCCAGCTGATGTCATGTTCATGATAACACACACTACTTCTTTTGCCCACCAGGCAGGCTCACAGATGCACAGAGTTAACATTTGGCTTACTTACTTCAACTTTAACCTAGATCTGCTCTACGCATGGAGAATGCAGCTCAAGAATATCTTTCTTACAAGCACTTCCTCATTTCTCAATGTCTTTAAAATAGGTATGAGAATGAAGTTATAAGGAAGAACTAAAACTTCTTGAAGTTATACAACAGGTGGCAACACCTAAATTGGCGGTACCTAATCCTTATGTATCACTCTGTGGTTTGACACCATCTCAGAAGCGGTTCACGTGCATTGCTTTGGCAAATGCATTCTTTTGCATACCAATTGCAGAAGAATGGAAAGAGTATCTAGCATTTTCAGGAAAAAGCAGTACTCTTACAACAGATTGCCACAAGGTTTGTTTTATCACTTGGAATTTTTAACAGTGTGCTAAAACAACTACTTGATGGCTGTGAACTGCCAGAAGGGTGTGTCATGATAATGTATGTTGATGACATTCTGTTAGCAGCCCTACACAAGAAAGTTGCCTCCAAGCAACTTCACTGATTCTGAAACAACTGCACAAATCAGGATTTAAAGTAAGCAAAGCTAAACTACAAATTTGCAGAGCCAGTGTTACTTTATGGGAAGATTGATCACAGCTACAGGGTCATCTCTGACCAGCACCCAAAGGAGTAACATCCTCTCACATCTTAAGCCAGTCACTGTTTCTGACAGTTTCTGAAAGTCTGTTGTCTTTCTTAGGTTTAACTGGATTCAGCAGACAATACATACCAATGTATGTAGCATCAACAATTCCCTTAAGGCATTTGGTGAAAGAAAAAGTGATGAAGAATCTGAAATCAAAACTGGATCAGTATGTTGTGCCGTGTCGCATCCCCCGCGCCGTGTGGTTCGGACCCTTCGCGCCGCGGGGTGCCTTATCGCGCCTTTACATAGACTTACATTGAAATCAGCCACTCTTACAGCATCACTCGCGCTTAATGTTTAGGCAGCATTAGGGTGATCATGCTTCGCTGAAAATAGTTTTTGATTTATGGTGTCAATGAACATTTTACAGCATTTTAAATAGACTTGAACTTTTTTTAGCAAAAGAAAAAAGAATTACCGGTCAATGGGTGGGTCAAAAAGAGTATCACTGGAGAATGCAGTAAATGGTTCGACTTGCTCTCACACACAGACACAAAGCAAGCACTCTAACCTTTACGCTACTTAGCCAAAATGACTGAAAAGATTTAGGCTAGGCGGAGATCTTCATTGAATAATAATTATTGGCTTTATAGCCAACAGTTATGACAAAAGCTGAAATAGCTCAGTTGGGAGAGCGATTGACTGAAGATCTAAAGGTTCCTGCTTCAATCCTGGTTTTCGGTATATGTGCCGATCCCTATAAAGGAAACCTTTTGTCCATTTTGAATTTCTTCTTTTAGGGTCTGACTAAAGTTTTATGGCGTAGTCTTTTTATTATTAGAGTGATTGCTGAAGGCCGGTTAGCTCAGTTGGCTAGATAACACCAAGTCGCGGGTTTGATCCCCATATGGGCCAGTGCAGAATATCTAGACTGCAGAAATATAGACTGCATCAGTCTGTGCTGATGCAGCGCATAGAAGAAAAGCCCTGGATTGGCTCAGGTATGTCATAGACAAGCCAAAGTTGTCAATGTTCCTGCTTTTGACAAAAAAAAATGCCGTTTATGGAAATTGTCAAATTGCTAGTTTGATATATTTTCTCCATTTTTAGAAATGAAAAGGTAGGACTGTTAAACAATGAAAGGCCCAATGGAGAATGCGGTCATCAATACACTATGTCTCGCGTGCGAAGCAAGCCTTTTACCATTCAAGCTAATTCCCCATGCATTTACATTTACATGTTATGCATTTGGCAGATGCTTATGTCCAAAGCGCCTTACATTAGGGGAGAGACAATATGCAATCTGTTACACTGTCAAAGTCTATCTCAGCTTGCTCATAATAAAAATTGTATCAACTGATCAATAAACCATATCAGGGAGAAATAAAGGAAGAAGATAAAGACAGAGGAGAAAAAAAAGAAAGTTTTTTTTATCTTTATTTTTTACAGTAGGTGTTCCCTGAAGAGAAGAGTTTTCAGTTGCTTTTTGAAACATGTTAAGTGTTGCTGTTTTCTTGACTGGATCAGGGAGTTTGTTCCAGCAGCCAGGGACATTGAAAGAGAAGATTCTCTTTCACTGAAGACACATAGCAAGCACTCTAACCTTTAAGCTACTTGATCTAGACGATCTTTACGTGTTCAAAATGTTCAGGACTTCAGTTTGTGAATCAAATAATATTAAATATAAAGGTTTAATATTCTGACACAGTAAGATCATAAAGCCAAGAGAAGATAGAAACTCCTCCTTTCTCATCTGATGGTCCTTCCTTGAGAGAAAGAGAGCGGTTAGGTTCACGTGGACAGTACAGATCTGGGCAGTGTAATCTTAACCCTTGTGTGGTGTTCATATTATTGTTACTCAGGCGGTGTTTGAGTAACCCTTGTGTGGTGTTCATATTATTGTTACTCAGACAGTGTTTGAGTAACCCTTGTGTGGTGTTCATATTATTGTTACTCAGGCGGTGTTTGAGTAACCCTTGTGTGGTGTTCATATTATTGTTACTCAGGCGGTGTTTGAGTAACCCTTGTGTGGTGTTCATATTATTGTTACTCAGACGGTGTTTGAGTAACCCTTGTGTGGTGTTCATATTATTGTTACTCAGGCGGTGTTTGAGTAACCCTTGTGTGGTGTTCATATTATTGTTACTCAGGCGGTGTTTGAGTAACCCTTGTGTGATGTTCATATTATTGTTACTCAGGCGGCGTTTGAGTAACCCTTGTGTGGTGTTCATATTATTGTTACTCAGGCGGCGTTTGCGGGTCTCGTGGACCCATTGCCTTTTGCAAATTTTAATTCACCCAATCAAAACATTTTATGTTAAAACTTAAACCATATTTCCTTTAGCCAAGAAACAAGTGATATAAACAGCAAATATACTTTATTTATTGTTCTTTAACCTTCACGTTTAGTATTTGAACCATGTGTGGTGTTCTCATTATTGTTACTTTGTCAGGGTTGGTGGCTCTGCTAGACCCATTGCATTTTGGCGCTTTTAATTCACAGAATCACACAATTTTCTTCTAAAATGTTATGTTTAAGTGTGATTTATGTTTGTGTAAGAAGACAGAATTAAGGTAAAGAATCTACCATTTTCACACTTTAACATGCCCCGGGTCCAGTAGACCCGAACACCTTGTGTGTAATATAAATGTGTAGGGGGTCATACGTGTGGGTTCATAAAAAATCTGTTCTGATAAATGTTTTTCACAGGAAATGAGCCAAGCCCAGTGAATTTCAGCTTCAAATAAAAAATGCTTGTTTAATTTTTCTTTTGATGAAATCTGAAAATGGGTCCCACAGACCCGAACACCATACAAGGGTTAAGCTGGTTTAGTCAGTTCTTCCTGTTTCAGTTGTGCTGTTTTCTGCGAAATGCGGCTCTACAGAACTTTCAGATCCTCTCCTATATATTCATATCAGGAAGATTCTAGCCCTTCTTCTAAGGAGCCATTACTCACACCTGGAACTAAACACTGTTATCTGAACTAACTACTTTCTGACTATTCCAATACACACATCAAAACACCTATTATTTCTAATACAATATATTTATTACTGGCATGTAAAACCCTTAAACTCCCACCCACTAAATCAATGATCCCATATACAATTATCATTTTCTAGCATACTAACAAGAATCCCTTAAGCCCCCACCCAACAAATCAATAATCCCATAATGAGTGGAGAAAGACTGAAAAGAAATGTTTCTTTTGATTAAGCTGTAAAGACCTTCTGTTAGCAGTTGATTATATGACAGAACATTAATAAGCATTGATTAAACAATAATAAAAATCCCACACGTTTCATTCTTAGGATTGCGTACATTTTCATTCTAAAGTGCATGCATGACTAAAGCGTGTAGCCCATCAGCTGTGTAAGGGGCGTGGCTGAAGGTTTGCACTGCTGTTTTGTCTCCACTGTTTCATGTGACCACAAACCTTTTGAAACCAGCATCGATCCAGCCAGGATCACAGACAATAGTTGTGCTTCGGTTGCCTTCTATTAACCTTCATTTGTAAAAGTGTTACTCTTTGTTATTATTCTCTCTCTTTTCTTAGTTTATTTCAATTGTCTTTTTGGATGACTTTAATAATTTACGCTGCTACAGTGTGTATGTCCTCCTGGGTCTAGGGCACGTCTCAATTGCTTAGGTGGTAACTGAAGTTAAAACAAGAAGTGCTTTGGGCCTTTCCATCCTAGTTCAAAGTTCACGTCTGTGTACAGTTAATATTATTTTATTTAGGGGGAGAAGATCTGTTGTTGATGTAGTGGGGCATGTGACTCCTCTGAAGACTTCTTGACTAAAAACCAAGTGCGTCTAACCAGTTGATTAAACGCATCAACCGTGGGAACATTGACCTCCGTCTCTTGTCCTTTAAAAAGAGGTGGTTGGTAACCTACGCAACACAAAAACAGAGAAACTTTGGTGGACACAGGTGGAAGTGAAATATGAGCATTATCTGCCCTCGGGAGGTAGTTGCACCAGGACGAGGGGTTTGGTCTGACTAGGCAATGGAACAGTCTTCTCAGATCCTAATATGCTTCTCCAGCCTGTCCGTTAGACTGGGGATGAAACCCCCATACAGAATACAACATAACACTTGAGAGAATTGAGAGGAGAATTGGGATCGCTGGTCCGAGACGACCTCACTGCGGATACCGTGGCTACAAAAGACATGTTTGAAAATTACTTTGGCTATCTCACAAGCCGAGGGTAACTTAGGAAGGGGAATGAATTATGAGAATCTGTTGACCACTGTGAAATCGTGTTTCTACATGACTCTGGCAACCTAGTCTCAAAATCAAGTGCGCTGCATGACCACGGAATGACAATGAATAAGCTGACATGGGTGTAATTAGAATCGGCGTAATTGGAAAATGGGTGTAATTAGAAAAACAGGACACGGAACGCGTTTTAACAGAGTCAAGGGCTGTAAGCAGCACAGTAATTTCCTGGTTCCGAAAATAAAATGCCGGTAAAAGATGGCGAATCCTAGAAAATGTTGCAGCACATTTTGTGAAGCAGGGAATCAAGGACCTTTTGGGCCTTGGACAAGTCCATATTAATAGAGGACTGAGAAATTTTGTTGCCCAAAAAGTCAAAGGAATTTATGTGAAACGTCTACTTCTCGGCCTTGACAAAGATTCTATTCTCACGGCGTCGTAACAGAACTTGGCAGATTTTACATTTATGATTCAGGAGGGAAAATATCAAAATATCTTCGAGATACACAAACTTTTAACATGTCTCTGAAGACATCATTAATTAGAGCCTAGAAGACTGTGGGGGTTTAGTGAGGAAGGAAGAACCTTGTACTGAAAATGCCCTAATGGTTGTGATGGATTTACTCATTAAGGTAATTGCTATGTATGGACTATTATATCAATTTAATAAGTTATGTGTTAATTGTGAGGTAACTGAGATGGAGAAAGTGAGAGAGCGATGCCACACCCACTGACTGAACTGATGTAATAGGCCTGCCTTATTGGGTGGATGTTAAAACTAGCAGGTTGAGAGGAAGTGTTTCTCATCTGGTTTCCGCTCCCTATCTTGAGTACTACTGACTGTTCCTCTCCTCAGCCGTTCTATGGATATCATGCATGCGTGAGGTGCATCAAGTATTTATTGTTTCAAATGTATTCTCTAGTAAAGCTGCTGCTGTGATCCCTCTAGTAATTATTTCCATATTTGTATAACATGGTGTATTAAAGGCGGTCTTCCATTCATCCCACTACTGTATGCGCACTACATGATAGATGTTCCATAAATCAAGTTTAGAGAAAATCGTTGCCCCCTGCAGGAGATTGAAGATGACATTAAAACTTGGGGATTACAGTTTTTCACAGTGACGTTGTTCAACCCACGATAATCAATGCAGGGGCGCAAGAATCCACCCTTCTTCTAGACAAAGGAAAACCCTGCCCAGGCAGTAGAAGGTGATACAATAGCTACTCCGCCAAATTCTTGAGCGCCTTTCTCTCAGGAGTGTAGTGAGAGTACAAGTGCCAGCGAGGAGGTGTGGTACCCAGGAACCCTGTCTGGGTTCCAGACAGGAGTGAAAGGAGGAGATGCAGACAACAAGCAGGAACTATGGTGAATAAGCCCCCACGAAAGAATAATCCCCTTTGATCAGTTAAACTGAGGGTTATGTAAATAAAATGTCGGATGACCAAGAACAATAATAGGGTTAGCGGGAGCATTATATAAAAGAATGGTTGTGTCTCGCAATGATTGCCGGAAGTGGTCAGTCTCACCGGCTCACTGAAATGAGTGATGAGGTGACGCCTGTCATTAGCCCCTGGATCCACGCAGTACAGACATAATTTATATGAACAAAAAATAAATAATGTGTGTATTAGCATTTATCATTACAGAAACCCACACAAATTAGCGCCTTTCCTAAGATTTCATCAACATTGACACTAAGGCCTCTTCAGGAGGTTGACTAACGTATAAAAAAAAACATGTTATGGCAACTTTGCAAAATTAATGTTCATCACTTAACGTGATTATTAAAAGAGTAGTTTGAATAATTTACAGGTAATTTACTATAATTTCAGTTAGATTAAAGACCACCTTCCAGTTACTGTGAGCAATCAAGATAGGTGGTTCATGGCTACAGCGAATGAATGAGAAGATATACGTTTACCTGGTCATTTGCCAGAAATGAAAAAAGCTTTCCTCAGTGTATTGTGGGGAATTTTCACTGCAAGCAGGTCCTCAAGCATAGATAAAAACCATGCCTATGTTAGAGAGAACAAAAAAACATGTACCTAAAGTGTCATTATCACTTTTTCATTTAGAAATGTTTGCATTTTTAATGTACAAACCTTTCTTCACTGAATCCATGTCATACACATATGCTGTTTTTGTGATGAAAACAGGTTCAGTGTGACCTTTTGGAGTTGCTCCTAGGCAGTAAAGGGCATGTTTCCTCAGTGGGCTCGAAGCTATTTGTTCTTGAGGCAAATATTCAGGAATTCATTTGCTTTGCCACAGGTACTTAGTCTTTGCGACCAGTTGCTTTTTTCTCAGTGCATTCCCACCAAAACTAACTTCAAATTCTTTAGTCTCAGACAAGTTGCTGTCTTGGTCCCTCAATTATAATGTCTTCTCTCTCTTGAAATGTCTGCCACATTGCCATGTATATTTGAAGACACCGGTATTGCTTCTTCGTTCCTTTACAAAGACAACACCAGTGTCCCAGCAATCGATCGGGTCTTTCTCTCCTCCCCAAATAAACTGAAAAATATATAAATCTTCTAGAGTCTGCATGTTTCTCTGGGAAAAAAACAGAGCAGATGCCCTCTCCTGATTTTAGTTTACAGTCATTTAGGCATTCTGACATTCTGTTGGTGGAAATCAACCCTTTTTCCTGCATTGTCTTTAAAAACCTCTTCTTTACAGGTTCAGGAGGAATGTACGGTGGAGCATAAGAAACTCTGATCAGATGCTCACGCTCTGCACCAGGCTTTCCACTGAGTTTGGCCAGAGTCATGAAGTCTCTTACCTTCTGGTATTTCCCAGACAATGATTTGAGAGATGGTGTTTTTGTGAACGTGTGTAGGAAGTCTTTGGACTCTACTGTTTTTAGCTGTGACAACATGAAACTGTTTCTAATGTCTTTGAAGACTAACTCCAGTAGTAAACGAGAATGAACGATTGAGTTTGTTCAGCAATTTCACTGGAGTTTTCTGGTACTGCATAAAAACAATTACAAAAAAAATATAATTTATATGAGTTTAATTCGTTTAACAGAATATTTCACATTCAAGAAACAGTGGTAGTAAAAAAAAAATAAAACAATCAAACTATAACTGTAGAAGTCCAAAGTGCTTAAGAGATATGCTTTGGAGGTAATGTGCAGACCAAAGCGTTAAGTAAAAGTAAAGTGCAGCAACAGAATGTGGAGCGACTGGAAATGTGGACTGGAGTCCACATCAGAGACCTGTTGCTTAGTGTGATCCTTCAATTTACAGTATGTTGAAGGTTTTAAGTAAAAAAGTTTTTTTTAGGTTTGGTCTTTGCTTAATATTGTTCATAGAATGTTAAAATTATTAATGAGGATGCAGTTTACTGGAATTATTAAATAATTAAAGCTTAATTCAGTCATTCATTATTGGCTTCAGCTGGTGTAAAGTGGCAAATATCATAACACAAGAATGTGTCAATGTCAAGCTCACTATTAAATGGATGGTGTAAGTTTCATAGCGTGTATATGTTTAATAAATATTTTGTTCCTTTCCTGTTAATCTCTCCTGCGATTTATAAGGTATAATTCATACAATAAAAAACATTCAATAAAAACAAACTGCCCATTAACAAAAACGTGACACATATTTATTTATATATATTATTATTTACTTTTAATGTCTGTTATTTAAACTAGTATGCATCAGCATCTATCGGTAGGTGTCACTCACTGCGACACATATCGCAGCAATGTCAGTGTCGCTGTGGTGAGCCCTTTTAAGATTTCTTTCTCTTTAAGTCCTAGTTATAATTCAATTTTGCCTTGTCATAAATCACATCACTGGTGGAAAATTAAAGACCTGTCTCTTTGCTGCCCTTCACTGCAAAACTCATCGAGCGGGTCGTCTACAATAAACTCTCTACCTTCCTGACTCTGAACAACAAACTTGATGACAATCAATCAGGCTTCATGAACGGACACTCAACAGAAACAGCTTTGTTGTCTGTAACGGAAGTGCTACGAGGGGCCAGGGCTAACCACAGATCATCTGCCCTCATCCTACTAGACCTCTCTGCAGCGTTTGACACAGTCAACCATCAGATCCTTCTCACCACTCTTTCTGCGATGGGCATCACTGGAACTGTACTCGATTGGCTTGAGTCCTATCTCACTGGTAGATCTTTCAGTGTCGGGTGGAGGGGTGAGGTCTCAAACACTCATAACCTACACACCGGGGTTCCCCAGGGTTCAGTCCTTGGCCCCCTTCTCTTCTCCATCTACACCACCTCCCTGGGCCCTATCATCCTCAGACACGGGTTCTCCTACCACTGCTACGCTGACGACACTCAACTCTATCTGTCGTTCCCCCCTGATGACCTGTCAGTAACTACTGACTGCAGTAATAACTGACTGCCTAAACGACATCTCTACTTGGATGAAGAACCATCACCTACAGCTCAACATGGCAAAGACAGAACTTTTGGTAATCCCAGCTCATCTCTCTGTAGAGGATTGCAGCTGGATGGTGAGGTTGTGATGCACAGTCACCCCATCTCCTACAGTCAAAAATCTTGGAGTGATTTTGGATGAACAGCTGTCCTTCAAAGACCACATCACAAAGACAACTCGGGCGTGTAGATTTCCACTGCACAACATTCAAAAGATCAGGCCCTTCTTAACTGAGCATGCAACTCAACTCCTGGTTCAGGCTCTGGTCCTCTCAGGTCTGGACTACTGCAACGCTCTCCTAGCAGGACTTCCATCAAATACGCTCAAACCTCTAAAGATGATCCAGAACTCTGCAGCTCGTCTTATCTTCAAGGAACCGAAATGAGCTCATGTTACTCCCCTCTTCAACAATCTTCACTGGCTCCCCATTGCAGCTAGGGTTAAATTCAAATCGCTAATGCTGGCATACAAAACTATCTCCAGATATGCCCCTGTCTACCTCCATGAGCTCATACACTCCTACATGCCTTCCAGAAGCCTGCACTCATAGAAGGAACAGCGACTTGCAGTTCCATCCAACAAGGGCAGAAGATCTCTCAGCAGAACCTTCTCTTTCACTGTCCCTGGATGGTGGAACAAACTCCCTGATCCAGTCAGGAAAGCAGCAACACTAACAGCTTTCAAAAAGCAAATGAAAACTCTTCTCTTCAGAAAACATCTACTATAAAAAAAAAACTACCTTCTTTTTTCCTCTTCCTCTTTTTTCCTCTTTCTTCCTCTATTAACTCACTGCTTTGGTTTATTGATCAGTTGATACAATTTCTATTATGAGAAGCTGAGATAGACTTTGACGGTGTAACAAATTGCATATTGTCTCTCCCCTAATGTAAGTCGCTTTGGTCAAAAGCATCTGCCAAATGCATAAATGTAAATGTAATTGCAGAACTCTACAACTGTATTTTGACTAGCCAAATGTGATTTAAACATAAATTGAAGATATCAAGCAATGTTTAATATATTTGTGTCTAGTCAAAATTCAATTGAAGATATCAGCAGATATTTTTCAATGGAAGTAAATGGAGGATTGGCTGGAATAAAAAAATACTGTAAAACTTACATAATACGGTCGCTAAAACATACCAAGTTGAGAAAATCTATTAACTGTGGTCTAGTGCAGGTGAGGATTTGCTAATGTTAATTACAATGGTTACTAAAGTCGCAAGGATACACAAGAGTGAACAAACTGACCTGGATTACATATGTAGTTATTGACAACACCTACTAGCCAATCAGAATCAAGTATTCAGACCGTGGCATAAAAATAAATTAAACACTGTAAAGGATTTAATTGCTTACAAGGATGCACTCTAACACAAAGAGAACCCAAAGAAAGTTTGACAGAAAAGTCTTGATAGAAAAGGTTACACACTTGCAACATGTGCGGGAAATCTGAATACAGAGCTCTTTGGTTTTGATTAATTTCTCTTAAATACCTAAAATCTTAAAACTTTAAAAAGGGTTGCGGCAATGCAAAAAATGCATTATTACTGTGATTGGCTCTCAGCATTGGAAGGCATTCCTTGAGTTGGTAACTGTTAACTGATAACTGTTTAAAAAATATGCAATTTAAAAAAATGATCCTTGTATATGATTGGTTTCTGAGAGATGTGAGGCTTACTTTGGGCTTAATTTATTTTCATACCAGATAATCACTGTGGGTGTGAAAGATGTTTCTAGAGTTTGACAGAGAAAACCTTTTGTTATCCAAATGCACATTTATGTAGAAGTCTCCGCTCTGGCCCTTTGTCATACAGATATATTCATTTTTAATAAGAACTCTACTAATAATCTAGTTCTAGATCTAGTTCAAAATGATTTGCTCATTCATGAATTTAGTTTTGAATTACGTTTAAGGGTCCTGTAGGCTTCTGAGAAAACTGTTTCAAAAGGCACTTTCACTCTGGATCAGACTAAAGTTAATTTTTCCTTCCTTAAAGGGTTGTATACAAGAGACAATATTTTTGACACTGACTCTATGCAAATGTTGTTGCCATTGCAGTGGCCTCCCATTGGCCATTTTATGGAGTTTCATTGGCCAACATCATTGCAATCCCATAGTCTGCATTCAATCTGCATATCTCAAAGTGACTAACTGAAGGGGAACTTAGTTTATACAGCAATCGACTGTAATCATATGGTGCTCGATTTCAGAATAAACAACTAACAAAAAACATTGTAATCCTAATGCAAAAAAATTGACAACATAACTATATACCAAGAAGATAAAATCTAGAAAAATTGTGCAAAATTCTAAATACAATGCGTGTAGGTTCACATACCAGTCAGCTATAAGCTTACTTAAAAATATTAGATTTTTTGTTTAGAAGATGAATTGTTTAGAAGCAGAATTACAAGTCTTATATTGTGTACAAATGCAAAAGTCTTGGAGCTGAAATTACTATAATAATAAATTTGCCAACAAGCTCTGATTTGTAAATAAAAAAAAAATTATGGCTTTCTATAAATACAACCAGGCATTAAAGATGCATTTAATTATTTAAAATTCTAATAATTGTAACAAAAATATTGAGTAAGTTTTGGCTTTTAGGTCACACACACACACACACACCCCAGCACATTTTTCCTCAAACCCCTTGTTTGTATTAAACTCAAAGATTTGCAGAAACTGTTCGTAGTCAGTGTTCTGTAATCAGTGGCATTTAAAAGTGTATTTTGATCAAGCTGAAGAATCACTGTTATTGTATGAAACAAATTCAGAACAGAACTTGTGTTTCCAAAAATAATCAAACTTGTGGAAAATAATGCTACCTTCCCCTTCTCTCTAGTGGGTTCATTGAGGTTTAGAAGCAAACTCTAGTTAACAAAAACAAAATTGAAAAAGTGTGCTCTACATGGACAAGTACAGACTTTATCAGCAAATAGAGTTCATTCCTTAGAATTAGATATATTTTAATTAAAGTTAAAATCATTAGCAAACATCTGCCACGACAAAATCTGCATTCTGATATCCTTATAATGACAATAAAATAAAGCAGAAGATATCGCCCCATCTACTGTTCACCAAAAGTGACTTAAGACATTGAGAATCAGTAACATCCAACAACCCAATCAACATGTGTTCCTTTACCCAGTCTGAAGAACCCCACAGAGCAGAGATGGAGGCTCACCCAAGACTAGAACTGTTTTATAATGAATATACCACTAGATCCCAAATAAAGTAAGAATGGTGAAGCCTGGAACGCATCACTAAAAATAAAAGAAGGGCCTTTAAACATATGTAACATTAGATACTTGAGAAATGGTCTCCAGGACAGTCCCTCTAAAAAACATTTGCGATGTGGCAAATTCACAGCTATTCACAAATGTGTATTACATATTCCTAGTTGTTCATGATGGTAACAAGTTAAACCTGCTTTTCTTAAAGTGATGCCATACACAATAATCATTTGTTATTGTTCTAGACCAAATTATTTTTTCTTCAGTTGAGCCCCAAAGAAAATCTTTTGAAAAAAATTTATTTGAGTCAAGAATTGAAATAATAGCATTGAGCTTTTTTTTATCTCTTAAAATGAAAATGAGGAAAAAAATAAGCCTTTAGAGCAAATTGCTAGTAGCTTCACTACAAGAGTTCTTAAACAGGAAGGCCTTTCACCAGCATTCAATGTTATATAAAAAGGTAAAGTGAATATCAAGCTTTATAGTACACCTGCACCAGAAGAGCTAGGGTCATTGATTGATTTGTTTGAGCCCAAGAGGAATTTTAAGAGTTATGTTTTCTTTTTAAGCTCCTCGAACCGTCGTGACAAGTCATCAAAGTCGATGTCATCTGAGGCGTTGGTCTTGCATCCAAATGAGGAGGCCGGAAGTGTGTCTGGAACAGATGGAAGCTCAGGGAGGCTTGAGTTATCAAAGACCTGAGCAGAAGGGCCTGCAGGAAAAGAAACGTCTTCAGACACAAGAAGATGATGATGATGAAAAAGAAGAATAATGTTTAGGAGAGATCATACCTGGCCGGACTTGAGGAGAGGGTTTGATAGACATGTCATCGATCTTAAAAACACAAGCAAATACAAAATAAAGGACGTTTTAAAAAAATGCTAATTGAGAATGAAAGATATTTGACCTTGCATGTGTAATAGAATATTTAATAATTGTAAGTAATTCTCAAATAAGTCTGAATTTGTATGTTTACTTCGGATGGAACAGGAAATTACGTAGAGGGGCGGGATTTATACTGAAGGCAATCTCAAGGCTTAAGAGGCTCTCGCTCTCTCTCTCTCCATCTCTCTCTCTCTATCTGTTAGCGAGTGGACATGCTGCTCATCTCTTTTCTTTCTTCTCTTCTCTTCTTTCCTCCCTCCTCCTCTTTCTCTCTCCCTTTCTCCCTCCATGATGCTTGCAATGTGATCACATTCTTCAATGATATCATGGTATGAGCTTAATTCATGTTTGAAATAAGTAATACATTGCTGTTTGCGATTGTGTTCATAAATCATGTCTCATGAGTTTTAATATTTCTATAACAATTGGCGACGGAGAATGTGCCTAACATTCAGATTAGGTAAACAGACGACTGAGTGTAAATTTATATTATTGTTAACCTAAACTTTGCAATGTTTTGACATCCGTCTGTTGCTACGACACGTGGTTTCTGTGTTTTACAATGACTAAGATGGCAAACAGTCCAGTGGGCGTTAGCATTACCTGTTAAGACAAAGCATAGCGTGAATGCTAACAATAACAATGGAACTAGCAAGTTTTATCTTGTGTGCTCGACTAAGGTTAATAAAATTTTTGGCGATATGATGAAATACTTTTCGACATGACATATGACAGAACAGGCATATGAACATTATCAGCTGTGATATTTCTTGATAGGCTTTTTATCACGTGGTTAGCCTTGCTATAGCAAGGTGAAGGTCGTGTTTCGTTGAAAATTATGGGGTAGATTCTTCTTGTACGGCTTGTTGTCTTGGAGAACAAGTGAAAGACTTAGGTATTTTTATGACTGGGGAAACACGACTGGGGGATAGTTTGTGTCGATATCTCAGGTACACCCGCGCAGGTTCTGTATGAAACGTGGGGGAGGGCTCGCAAATTGTTCTCGCACGCAGCCGGCACTGCGAAGATCAACTTACTCTCTGTTAAGCAGTACTGTGATAGCCGCAGTGTGTTTAATAAAAAGTGTAGCAGTACGGATAGGACAGAGGATATTACTTCGTTTGACTCTGGCTGCAAAATATAGTACAGAGGAGTTTGACGAGATTCCTGTGTATAATGTTATGTCTTATATAATGGAATTAGGCCACTTACTCTGAGCATGAGATGAATGCTATTGCAAACAAATTTTTCAAGAAACAGTTGATCAAATTGGAAATTAAATTCTTAAATTGAAAAAGAAATTTGGTTGAAACAACACATATTTTTATATATGTTATAGCGCATGTGAACAAGTAAAAGCCCAGATTTTCATTACATATAGCACATATGTGTGATAAACTCTGTGAAAGTGTTTGACTGGGAAGCCTGAGTGTGACATCTGTGGTTGAATGCAGTGGGAAGTGCTTTCCTGAAAATACTGGGGAATATTATTACATTTCAGAAGCATTAAGCATACAATTTAACATGTAGTTACTGAATTGTAAGGAATATAATATAAAAAGCATGAAAATAAATCAATCAAACAACTTAGATTAAATTTATGGAAGTAAATTATTGCTAAATAATTAATAAATAAATCTACAACTTGGGGAAATGCAACTTACAACTGGAAAAAAATGAACAGAAGTTTAAAAGGCGGATAAAAAAAATTTAACTTACTGCTTTAGTAGTGAATGAAATTCAGCATACGACAAATCAAATAAGCTCTAGAAGAGAAAATCTTCATCTTAAACATGAAACTCATAATAGTTACACTGAGGACATGTAATTTGACGCTTGGAGGTGACTTTTTTTTTTTTTACAAAAGTTGAATTGACTAAGATGGTGTGTTTAATTGAAAGATGTGGTTCTTTTCCCTAAGAGGATATTTTAGATAGAGAGGAACTTTTGTTTTTAAACAATGCACCCTGACTTGAAAGGAAAATGAAACATTAAGTTGAGTTTTTTTTTTGTGTGTGTGTGTGTAATTATATCGAAGCAGAGTTTGATTTACTTATTTGTTTTGTTTATTTTGAATGAGATCCTGGTCAATTCTGAGCTCGAAGCATGATGATGGCATTCTGAGAGTGGAGATGATGAAGTTCTTCAAGCACCTGGGATCATCATGGCCGTGTTCAGATCTGCCCCATGGACTGCACAGACAACTTCTAGCCTTGTCCATGTATGGAAACATCATAAGCATGCGAACGGACCATCTGATACAAGTACCCTTCTATTATTCTCTCCACCCACACAAACACATCCTTCCCAAAGACTTTTCTTCCTCCAACATGGTGGTGCACCCAAGGAAGGGGTGGAGCAGACTGTGACATTGGGATGGCGTAGCTTGCGCTGGTTACAGAGACTGTTTCTCACACACTATCCTGTAAGTCCATTAAGAGTCTATGGCCTGGAATGAGCAACTTGAGAGAAAAGGAGGAAGGATGCGTCCCAAGAGGAGGCGTGGTAGAGAAAAGGGGAAACGGAGAGGAGAGGGGTCAGATCTGAGGAAGAGACAATCGAACTGTGCAAATCACTCGTCTGACAAAGACATCATCAGAGGCCTTCATCAATCATCTCCTGATCTCTCTCAGAATGGTTCAGAATCATGAAGGTTTCAGAGCTGGGAAGCGAAAAATGGCTACAAAATTAGGTATTTTTATACTAACAACCTAACATGTTTGAAATGAGTTTGTAATCAATAGGATTACTGAAACCTATAATACTCCGTGGAGCATACGCATTTAGCAAACTTAAATCATGAGTGAAGTTAAAAGTACAATTTAGACTGATTTGGGTGCAAACAGAAAGAATAGGATTTATTTTATGAACTTCAGCGAGAATTTAAGTGACTGGTTTCTGACGTCCAGAGGGATGTGGGAATTTAAAAGAAATTAATTCTAAATTAAATTGACTTTGAAACAAATCAATCTTTTAGACTGGGGAAAAAAATCTAAATCCATTGAAAGGTGAATTAAATTTTGGAATTTGGAATCTGATTTTGGAAGAGAATATAACAAACGTGTTGAAATTTTTAATTCCTAATTAAAAGGAGTTGTAATCTAATTATATTGGGTGTAGATTGATGTCATCTAGACTAATGTAATGAGTTCTACCAGAATTGCAGAGTTTTGGAATACTCTGACTCATTATAATGCGTCTAGGTGTGACAATTGACATTAAGATGGGCTGACAAGAAACCAAACCACTAATAAACTAAAATGACTAATGTGAAGTCTGAAGTTCTGTTCTGTTGCTTATCACATCCCTATATTTGTGGTGTTTCTGGGGGAAAAGCACAACAACAGGGAATTTTTTTAAACGAGTACAACTCCATTTAGAAACAAACGGTTTCAAATGACTTGGGGGTTATATGAATGAGGAATTTCAACAATGAGAGTTTTTATATATATATATATATATATATATATATATATATATATATATATATATATATAATAAAAAGGGGAAATTATTAGAAGTTAGAAAGCCAACCACAACCTTTCATGTTAGAGGAATCTGTTTCATAAGCTTAATTGACTAAACATTAAAACATTCATGGTATTTACTGGTATTTCTGATTAGTCAGAGTGTTAACGGTAACAAAGGAGCACGTAGAATGCCATTGTATGTGAATATTTATTCTTTGGAAGATCTTGAATGGATACCGGACTTAAGACTGAATAATAAGCAATGAAGAACAAGTGTTGCTTGTGGACAGACTGAAACTTGACAGTTTTGTGATGAGGCTAATTGAGAAAAGAAACTAATGTCAACTTGACAATGACTACATAGTGAAGACATTTCCTAAAACAGTATAGAAAATTGTTATTCAACTAGCAGTGACAAATTGATAATAATATGGGAATAAACAAGTGAATCTAGCCACAGGGGTTTCTAGCCAGTGACTTCTGTGCCGGTCTCAAGCCCGGATAAATAGAGAGGGTTGCGTCAGGAAGGGCATCCGGCGTAAAACATGCCAAAACCAAATATGCAAGTCATCAATTCAGTTTCCATACCGGATCGGTCGAGGCCCGGGTTAACAACGACCGCCACCGGTGCTGTTGACCTACAGGGTGCCGGTGGAAATTGGACTACTGTTGGTCAATGAAGGAGAGGAGGGAGAAGGATTCGTAGGCAGAGAGAGAAGAGGAAAGGCAAGAGTATAGGTCTGAGAATAGGGACTCTCAACGTTGGTACAATGACCGGGAAAGGTAGAGAGCTGGCGGACATGATGGAGAGAAGGAAGGTAGATATTCTGTGTGTGCAGGAGACCAGGTGGAAGGGTAGCAAAGCGCGTAGTATTGGAGGGGGATACAAACTGTTTTACTATGGTGAGGATAGGAAGAGAAATGGGGTAGGAGTGATCCTGAAGGAGGAGTTTGTGAGGAATATTTTAGAGGTGAAAAGAGTGTCTGACAGGGTGATCAGTTTGAAGTTAGAGATTGAAGGGGTGATGTTGAATGTAGTGAGTGGTTATGCTCCACAAGTAGGCTGTAAGCTGGAAGAAAAGGAGAGATTCTGGAGTGAGTTAGATGAGGTGATGGAGAGTATTCCCAGAGGGGAGAGAGTAGTGGTGGGAGCAGACTTCAACGGTCATGTGGGCGAGGGCAACAGAGGTGATGAGGAAGTGATGGGCAGGTTTGGTGTTAAGGAAAGGAATCCAGAAGGACAGATGGTGGTGGACTTTGCCAAGAGGATGGAAATGGCTGTAGTTAACACTTATTTCCAGAAGAGGGAGGAACATAGAGTTACCTACAAGAGTGGTGGTAGGAGTGGACTACATCCTAAGTAGACAAGGCAATCTGAGAGAGATCACTGACTGCAAAGTAGTGGTAGGAGAGAGTGTAGCCAGACAGCATCGGATGGTGATGTGTAGGATGTTTCTGGTGGTCAGGAAGAAGAGGGGAGGAAAGATGGAAAAGAAATCCCAGTGGTGGAAGTTGAAAAAGGAAGACGGTTGTGAGGAATTCAGACAGAAGCTTAGACAGGCTTTGGGTGGTCAGGAAGAGCTTCCAGAGGACTGGGAAACTACAGCAGAAGTGATCAGGGAGACAGGTAGGAAGGTGCTAGGTGTGTCAGCAGGAAGAAGGAAAGAAGATAAGGAAACATGGTGGTGGAATGAGGAAGTACAGGACATCATCCAGAGGAAGAGGCTAGCTAAAAAGAAGTGGGACATCGAAAGGACTGAAGAAAGTAGACAGGACTACAAGGAATCACAGCGCAGAGTGAAGAGGGAGGTGGCAAAGGCCAAACACAAGGCATATGATGAGTTGTATGCCAGGTTAGACACAAGGGAAGGTGAGAAGCAATTGTACAGATTAGCGAGACAGAGAGACAGAGATGGGAAGGATGTGCAACAGATAAGGGTGATTAAAGATAGAGATGGAAGGGTTCTAACAAGTGAGGAGAGTGTGCAGAGAAGATGGAAGGAGTATTTTGAGGAGTTGATGAATGAGGAGAATGAGAGGGAAAGAAGGGGGGAAGAGGTGAACATTGTAGAGCAGGAAGTTGAAAAGATTAGAAAGGATGAGGTGAGGAAGGCTCTGAGGAGAATGAAGAGTGGAAAGGCTGTTGGTCCAGATGACATCCCTGTGGAGGTGTGGAAGTGTCTAGGAGAGACAGGAGTGGAGTTCCTATCTAGGTTATTCAACAGGATTCTAGAGAGTGAGAAGATGCCTGAGGAATGGAGGAGAAGTGTCCTAGTGCCAATCTTTAAGAACAAGGGTGATGTGCAGAGTTGTAACAACTACAGAGGTATAAAGTTGATGAGCCACACAATGAAACTCTGGGAAAGAGTAGTGGAAGCTAGGCTAAGAAGGGAAGTGGATATTTGCAAGCAGCAGTATGGCTTCATGCCCAGGAAGAGCACTACTGATGCAATTTTTACTCTGAGAATGCTAATGGAGAAGTACAGAGATGGTCAGAAGGAGCTGCACTGTGTCTTTGTGAACTTAGAGAAAGCGTATGACAGGGTGCCGAGAGAGGAGCTATGGTCCTGTATGAGGATGTCAGGAGTGGCAGATAAGTATGTCAGAGTAGTTCAGGATATGTATGAGAGGAGTATGACAACAGTGAGATGTGCTGCAGGTCAGACGGAGGAGTTCAAGGTGGAGGTGGGGCTACATCAAGGATCGGCTTTGAGTCCCTTCTTGTTTGCTATGGTGATGGATAGGTTGACAGATGAGGTCAGACAGGAATCTCCATGGACAATCATGTTTGCAGATGACATTGTAATCTGTAGTGAGAGTAGAGAGCAGGTGGAGGGACACCTGGAAAGTTGGAGGTCTGCTCTAGAAAGAAGAGGAATGAAAGTCAGTCGTAGTAAGACAGAATACATGTGTTTGAACGAGAGGGAGGGAAGTAGAACAGTGAGGTTACAGGGGGCTGAGGTCAAGAAGGTGGAGGAGTTTAGGTATTTGGGGTCAACAGTCCAGTGCGACGGGGAGTGTGGAAAAGAGGTGAAGAGGCGAGTGCAGGCAGGTTGGAGTGGGTGGAGAAAAGTGTCAGGGGTGTTGTGTGACAGAAGAGTGTCAGCAAGAATCAAAGGAAAGGTGTACAGAACAGTAGTGAGACCAGCTATGATGTATGGGTTAGAGACTGTAGCAGTGAGGAAGAGACACGAGGCAGAGATGGAAGTAGCAGAGATGAGGATGTTGAGGTTCAGTTTAGGAGTGACAAGGATGGACAAGATTAGGAACGAGCACATCAGAGGAACAGCTCGGGTTGGTTGTTTTGGAGACAAAGTCAGAGAAGCCAGATTGAGTTGGTTTAGACATGTGCAGAGAAGGGATAGTAGTTATATTGGTAGAAGGATGTTGGAGATGGAGCTGCCAGGCAAGAGGGCAAGAGGAAGGCCAAAGACAAGTTATATGGGTGTGCTGAAGGAGGACATGAAGGTAATTGGTGCAAGAGTAGAGGATACTGAGGCCAGAGTTAGGTGGAAACAGATGATTTGCTGTGGCAACCCCTAAACTGGGAACAGCCGAAAGAAGAAGAAGAAGAAGATGGGAATAAACAAGTTAACAATGCAATAGCAATATCTAAAAGGAGAGACTTTTAAAACACTTAATAGAAAGAAGGTGAACCATTTAGCAAAGTCTGGGGAGATGTTTGCTGGTGATGAATGGGACTGAATGAAGTATGTTTAACCTAACCAATGTACATTGCTTTTGCAGGGAATGATTTTTTTAAAGCATTTTTTGTGTGCAAAATCTGGCCATTGAGTTTTTAAAAAAATTTTGGGAGTGTGTCGACGAGGCATACTGTTTTTTTTTGTTTTTATTCTTCGTTACTCGAAGATGAATCCTACACCTTTACACATCAGGTGTCAAGATGGTTGTGAATCTTCTTTTAGTAATGATGAGTTTAGAGATAGTTTAGAATAGTTTAGTTAGGGGTGGGTTGAGTTCTGTTGCAGAACAAACCTAATAATTTGAAGAAAAACTGAAAATGAGGTATCATTGACCTCATTTGAAACATTCCACTGACAATTAAGTTTGTTTTCATTACAGACGGCGGAAGCTGTGTGTATTAAATCATTCCCTGATTTGTGTTGTGATTGTTTAATGATGATTTTTCATGTAACATGGACATGGAGGAGATTGTACATCAAATGTTTATCTTGTATGTGAGACTGAATGTTGATGTATGTTGTTCATTGTTGTGGTGGTGGTGGTTGTTGTTTTTTTGTGTCTGATATTTTTTTCAGATTGGAGGAGAAAATGAAGATCCTGGAGTGAGGTCGTATTTGAGTTTAAACTACGATCATGAAATTGATACTAACACTGTTTTATATTATTTTGTTGTCTTTGGGGTTTTTGTTTTTTCACAATGTTTTGTATGAGTGACTAACACTGAGCTTCAGGTTGGATTTGCGCTCATACTGTTTGTTCTCGTAGAAAGTTGAATGGTGAGAAAGGTAATGCTGAAACTGAGTGTGGCAGTCTGAGGGCGGTGAAGGCATCCTAAAGGAGAACCTGACTATCTATCCACTGAAATGGTCCAGTTCAACGTCTTCTAACAACGTGGAGGTCGTTTGCGATGATGATGAGAGAGGAGGTACAGAGAAATCGACTGGGTTTATTGTTCTTTTCCTTTTGTTTGGAACGAGGATGTTCGTGAAGCAAACAGGGAGCTTCATCAAATTAATTCTGGCGGAAAACAATGAGGAGTGTGCTGGGAAGTTCTGATGGACAAAAGAGCAGACGCATCAGATTCACGTGAACCATGTGGTCAAGACAGTCCCTCCCCCAGTATCAAATAATTTTAAAAATCTAGTGCCAATTCCCAATCGAATAATTAGTGATTCAGATATATTGGATAAAGTGGTAATTATGGAGACACAAATTTACCGGAGGAAGTTAAACAACTTAAAATAGCAAAAATGTATGTGTTACATAGAATGTCTTGTTTTTCTAGAGTTTGTTTGTTGTGTGCATGTTCTTGTCCTATCCGTTTCCAAATCCAGGTTCCACCCATTCACTCTCACCATCGCTCCAGTCTCTCTGTAATACGTCGTGAAGGATGTCAATCCCCATTACACTGATGACGTCACCACATCACCACCCAATCCGGACGCTCCAAAATGACCTAACTTGGATAAAGGTCTCCACACACCACCATTGATCAGCTCTGATCAAGATCCTAGGCTGTTGTGCGTTTTGAAGTCGAGTTGTGTACTTTTGTATAAATTGAATTGTTGTCACGATGCCAGTTTTGACTATTCTGGTTCTCCAGAAACATTGGCTTGGTCTGTTTTTCTAAACCTCTGAAGGGAGAGAAAGATAGATATCACGTGATATACATTCTGGGAAATTGCACGTAGGTAAACCTTTTGTTAGTACATTAGATAGGTGATGAGCGCGCTTGTAACTAAGATTAGAGTAGATTAGAAGTTAAACAGTAATCGCCTGATATTTTCGTTTTTCCTTTTTACTAGTTTAGAGATATTATTTTCCTGGGGATATTGCAGGAACCGGTGCCATCAAGGGGAGGGACTCTCTCTTCAGGTTGGTTGGGTTTTTGTTTTATCTGTACTTGTTTGTCTATACACTAGTCATGTTGTTTGTAAATAGTTGTAAATAAATCACTCTGTTTAATAATTTGTTGTGCGGTTGTCTCCTTTGGTTTCTCCACTCCGTTAAACGGTTTAATTTTCTTTGCAAAATAAATGTTACGGCCAGAGTCATTTGCCATCTTAAAAGAAACGTAACAGTATGTAAAATATGGCTATTATTACTTTAATGGCAGAAGCAATAAAAGATCATTTAATTCCAGACAAGATACAAACAAATTGCTTTACTGAGAAGCCTATGTATTCAAAGCTAGGGTTTGAAGTAAATGCCATCCACGGCAGAAGGTTGTATTTGTTCAGAAGAAGGCAATTATGATGTGGGATTTTCAAAATGTAACATTAAGGTAACTGTGGCCCAAACAGAAGGAGAAAATGTTTATTTTTTTATCTGATTGAATAATTGCTAATTTTCTATAGTCAATTGCCATTATTAGAATATGGGGCGAGAAGCTTCATCAGAGATGTTAAGGGTGATGCGATGCAGTCTAATTATTGACTGTGATCATCAAAAAAGAGTCTGACCATTGATTTATGGGTATCTAAGGGTTATACAGATACAGGTGTTGGTTATGTTCTATTAGATTTATAGATTCACTGATGGAAAATTTGTTCTTTAAATTCTAAAAGGTAGAAATAACTGGAGTTAATTTATTAATGGGTTGACTTACAGAATGTTACTCTTAGCTAATCATACTGAAGTGAGGTTAGAACATATTGACTGGTCAAATGTAAACATTAAAGATGCGATCATTAAGAGCAATTTGAGATTGGATATTTTTACAGCAAAAGGGGGAAGTAAATAAATAACTTATTAATTATTAGCATGTAAAATAATAAGGGAATTATTATCATGTGAAATATTTAGGAAATTATTAGAGGTGAATAATTGGGTAATAATTTTGTAGGTATTGATGTTGCTGTTTCAATATCAAATGAGTAAAATGCTTGAAATATTAGAGAAAAATTCTGTAGTTACACATTTAATATTTAATAAACCTATAGATATAAATGAGATGACTAAAGCAGACAATTTGGTATCATGGTTAGGAATATTGGTTGGTACTATAGATTATGGGAATTCAAAATCATCATAATCTGGAGGATCTTCACAAGCTTGCCTTGTCTTTTGTGAATGCAAAAAGGAACATACCGTTGATTACCTTTTCGAGGAAACTATTTCAAAGGAACACTGGGATTACAGACTCGTTTTTATTTTTGAATGTTCTTATTTTGTTTCTTGAATGTTATTCTGAAACTGTACAAATATGAAAAGAGAAAAAAAGACAAACAAACACAGCATTCAGCAATTAAAGAGGGGACAGTTAAAGGTATGTTGGGTCTTTAACTCCTGGCTAAAATCAAAAGAAGCAAGGAGATGTTTGTTTAACATTTAGCCTCAAAATTAAATCTGAAAGTTAGATATTTGGCAGTATTGAAATTTTGTCACTAGTGTACTGCATTGAAAAATATAACTTGCAGTCAAACGTTTGATTTTATGGTGCTGTTCTGAGAAAAGACAGGGTGATTCAAGAATGTTTGGTTATTGTTGATTATGAATGTGAATTAGTAATTTGATGGTCATCATATTTATGCATATTTTCTTTAATGATGGGAAAGACATTATGTAACATAATTGATAGAAAGATTGTTAAGAAACATTTGAATGACATAGAATAATGTGTATTACTGCATTATTTTGTCTTACAGATAGAACTGTTTGGTAGGAAATATTTAGGTAGGAATGTTTATCGTCTGAAGGTGAATGTTCAATGATTAAATAAAAAAAAAATAATTGTCTTGTGACAAAAAGCACCTCGGAGGAGAGCAATCAAATTCCACATACACTTGAAAGTGCAAATGATCGTGCAACCCTCATGGCCATTGTTTTTGCATACACCAAGGATAAAATAGGAGGCCGTATAGAGGCCCGCCCCAATTGGTACTGGAGACATCGGTCAACACTACTACATGCTTGGTGTGTGTCCCTAGGGCAGTGTTTCTCAATTATTTTCTGTCGCGCTCCCTTAAGAAGAAAAATCATCTCATGTTCCCCCCACCCACCAGCACAACTATAAATAGTATTTTTTATATTTAAAATTTGTTATAAGTACACCTCTGCATAAAACAGTATTCTTATTAACGTATATGAGAGAAAACTAAAATATGGACAAACTTACAACAAAGATTGGCTTTATTGACTGTAGCAGAAAAAATTTAAGGTGCATCTGAAATGTAAAAAAAACATTAAATCCTTAATAAAACTATAAACACTGTTTGACTGAACATGATTGCTGCCAATATTCGGCATTTTTGCTGAAAAAACTCAAGCGGCTTATCAGCGTGATTGGGGTGTTTACTCAGTAAGCACACCTGTCTCTCCTCGTCTACCACCGTAGCCACAGTGAAGCCAAGCGCAACAAACGCGTTGACATATTTCCTCATCTTAGTTTTCGGGAGACTTTCGTTCGTCTCTTTATCTCCTTCTCTCTCCGCCTGTCTTCTACACCTGGTGTCTACACTTCATACTCTGTCAATGAGAGCGCCACTGTCCCCTAATGTAGTGGAGTGGTATTGCACTTTATTCTAAAACAGTAAAAAAAAACTAAATAGAAAAAATAGAAAAGCATGTTCCCTGAGGTCAAACGTGCACCCCTTGACGGAGCCTCATGGGGGCGTGCCCCAATATTTGAGAACCACTGCCCTAGGGGAACACCAGTGCGGAGTAACTGAAAATTGCCCCAATAGTTCATGAGGGCATGCCAATATGGTGTGATGGTAAGTTTGCCCATAAAACATGACTTATACTTCTGCATCAGCTCGAAGGATTCCTCTCTCCAGAAGCTCTGCACGCACCCATATGAAAACAAAACATTTATAGTTGTGCTCTCTGTCTGTGCTGTTCAGATCTATGGTCGTATCAATACTGGTTTGATAAGAAAGCCAACTGCTCGCAAACCAAAACACAGATACATTAAAAAAAAGTGTAACATTACCATAAATTTCAATATAACTTCATACAAACTTCTGCTGCTGCTTTGTAAGCATTTCATAATCCAGCGTTTAACACGGAGCGCAAGCCCAGAAAGAAAGAGGACAATCACAGAGCTGATGGTCTCCATAGAAGAAGGGTCAGCTCAAGGTTTGTGTCAGTATGCAGACAATGCAGAGGGCAATTCGTCGAGTTGACGCAGAAGTATAAATCAGGCTTAAGTCTTGCTTGTGCAGGTACTCAGAGCATGAGCCAATGCAGTTGAGCCTCGGTGGCATATTGGAACATATAGCTGTGCCGGATAGTTCTACTAAGCAAGAGGGAAACCATAGGAATCCCCCACCAAGCTTCCTAAAACTACACTAGTGGCCTCAAGGGACCATAAGGGGGCTTACATGCTGGACCCAAAGGGACCCGGGTTAACACAATCATTTTCAACCTCACAGCATCTTACAGCAAAGGTCTCACTCGAGTGCGATTAAAAGTCTAATAAAGTAAAAATCTCTACTGAGATGAAATGTAATGGCACTTCTTGCTGTTAAGGCGGTGCCAGGGAGCGACGAAAGTCTCCAGCCACTTACCATCTGCTTATACATGAGCGTAATCTGGGTATGTGTGTTCTAAAACCCCCGTAAAGAGTTAGTTTAATCAACCTCCCAAGAGCTTCACAGAGAATTCTGTTTGACAAAAAGTGTTTTTCTTCATGGGACTTCTTTTGGTCTTTCTCTTCTTCTATGTTACTGGGTTTAGGAAGCTCATTGAGACAGAGTGTTAAGAGCGCCCTCAAGTCGTGCAACAGCAGCACTTCTTGGTATATCAACAAAATGATGCGTGGCGCTTCGCCTGACAACAGACCAGAGCGATATGGCAGCACCAAACCTTTATGCACTTTTCGCTGTGATCTGTGCAGTCTCGTTCATGTCCATTATTTGAAAAATAAAATCGAATCTTCGCTCATACCCAGCGAAAATTTGAGGTGAAGTTTGCCTTAAGGTGGTGCATTATTATGATGGCAGAAAAATAATCCAGGCTTTGAGTGCATGTGACATGGTTGCCACTATTTCTCTGGAAGGGGGTACTTACAGACTCATAGGTGGGTGGGAAGCTGGGCAGCTGTGGCGGTAGTGCTCCTCTCACTGGGGGGTGGAAATTACTATAGCCATCGTAGGTGCCAGCAGGAGAATTAAAGGACTCCTTTAGGGAAAAAAGGAGTTACAGAGATCTGTAAAAAGCTATCAAACAGCAGGATGTTTGTCTTACAGCTTCTTTGGGTGGTGGGTAGTTAAACACCGCGGGCATTGGCATAGGCACGCCTACAGCTGGAGCAGTAAACCCTCCTCCACCCCCTCCACCAGCTCCAGGCTTCTTAAAATCACTGTCGACATTGATGAGATCAGCCTCTTCCCCTGGACACACCTCTGGCTAGAGGAGTTCAGAAGAGGACAGTTTGAATCCTGCTATGTTTGACTCGATTTACAAGGGGAATGATTCTTACCCTAACCATGGCATCCGGTTCATAGGGCACATTGTAATTTTTGGCAATCTCAATGAGGTAACGTTCCACCAAAATCTTAGGAGGTGCCTCCACACTCAGCTTGTGCATCAGCTACGAAATCAAGAGTTACATTTGATATTAAAAAGTGAAAAGTGGTACAGGTTCTGTCTAAAATGTATATATGGCAAAGCTTTTATGCTTGTCACTTCTGTACCACATTACAACCTGGCTCTGTGGATTGACTGTAAAATAATATTAAGGGGGAAAAAAATATTTTTTAAATAGAAAAGATTTACATTCCATATAAGGCTATACCAAGCTCAAGAATAGACATGTGTCCCCTGGTGCTAACCACTACACAAGCAAGCAGGAAGACTTTATCCACTTATCCAAGATTACTTTAGAAGGTAATTATAGCACAACACAGATTAAACTTGGTTAAAACTTAAAAAATAAAACCGAATGAATGTATTTCGAATAATAAGAAAAAGTATTTAATGAATAAAAACTCTTCAAACCCTGTCATTGACTGTCCCAATTTGGTTGGTCCTACACAACTTTCCATACTCTTTACTGTACTTGGCACACAGCTGGTCTGAGACCTGTGAGAAAATAAGGGACAGTATTAATATCATGGGAAAAAAACAAAACAAACCCAAGGTATACTCAAAGTATACCCACAATCTTGAGTTCTGCCACTTCCGACTGTAGTCGAGGGGCAGCCCAGATGAGTGTGGACACTGCTTCCTGAAGGCCAGGGTCAAGCTCTCTGCAAAGAGAACCCAAAAATGAAAGAAAATTGTTTACCTGTTCCTAATTATTTCTCTAACAGTTCATAATCATTTATCGTTTTTTTTCTATTCATTTATTTTATGATCCTTAATCCTCACAATATGTGAACTTTCATACATAGCATGACAGTTAGCCAAGTTATATATAGTGCTAAGACTCGACAGCTTTCATGTCTGCATTCACTCCACTCACAGAAGATCAGGTGTCTAAACAGCGCAACCAACCACCTGCCCCCTCGATCCCATCCCCTCTCACCTTCTACAAACCATCTCACCTACCATCACACCTGCCCTCACTCACATCATCAACTCCTCGATCACTACCGGCATTTTCCCCAACACCTTCAAGATGGCAAGAGTCACCCCGCTTCTCAAGAAACTTACACTCAACACATCACTGGTGGAAAATTACAGACCTGTCTCTTTGTTGCCGTTCACTGCAAATCTCATCGAGCGGGTTGTCTTAAATCAACTCTCTTCTTTGCTGACTCAGAACAACAAGCTTGATGACAATCAATCAGGCTTCAAGAACAGCCACTCAACTGAAACAGCTTTGTTGTCTGTAACGGAAGCGCTGCGAGGGGCCAGGGCTAACCACAGATCATCTGCCCTCATCCTACTAGACCTCTCTGCAGCGTTTGACACAGTCAACCATCAGATCCTTCTCTCCACTCTTTCTGCAATGGGCATCACTGGAACTGTACTCGATTGGCTTGAGTCCTATCTCATTGGTAGATCTTTCAGTGTCGGGTGGAGGGGTGAGGTCTCAAACACTCATAAATTAGTCACCGGAGTTCCCCAGGGTTCAGTCCTTGGCCCCCTTCTCTTCTCCATCTACACCACCTCCCTGGACATCTCTACTTGGATGAAGAACCATCACCTACAGCTCAACATGGCTAAGACAGAACTTCTGGTAATCCCAGCTCATCCCTCTGTGCATCACAACCTCACCATCCAGCTGCAATCCTCTACAGTCACCCCTTCTCCTACAGTCAGAAATCTTGGAGTGATTTTAGATGAACAGCTGTCCTTCAAAGACCACATCACAAAGACAACTCGGGCATGTAGATTTGAACTGCACAACATTCGAAAGATCAGGCCCTTCTTAACAGAGCATGCAACTCAACTCCTGGTTCAGGCTCTGGTCCTCTCACGTCTGGACTACTGCAACGCTCTCCTAGCAGGACTTCCATCAAATATGCTCATACCTCTGCAGATCATCCAGAACTCTGCAGCTCGTTTTATCTTCAAGGAACCGAAACGAGCTCATGTTATTCCCCTCTTCATCGGCTCCCCATTGCAGCTCGGGTTAAATTCAAATCGCTAACGCTGGCATACAAAACTATCTCCAGATCAGCCCCTGTCTACCTCCATGAGCTCATACATTCCTACATGCTCTCCAGAAGCCTGCGCTCAGAGAAGGAACAGCGACTTGTGGTTCCATCCCACAAGGGCAGAAGATCTCTCAGCAGAACCTTCTCTTTCACTGTCCCTGGATGGTGGAACAAACTCCCTGATCCAGTCAGGAAAGCAGCAACACTAACAGCTTTCAAAAAGCAACTGAAAACTCTTCTCTTCAGAGAACATCTACTATAAAAAAAAATAAAAAAAACTACCTTCTTTTTTCCCTCCTCTGTCTTTATCTTCTTCCTTTATTCCTCCCTGGTATGGTTTATTGATCAGTTGATACAATTTCTATTATGAGAAGCTGAGATAGACTTTGACGATGTAACAAATTGCATATGGTCTCTTCCCTAATGTAAGTCACTTTGGACAAAAGCGTCTGCCAAATGCATAAATGTAAATGTAAGAATGTGTTTAATCGTCTGCATTACAACGTCATTGTGTAATGAAATACAAACAAGTAAAAATGAACACAGCAGCAGTCTTTTAAAATCATGTTAATGGCTAACTATTGTTTTAGTTGTTATGAACAATAAGATTTATTGCACAAAGAGAGATGCATGCTGTTTGCAGGGAATGTGTAACCTTCTCACTGAACAATCAATGCCAACAACAACAGCTTTTTGAAGAACTTGAATGTTCATTTTGGCTCAATAACGGCAAAACTAAAAATCCATATAATGAATATGATAAATATATGTTTAAAATATATTATAACTACTACAACTAACTGGATGCCTGTTTCACATAGCAAGCGTAAGAGGCATGTTATTTTTAGCGGCCATATTATTGAAAGAGAGCTATATACTGCCCACAGGGGCGACATGTCAGCACGTAACAGGAGCGACGCAGGAACTTCAGTGCAGCGATCATTTCGGTGCTAGGGTCTATTTTTTTACATGCCACTTACGTAATTAACAAGATTAAAAAATAATATATTTTCCTCAAACTTACAAAAAAAGTTTAATTATTTTATACAGATGTTTTCTGAAGTTATATATGAAGCATATTATTATGTTGGGTTGAAAACGCTAACATACTGTTCTTACTGTTAAACATCTTTTAACTACGTTGACTTAAGAAAGCCAACATACTGATATTTGACTTAAACTTATTATTATGTCATCTTCTGCCCAAATTTCTGACACCTTCTCCTCCTAGCTGTTTAACTACAACTCCTTCCCGTCACGTTGTGTCACGATCAACAGTATCTTTTTATTGAATACAAGAGTGAATACAATAATTATCTGCTCCAATACCCTATTATCCGTGCTATGTTTTGTTTGTATGTTTACCCAAAAAAAATGTAACAATTGAATTTTCTGTAATTTAAGCGCGGAAAAATGCCATAATTAGTGAAACAAAGTTAAGAGTAGTGTAAGGCATAATTTTAGCTATAGACAATCCCTAGAAATAGGATGTCAATCACAAACAGACATTAGTGATATCAATGTCTCAACAAAACATGTATCTTCTCGATAAAACAAAATAGTAAATAATTATTTTCCTATCTACAATCTAATACTCAGCTCTTTTGGTATATTAACGTTTGTGTCTATTGCAGACTTAAGAAAGACTGTGCCAAACCAAAGTGATTCCATATTGGTTTATATTTTCTTTTGTGAACATCACCTAGCCCCATAACGAAAAAATCTTCCTTACTTCATGGATTGTATCAACCCAAAACGGGTGAGCAGCAAATCACAATATAACTCCAAAATCTCCATGGCCTCCACCAAGTAATCTTCTCTGATGATGTGCTCCACGCGAATCCTGGCACGCTCATCTTTCCCTGTGGACAGGTAGTCTGCAATTTCCTTGCGAGCCTTCTGGGCTAATTCAGCTAAAATTGAGATAAATAGACACAGTTAGACCACTTCAATGCAATTTACCTGAGTAATACATGTAAGCTAGGAGAAGACACATACTTTTCTTCTTCTCCAAAAGCTTGAGGCGGTTTATGACCAATCTGAGGTTGACACGAAGTCTCTCAGACTTGAACCCTCCACCCAGCATGATGGAGCACTGCGTACAAAAAAAATAAACAAGGAAAGCAGGGCAGGTGAGGTTCAATGCGATGGCTCGTAGCTGGTCGGCACTGTCATATGAGGGCATGGCTTAAAAGAAAAAAAGCATACTATACATACAATAAACAAAAAATAAAATAAGCTTTTGCTGGTTGTTCCCACAAATGTTTGGTATAACCCAAATTGGAGGCCATACACAATTGTAAATAATGGCCCTGTTTTAAATGCCATATTTACACTTGTGGGCTGTATGGGGGTCTGTGCTGAATGTGCACTGGGTAGGATTTTGTAATAGATTCTTTCTTCTCACCAGAAAAAGGAAAAGTTCCACTAGCTCTGCTGTTTACACTACACCTGGTGTTCACCGTGGTTTTTGCAAAATTGCCTTTAATGCAGAGAGCATTGATAAGCGGCAAAAACGTATTCATTTAGCATAAAATGCTCAATGATTTGTGTCAAAAACACTATAATCTCCACATATGGGTCAGAAAATAATGAAAAAATATTGTTTTGCATTTATTTTTGCTTGTTTCATTGTGCATCTTTAATTCGTCTGCTGATGAAGTCTGATGAGTTCGCTTAACATACATTCATGGAGTGAAATGTGTTCGTTTAAGAATATTTGTGTTCAAAATCATTGCGAGAGCTGACCACCAAATCTTCACACAGTCAGTCAGAGGGTGAAAAGCAGAGGGACACCAAGAGAGACAATTCGGAAATAAATGTAATATTACTTATGGTGTTTCATTTGTAACAAAGGCCAGCTCAAACAAAGAATTGTTGATGGTGTCACACCTTTTTGGAGAGTCACATAACGATTATTCATTACTCGTTCAATGATCACATTCTCGTGATGTTTACATTAGGAATCTATCCTAAAAACATGTTCTTCATTAATTTTGATTTCAAGAAAAAGGATACATTGATGTAGCGTAACTACATTAAATTAACTTTTTACTCATACGTACAAATCATACTCGCTAACCAAAAAAAACATGATGTAGCGTTAAGGTTAGATGAAGACAGACACTTAAGACACTCTCTGTTAATTTTTTGCATTAACAAGATTGTTTTAAATCGAACACTGTCAAGAACTGTCTAATAGTTCAACCAGGAAGAGACTCGATTAACTTAGCAGCTAAAACAGCTAACGTTAACGTCAATCACAAAAGTAAACAATCATCACCAGCACACATGAACAAAACAACCAAGATAAGAGAAAACCTGGCGAAGTAAATGCCACGAAATGTTATTTTACCTGTGAGTTCCGATACAGTAACCAAGTAATCGTCTTCGCACACAATATTAGGGCGACTTCTGTCTTAGCAATCACTTCCGTATGGACGCAATTTCGTCATTGACGTCATATGTCTTCTTCGGTTTTGTTTTTTGGCAGTTTGCAAACCTGACTATTGGTGCATTACCGCCACCTACTAGAGCTAGAGATGTGTTTAGATCAGGGTGTGAGGAACGAGGCTGAATCCAGCTTCTTATTCACAGCTTCTTATTCGGATTTTCCAGTCCATCTTAAATGACGCAATCTGCCCGCGCTCTCAGTTTCTTATTCGCGTTCATGTTAGGGACCGAGGAAAAGTTACCGATCTCGCGCTCAACAAACTCAATTGTCTTTGTACCGCCAAGACGTTGTTTGAAAAGGAAAATTTCAGCAATCATTATTACTAAACCGTCTATATACATGTTGACTATTTGTTTTTGTTATGTTAAAATAAAAATGTTTTAAGTATGTATTTATTTTATAATAAAACCGTAATAAAATATAATGCAAATTGAATAAAAATATAAACTCATATTTAATTCAGAAAATGTTTATTTAATCTTTATTTTAATAAAAAAATATTTTTTTTCACCTATTCAAATAATATTTTAAAATAATTTCTTATGGGTGCGTTAGGTTTCTCTATTCAGGCTTTCAGAGGACGCTCTGGACTATACGCTCATCAAGTTTCAGAATATTTTACTGTAGCATTTTTGAGAAATTAATAATTTAACATCAATTTTAATTTAAAAAATGATTTTTTTCAACACTTCAAAAATTATTTAAAAAAATTCTTATGGGTGTGTTAGGTTTCTCTATTCAGGCTTTCAGATGACCCTCTGGACTATACTCTCACCAAGTATAGCCCGAGGCTGAATAACTCTTTTTGTAGAAAATAATTGTCGAACATATTTATTAGTGCAATTCTTACTACTAAAGTCTATCCCATTCAAGTTGAGTACAAGATCGTCTTTTTAATTTTGTATGACATCATATGCCCTCTTAATAATAAGAGTATACCTTCAGAAATAGCTTTCGTAACCAAATTATAATCTTTAAATTGTATAGGAAATGACCATTTCCTATAACTCTCCATAACTCTCATAAGAGAGCAAACTACCAAATTGGTCCAAAACATCTGACACAAGGTAAATACCTTTATCCATCCAACTCTGCTTGAACAAGGATTTTCTATTTACTGTGATGTAACAATTATGCCATAAAGTTGTTTTATGTGGGCAGAAATTGTGAACCTAACATAACTTCCATGCCTTGAGTGCCTGCTGATAAAACTTCCTAATCGCATAATCACAAGACAGCAAGAAGCGTAATCCACCAAACTTAAAAATATTATATGGGACAAAAAAACCACATCGAGTCTGATTTCAAAAGACAGTTCCTAAGCCATTTAACCTTGATGGTGTAATTTAAATCCGAAAAATCTAACAGTTCAAAACCACCCTCATTTCTTGAAACCTGCATTATTTCCTTTCTTAAATGATGATGTTTTTTTCCCCAAACAAATTGTGTAAGAGCTTCATTAATGTTTTTACAAATAGAGTCTTTAACAAAAAGAGAAAAGCCCAGATAAATAAGTCTTGATAATCCTTCTACTTTTGTCAATAAGACTCTCCCAATAATGGTTAAATCCCTTTGAAGCCAATTATTCGACAAACTTTGAGATTTATTTAATTTAGGGGGAAAATTTAAATCTTGCCTCTCTGCTAAATTTTTGGTTTTATATATATATATACAAATTAATGGAGCTATTTATATCTCTATGGAACATTTCAATAACAGAAACAAACCTATCCCCAAATCCAAAAGCTTTTAGCACCCTAAACAAAAACTGAGGCTGAATTGAATCAAAAGCTTTATGGAAATCTAAAAAGACAAGTAAGGCTTTTGAGTTAATCAGGTTGGAATAATCCAGCAGATCCAAGATTAGCCTTACATTCCAATTTATCTGCCTACCAGCCATAAAACCAGTTTGACAATCACTAATTATTTAGTTTAGGCCCTTTTTTAAACGATTTGCAAAAATAAGGGATAACAATTTGTAATCTACATTTAATAGTGTTATAGGACGCCAGTTATCTATATTCAGAAGATTTTTATCAGGTTTTGGAAGCTAGGTAATCAGTCCCTGTTTCATGGAAGTTGACAACTCATTATCTTCAATACATTCCTTATACACCTCAAACAACACCTCTTCAATCACATCCCAGAAGCAAAGGCAGAACTCCACTGATAGACCGTCTGTACCTGGTGACTTATTTTATTTAATCGAATGAATTGCTGTTGTCATCTCATGTTTGCTTATTTTTCCATCACACAAAACTTGAATTGTGATTAAATGGGTGGGATAAATGATTTAAGGGATTCCAAAAAAATTAAGCTTTGGTCTATTTGGAATAATAATTTATATAACTGAGAGTAGAAGGATTCCACATAATTTGAAATTAGTTTTTGGTCTGATGTGAGTACACCCTCAATGTCAAGAGAAGGAATCATTTGTCTTTTGTGATTGGGTTTTTTCTAGAGACTTTTTCCCCCCTTTTTCTAACCATTTAGCTCGTGAGTGAATAAATGCTCCTTTTGATTCGATTTGGTCAATTTCATTTTTTATCATATTTCGTTGAACTTCATTCATCAGTGAGATTGTTTTTCATCAAGTAATTTTCTAATTCAACCATAAGAGCTTGTTCTTTACATATAGCATCCTTTTTTTCTTGTTTACTAAATTTGACAGCGAACCGTCTTGCTTTAAACTTAAATAATTCCCACTTCTTCACATGTTTCATATTTTTGTAATTGAAAATCTGATTAGCCAATTCACGAGTATTGTTAACAAATCTATAATCGCTAAGCCAATTGTCGTTTAACTTCCAATATCCCCGCCAACTATTATTATCCATTTTATTACCAGAAAGCACCAAAACAACAATCTTATGATCTGAAAGAGGTGCATGAGAATAAACATTTTCTGTTACATATTGGATACAATCTGGACTAGTCAGCCATAAGTCAATCCGAGACTGTAAAGATCTAGACGAGTTACTACATGAGTAACAGGTCTCATTAAAGTTTAAAAACCTCAAAATATCCACAACAGATAGGTGCGCTGACAAAAAAGTAGTTATTTAAAATTTTGAGGAGGATGAAGAGTGAGGAGGAAATCGATCCAAGGAATCATCAGGTGCATCATTAAAATCACCACCTAACAGCAGAATGAGTAAGCTCAGTGGACTTACTTTTGGCTTGAGTAGAAGAGTTATGACCATATATATTACCTCGATTATTTTGATTATATTACTCGAGCACTCGGTTCCATCTTGCCCGCCCCCCATGACTGCACTGCTTTGTTCAAGAGACCAGAGCGTGATGATGTTCAACCACACTTTGGAATAATATACTATAAACCAATCGCCACAATCACATTTTAATTCTTTGAATGAATTGAGTGAATTGAAGCAGTTGGAATTCAGAACAAGAAATGTAACCATCATTTTATATGTAATAATTTCATAGAAATAGTTTCCCCTGGACAGCAGAATAAAAATGACAATTGAAACAAAGTGTAACAATTGGACCTAAATCTTAATTGTATATGTTTATATAAATTTGCAAAATTTGAGCTCTTCAAATATATGACAATATTAGTGAAACAAAATACAAAATATTTTACAAACTTTTGAACATCTGCCAACAACAAGATTATCCAATTTCAAAGTGTTTATTGAAACTTCCGCTTTCAAATATTTCTATTAATATATTTTCTGTTTTGTCCAGATTTGCAGTGATGACTAATTTATTCCCTTTACCTCACTGTCAAGATTTCTTTAGAATTATTAGGTGTAGAACAATTACCGTCACTATAAAAAGATCTTTTATATCTTATAAATAACAAATATTTTCTGGGCAGTATTTATATTATAAAACTAAAATGAAAAACAGAAACTTAATGAAAAACAGAATCTCACTTAACTACAGGGAAGCATCTTTTAAAAAATTTGTCATCTTAAAATAAACAATCATAATGATTAAGGTAGAAGCATGGCCATTTAAAGCTTTGTTAAATTTTTACAAAGAGGGATTGGCGTAATGCCATTAATTTTACAAATGACAAAAAGAATCTAGCATCATTCTGAGAAGCAGCTTTCTTACATTTCAGTTTAGTTTCCACATCAGTTTTGAAGTAGAAGCTGCGACATGCGCCAATTCCAACATTACGCAATTAAATACAGCATTTTAATTGAACCTGAAATCTTGATGAAGTAAAACCTGTTCATATAGCACATTTCATACAGCAAGCCACCTAGAGTGCTTTACAATAAAACATATATATTAAAAATAAAACAAGGCAAGTTAAAAATAATTTTTTTTTCAATTAATGGCTCTTTTTCATAGCCCAAACACTAGAACACGGAGAAACTTTAAATATATATGGAAAACATGAAATACTCATAATATGCTCATATAAAATGTATCCGTAGAGAAATAAAATCATCTGGCTCTATTATGTTCATGGTGTTTGGTTATTCAGTGCCTATGTCAGTCTTTTACGTGCGTGCGCGCGCCGTGAACTAATCTTAGCTTCAGGATCAAAGCCTGACTCGACAGAGAATTGATAACCTCTTCATGGCACCGATTAAGCCTGATTGCAACGGTTTGGCTCTGTCAAGTCAAAATCTATCCGGTACTTTTTTTTTTAGTTTGTTAAGCCATGTTCATGGTACAGGCCCCTTGACCTCAAACTTTTTATGAGGAATAAAAAACAAGTTGAGTCCCTGGTACCTGGCCTCCTTTATCTTCACCAACTTAATGGTTTCTTCATCTTTATGAAGCTCCTGGTCATGGTGCAATGTTTGAAGTAGGCGGAAATAAATAAAAAACAGTTTTGGACTTCCAGCTTGTAATCAATTTTTAACTGACCATGTACTGATCTCATTGATACGTACATAGTTGCAACTGTCTTTCATTTGCACTCATGTATTTACCTCTTTATCAGATGCAGAGATCCGCAACGTACCATGCAGAACAGATTTGGTGAAACTTTCTTTACAATGCTATTTATCTTGTTATTAAAAATAATTACAGAGCGTATACTTCCTTGAGGGACTCCTAATTCTTGTATGTGGACGCCTGAGAAGGTAGTTCTACAAATATTGGAGATAAAAGCAGATAAAAGTTCTCTAAAACCCATCACAAATAAATCCTAATTTGTCATTTCCCTTTAGGTCATCAACAGGTTCCCTTGATGTTTAAGGTGTTGAATTTGGGATCATCCCCCTTGCATTTAAAGCTTTTAATGAACCTCCACACTTTTTTAAGGCAAGGTCAAATTGGGATTTTGCTGCGAAAAGGCGATGGTTGTGTTCAAAGTTTGCTTTGATTTCCAAATTAATAGCTGCTGACGGGCCCACACAGATCAACCGTGAAAAGGGCCACAGCCTTATCGCCTTGGTCTGACGCCAGGCAAAGCTCCACGCACACTGTTGCCAACTCCTCAGAAAGAAAAGTCACTGTTGGCTGACCCAAAAGTTTGATGGATGACATAATCACCTAATTTGCATAAATACCATGTAACATGTGTGACCGCCCCAATCAACACAAACATAAAAGTATAGCAGGTATACGTGTCTCATGTCATTAAATAACACATATGGCATTTTAAAACAAACATTAATTAATTCATTTTCATGTCGGCTTTCTTCCCTTTCGGGGTCGCCACAGCGGAATGAACCGCCAACTCTCTGGCATATGTTTTATGCAAAATTTTAGGCAAATGCCTTTCCAGCCGCTACCCATCGCTGGGAAACATTCACACACACTCATTCACTCTTTAACTCTTTAACAGTATGGGCAATTGTTCTTACTCAATTCACTTATTCCGCATGTCTTTGGACTTGTGGGGAAACCGGAGCACCCGGAGAAAACCCACGCGATCACGGGGAGAACATGAGAACTCCACACAGAAATGCCAACCGACCCAGTCAAGGCTCGAACCAGCAACCTTCTTGCTGTGAGACAACCGTGCTACCCACTGCGCCACCGTGACGCTCTAAAACAAACATGTAATGTTAAATAAAATTAAGTAATCATACAAACAATGACAACGGAACAAAGTTTTGCTTTTGCTTGAAAATGAAAGGTAGAATAATGTTACTTATTAAAAACATCAGAGTTCCAGCTTAAAGTAAAACAAATTAGTGTTTGTTATTACACTTATTTTAAAAACAATTCTATGTAAAATATGGATTAGTAAATGCACGGTCGTCTCACAGCAAGAAGGTTGCTGGTTCTAGGCTCGGCTGGGGCTGGTGGGCTGGGGCGGCTCTGTGTGGAGTTTGCATGTTCTCCCCGTGATCGCGTGGATTTTCTCTGGGTGCTCCGGTTTCCCCACAAGTCCAAAGACATGCGGAATAAGTGAATGTGTGTGTGAATGTTTCCCAGCAATGGGTTGTGGCTGGAAGGGCATCCACTGCGTAAAACATATGCCAGAGAGTTGGCGGTTCATTCTGCTGAGGTGACCCCAAAAGGGAAGAAAGCCGACATGAAGATGAATGAATGAAAATGACTCTAAGCACTAGTGATAGGAAGTTCGGATCATTTCTGCGACTCGGATCTTTGAGTCCCGTTCAGCAAAATGAACGAATCTTTTTTCGAGTCATTTCATTCATTGAATTCATTTGAGTAAAAAACCAATAAAATGTTGTATGTTTCTTCCCTAACACATTTAGTATATACACAAACCCGAATCACACCACAAAAATAAGACAAAACTATAATGCTAGAAGACAAAAAACATATCTTAATTAAGCCTACCTGGGTCTTTTAGTCTGATTCAGCTCAGCTCTGATCTGTCTTTAGGTTAAAGTCTCATTCAGCCCTCAAATTTCTTCTCTCTGATGATAACGAGTTCAGTCCGGCCCCGGGGCCTTCTGTCACATGACAGCTCCCTAATATTTACCAACACAATATGAGCCGGAAACCTAAAAGATTCGTTCTTTCCCCGAGTCCTCCAGCTCCTTTCGTTCTTCTGTCGCGTGACGCTCCCTAATATTAACCAAATGCAGTTTGAGCCGGAAACAGAAAAGATTAGTTCTTTTCCCGAGTCCTCCGGCTCCTTTCGTTCTCTTGTCATTAATGATGAGCGTGTTACGCTCTGAAAACCAGAAGATTGTTGCGCATGCGCTACTGAACGAATCCCTCTCCGACACGGTTCGTTCCTACAGAGTCACATTAAAGAGTCGTTCAAAAAAGAACGAATCGTTCATGAACGACACATCACTACTAAGTACTGTTTATTCTAAAACTATCAGTCAGAAAGATGTTTATTGTCAAGTGTGCATGTGCACTCACAAGGAATGTGTTGTGGTACAGGGGTACTCCAGTGTTGGTACAGAAAAACTACACAATAACGTTGCATAGTAACACAGGTTATATAAGTAAATTGCTCAAGTTAAAAGTATATAGAATATAGAAATAGGGTCACAACAAGCGCGTTGAAAAAAGAAGGCGCAAAGTAACTTCCCAAGAACTGGGGAAAATCAAGCGTGAAGCTGCCAAGATATCATTTGCTACCAGTTCAGCCATATTTCAGTGCTCCAATGTTACTGAAGTGTCAAAATGCAATACTCAGGGACATGACCAAGGTAAGGACGGCTAAAAAACTACACAAGACATAAGATAAAACGTCAAGACTGGGCCAAGAAATATCTCAAGATTGATTTTTCTAAGGTTTTATGGACTGATGAAATGAGAGTGAGTCTTGAGGGCCAGATGGATGGGCTCGTGGCTGGATCGGTAAAGGGCAGAGAGCTCCAGTCCGACTCAGACGCCAGCAAGGTGGAGGTGGAGTACTGATTTGGGCTGGTATCATCAAAGATGAGCTTGTGGGGCCTTTTCGGGTTGAGGATGGAGTCAAGCTCAACTCCCAGTCCTACTGCCAGTTTCTGGAAGATAGCTTCTTCAGTGGTACAAGACGACGTCGGCATCTTTCAAGAAAAACATGATTTTCATGGAGGACAATGCTCCATCACATGCGTCCAAATACTCCACAGCGTGGCTGGCAAGAAAGGGTCTAAAAGATAAAAAAATAATGACATTATATATGGCCCCCTTGTTCACCTGATCTGAACCCCATAGAGAACCTGTGGTCCATCAACAAATGTGAGATCTACAAGGAGGGAAACCAGTACACCTCTCTGAACAGTGTCTGGGAGGCTGTGGTTGCTGCTGCACGCAATGTTGATGGTGAACAGATCAAACACTGACAGAATCCATGGATGGAAGGCTTTTGAGTGTCCTTGCAAAGAAAGGTGGCTATATTGGTCACTGATTTGTTTGTTTTGTTTTTGAATGTCAGAAATGTGTATTTGTAAATGTTGAGACGTTATATTGGTTTGCCTGGCAAAAATAAATGAGATGAGCATATATTTGTTTTTTTATTAATTTGCCTAATAATTCTGCACAGTAAGAGACACCTGCAAACACAGATATCCTCCTAAGATAGCCAAAACTAAAAAAAAAACACTCCAACTTCCAAAAATATTCATTTGTATTATATTGTATTTTAGTACTTATTTAAATTCATATCTACTTTGTTTTCTTATAATTTATATTTTATTTTTCATTCTTTTTATCTATTTCCTAAATGGTTACAGGTTGGACAGTTGTACAATACATTTCACTGCACGTCGTACTCTGTATGTATATGTATGTGACAAATAAAATCTGAATCTGAATCTGAAATATTCAGCTTCGAAATTTGTGTCTTTTGGGTTGATTGAGAATATAGTAGTTGCTCAATGATAAAATTGATCCTCAAAAATATAACTTGCCTTATAACTCTGCACACAGTGTATATGCAATCTTTAAAATCAGTTCAGAAAATTAAAATATAATGTAGCAAAAGCTATAAATTATTTTTATCCTGCCCCTCCCTTTTACTGCTTCTGGCTTAAAGTTAAATGTAAGAATAATAAGGAATTCTCTTTTTTATACTCTGTATTCTTGTGAAACTCTGTGTGCTGAGTATGACTACATTATCCTGTGTTTTTATTTCTGTGACTGATTTACTTGGTTTTATTGCTCCAGCTGCCACCTTCTATCTTCCCCTGAATACCATCTGGACGGGGGTTGGAACTCTGACTATGCTTTTGTGACCAGTTTACCACTCCCTTTTGAGAGTATATAAGGAGACTAAAAACTTTGTGTTTCCCGAAGTCTTTGTTTGAATATACTCAAACAGCTTCTCCAGGGCTAGGGGATCCGCTGGTGATGTTGCTCAAATAAAAGAAATCCTACATTAAATATTTGTAAATGTGAAATTTTATTCATACACAATTTGGCAGACATTTTAGTTGAAAATATTGTAGTAAAATAATCTGTTAAATATTTTGGAATCCATATCACTAAATTATGAACTCTTCTGAACAGTAATTTTTTAATCCAAAATAAAGAGAACAAACAATATTATTAATAATTAGTTACAAAGAGGCCCTACACTCTTTGGAAGAGTCTTGCTATCCAAAGCAGAGGGCCTTTCAAGATTTGTGTATCCTGCTCTTTCATTATATGTCAGTGCTGAGATTTCAAAAGAAATAAACAAATTATTTCTAAACTTTATTTGGAAGAACAAACCCAACTTATTGAAAAAGTCAGTTTGTGCAAAAACAGTTGATGGTGGCTTGGAGATGTTTAACTTTCTTGATATTAATAACAACTTCAAACTTAACTGGTTGATAAATTGTCTAAAAATACAAATTTGTTGTGTTTTTTCTCATCCCTTGATATATATTAAAAATGCTCAAGGACTGCATTTTTTTGTTGAAGTATAATTTCAATCCTGATAAATTACCATGTAAACTATCTAATTTTCACCAGCAGGTGTTATTGGCAGGGAAGATTGATGGTACTGATTTTTTTAGTCCCTCTTGTAAGGCTGTAGTCAAGTCCACCATTGATGAATCCATGACAAGTCCGAGTCCAGAACAGTCGAGACAGAGTCCAATGCTATTTGACTCCAAGTCCAAAACAGGTCTAAATTCTAAATCAAGCTTTACTTTACCCCCTTGATGCCTAATAAGAAATGCCTAAACTGCAGTTGCACCACCACAGACTGCTTTTCTAATTGGTCTCCATGACACGAATAATTCAATAAATTCAATTGAGAATGTTATATCATGCTTATACTATGATTCTTTATGATACTTTAGTACTTAATAGTAAATATTAATGTGATATTAACACGGTTACCACAACATCTGTCTAGGTAGGCTTTACACAATTTTTTCTTGTTTGATACAAAATGCATACGGTTCACACAAATTTCAAATGCTTAAAGTTGTTATACACACAAACTCCACCAACACCAAAACAATGTCATTTTAAAGTTTACAAATGCATTCACAGTGTATGTCAGAACAGATGACATCTTGTTCAAAACGGAACTTTTATAAGCTAAAGTGTACTGCTGTTCATATTGTGATTTTAAACACAAATATATTCCCTAAATTTTATTCAATTACCCATGATAAATTGGTTATTACAGTACATGTAAATGTATAAATCAAAGTTTATTCCATCTAGAACCACACTCAGAGTTGATCATATGTTCTAAAAGACGACTCTTTGGACTGATCTTGAGTGGATAGGATATTTTTTCTTTAACATTTATAATTTTTACAATTATTTTCTTTATAATAGTTCCAGAGTTTTCCCAGGAAACAGGGCCCTAGAGATCGGTGAGAGTGCTGGGTTGAAGGGGTCCAAGCTTCTTGCCTCGACTCCTGTAACCAGGCCGATTGTTAGCTTGCGGCAGATTTAGCTGTTATATTTAGGTCTATTATAATCTACGCATCTATATAAAAGTAGCCTTAAATTTTTATTTTATTGATTTGTTTATTTTTGTACTTCTTTAAAACCTATGAATTAACATTTGAAGAACGTGTTCTTCAGCCCCAGACAATTTCGTAAGAAATGCATTAAAACTGAAACTAAACTGGAGTCAAATCCTATTCCTGTCTAAATACATCGACAGAACCAGAATCAAAAAGATGTTTATTGCCAAGTGTGCATGTGCACACATACAAGGAGTTTGTGGCAAAACAGGGGTACTCTCCAGTGTTGGTACCAAAAAACACACAACAATGTTGCACAGTAACACAGGTTATGTAAGTCTCTACGATGAACAGGAAAAGTGGTTTGACCCGGAAGTGTGAAAGCAGCAGACTGTCGCTGAATAAACAATTCCAGAGAAGTGCATTTAAAGATGTCCGGAGCCTAACCTTTTGTTTGAATTACCAAAAAATATTTTCTCAGTTTTTTAATCAAAAATGGCTTGATTTTATGTCTATCCATCAGAGAAAACTCTGCATTTTATCTTCCATAAAATGGAACACACACTACAACTACAGGGATGTTACGAATGTTGCACGGTATTGTGCAAAGCTTGTGCATCAAAAAGTGAAGATCGCAACCAGATCTTGTAACATGCCACTGAGGAGTCTTTTTCCTCTGGTTTCTGTTTCATTCTGTGGACTTAAACTCCATGTCAGACTCTGGTTCACACTTATAAGGTGCTGTTATCTCCCGCATAGCCATTGCCTGTCGATTACAATGTTTTAAAACAATAACACATGTTTAAAGTGTCACTAATTGTGTCTGTTTTAGCTCAAACTGGACCAGCGCCGTGCCAAAAGCTCATCTATGGTAGGAACAGAGCGTTTTTTGCCGGGCCAAAAATACGAGATGATTCAGAGACGTTTTTTATTTAAAAAATCGCATTTTGAAAGTTATTAACAGTGCAGCGCAAGTATAGAGGGCTCAAAAATTGATTTTAAGTGCTTTAACAAGGGCATAACTAGGGACCTTTAACCAACATTAGACAATGTATGTGCAATTACCTGCAAGATGACAGTTCCGAACCTTGATTGCAACCATTACATTGGTTCACATATACTGAAAGAGTCTAAGATCAAAGTAAACAGATTATATTTTTTTTTTTTGAACATGTAATAGAAAATAAAACAAAGGACAGACACAAATCAGTCAATGATTAAATTAGTTTTACCCCCCAAGAAATGTATTAAGTAGAGCTTATTTTAAATATTTTACTCAGTTCACATAAAAACAACTAATGAGCTTGCTTTGCAGTTTGTTAGAATTTTCTCCTTTACTCATGTTTAGATACGTTCTCTGATCTTGAGGTAATACACTGATAAACAGGAGAATAATCAAAAACAGTTGTGGAACTTGAACAAAAAGTGAAGTCAGAAATTTATCACTCTCTGGCAATCCTTATCTCTCTGATTCCAAGAGCTTGGTGCAGACATTGTGTTCAGTAAAACCATGTTAAAAAAAAGACTGCGCAGACATGAACTGTAGAGTAGCAGCAGATTGAAACGATTTCATCTTTCCTGGCTCAATAACTGGATTGCAGATTATTATTATTTGTGCATACACAAAAAAACTGGTTAACCCACAAGAAAAAAACACAAGCTCATGACATGATTTTTCTTTTCTTTGAGAAAAGAATTAAATATCAATACAAACAATTCTACTTTTTTCATAATAAAAAATTAGAACACAAACATTTTATTTCTTATTTAAATTGGTAATCAAATGAAGGAATGATACAGGGAATAAACAGTTTTGGTGAGATCGGTTACAGCAGCGAGGGCTTCTAGGTTCACTTCCAGTCAATTACAGGCTAGGCAAGCATTGTTTTTCAGCTCTACATTAGTCACAAGACTTAACTAATACAAGCCATGAGACAAGCAGCAGTGACACGGCATGTCCCTCAGCTGACTGTCATTCACAAAAGAAGAGCAGCAGCTGATTAAGCACTGAATCTTCTTCGTGATATTGCTGCAAACACCAGACTCGAATAAAGGTTAAATCAGGTGACTCAAGTGGATCAATACTTATTGTAGTAAAGAAAAAGAAAGCCTTCAATAAAGAAATCTCAAATAAAGGGAAGACACACTAATGTAGCTTGTGAATGGAAGAGTAATGCTAACACCACCTGAGTGTCTCAGGATACATTTAACTGAATCGTCAGGCCACACAACTCAAGTATTAAGGTGTTGTGAACTTATGATATAGTCATGACAGCAAACTAAAGTGAAAGTAACTTGTGTAACGTTGAACAAAAATTTAATTTGATCCGTAAAATAAGGTCAGAACCAATAAACTTCCCTCCCTTCTGAAGCATTAAATAAAGGCTGCTTTTAACCAATGTGGATGACGTTTCTGAGAAGAACAATCGATTTTTTGTGTTCCTGCCATTATGCAGATGCATCTTCCTTGACAAACTGGCCATGATTTGAGGCAAGCTCTTGGCTAAGAAGAGTCCTCCTGTGTGTCTGGTGCTGCATCGTTGCGTCCCAGCAGAGGTGCCTGATTGTAAACAGAAATCTTGTATGGAAGGGTGTCTTTGCCAAGCATCTTCTTTGTGGCAGAGACCAGGCGGGAGTAGTTTTGCCGGTTGTACTCAGCACTGTTTGGCTGTGTGCACAGTAGTGGGGGGTTTTCTCGAGTGATTCGGGACAGGAAGAGTGGAGGCCTGCGCTGGCTCTCTCCATCCTTCAGAGAGTCCGGCAGGGGTTTGTTTTTGCTCTCAGGGAGAAGCATGATGCACAGGACAGACAGAACAGCAAAGGAGGCAAAGATCACGTGATGCAGGAAGTAACCCCCATTATTCTGCAGCTCCATCAGAGAGGAAGCCGCCATTCCTATGCAGCCGGCGGCCATGATGAGACCCATTGTGCCACCACTGCAGAGACACTCACAGTTAGAAATCTCTACATAATCTCTTTAAAGTGCAGAAGTCTTTTTTTTTAAGCAACAGTGATGTTGGCCTAACTATTGACTAAAAGTGGCTTCAAACCTGCACAGTTATAAAAGCTTAAATATCAGATACATGTTTATCAGTCCCGGCTTTGTAGATGCACATTTAAGCTGTTCTAATCATTCTTTGAGGTAAATGTACAAATTAATCAGATGCAATTAATTCAGAAGCAATTTTAGAGCTAAAACTTAAAACACAGGATACACTTTGTGTTTATGATAATAAACCCAGACTAAAACCCAGGTTAAAAAGTAGAGAACCGCTACTTATTGTTATATGAGAACAGCAGTGTTTTGGTGCATTTTGAGTTGAAGTGTTTTCTTAAGGCTCCTGAGAAGTATAATTTTCTGATCATTTGTTGCTCCAAGACACAATTCTCCTTTCTTCATGAACACTTTTGGTTTCGTGTTGGTGTCCTAAATTCGTGAATACTTTCGTGTTGCTTTTTTTAATGGTCATGGCTCTCCTCCCCTACCACGGTTCTCCTCGGCTCCCTGCTCCAACACTTCGCAGAATCACCTCACTAGAAACACATGGGTGAATTTTTTTTTTTTATTATTATTTATGTGTACTTTTAAGGATTGAAGAATCCTAGTTTATTTTCTCCTGTTTCCCATATTTTTTATTTTATTTTTAGTGTTGTTTCTGTGTGGCTTGGAACAGATTAGTCATTTTTAAAACTTGCTTCGACAAATATTCAATATATGAAGGCCACCCCAGAATGGATTAATTTCATGTCTCAAGGTACCACTGTACTTGGGTGTACACTTAAAATGGTAAACAAAAACATTCTAAATGAAAAAAAAAAAGATAAAAAATTCTACATTTGTTTACAGAATATATGTTAATAGTAGCTTTGATAAACATGCTAAAACATTCTTTCATGTAATATCCTTTACCAGATGTTTGAATATAAATGTCAGTTCATAATGTGCGTTAAAAAGTATATGTTTGATGGTTTGTTTGCAGGTGTTCACAATGCTGGCATGATGGAGGATTATCTCCCTGTAATAAGAAACTAAGTGAATTCTTGAGTGACCAATTCTGCATCTTGTAAAAAGTGTGTGCCTTGATTTAAAAATTTAAAAAAAGGTTCTACTGTTAACTAAAGGCTTGATCTCATGTAGCTTGTTATTAATAAACACATCCTATTCTGTTTCCCATTATTTAAGAATATAATTGGCAATAACTGTTCTGAAGTCTGAAACTGGCATTTGAAATTTACTAACTTTAAGCGCTTTTTTGGATCCGTGAATGTAATTAAACGATTATCTGTTTTCCAAAGCCTGTAGACATGACAGTGAATCAGCACGGGTTAAAAACGTTTGGTTGGCATTTTCAATGTAGTTGAATGCTAAAAATAAGGCTGATGGCTCTGCAGTAAAAATGGATCATTCTCCTGGAAAGTGAATATCATGGTGAACCTGTCCTGACACCACTGCAGCAGAGACTTTGTAGTCCGTTTTGGATTTGTCTGTGAATATGGTTTTAATTGCTGGGAATTGTGTTCAAATTTCTGCAAACATTTACATTTATGCATTTGGCAGACGCTTTTGTCCAAAGCGACTTATATTAGGGGAGAAACAATATGCAATCTGTTACACCATCAAAGTCTATTTCAGCTTGCTCATAATAGCAATTGTATCAACATATCAATAAACCATAGCAGGGAGGAAATAAAGGAAGAAGATAAAGACAGAGGAGGGAAAAAGAATTTTTTTTTTTTTAATAGTAGGTGATATTCATTTGGCAACGCTTTGGATTTTTTTGCGAGCCTCAGATAGTTAAGAATGGCAGGTTTTTCCATTTTCCAAAGGGGGTACAGGACAAAACTGTGTTTGAACTATACTGTTAAAGTAATGTTTTTAGACGTCAGTTTCAGACGTCTGTTTGCAAGAGTTGTTTTGAGTGCTTACACATAAAGACTCTGTATCTGGGATGTCCTGAATTTTCCAAGGGCATTTTTTGTATGCATGTTGTCTTGTAGAAGCATTGTTCAACCTAGATCTGATAAGTGTGCTAAGCACACTGCAATCTGCTCCCCAGTTTGTTTCTCCAAGACTTTAAGCATATTCATCGCTTTGAGACACATGGACCTCAAGCTGTTTATGAGGAATAAAAGACAACTTATTGTGAAAGTTGAGCCCTTGGTATTAGACCTCCATCTTCACCACCTTAATGATTTCTCCATCTATAAAAAGGGTGCAATGATCATAATTGGCAGAATTAAATACAGACAGATTTCATTTTTGAGATTTTGAATACACTTTTAACTGACCATGTACCGATCTTATTTATACATAGTTGCAGCTGTCTTTCATTTGCACTCATGTATTTACCTCTGTAAGATTTGGTGAAACTTCCTTTACAATGCTATTGATCTTGATGTGAAAAAGGATTACAGAGATTACTTTCTTGAGGGACAATTCTTGTTTGTGGACTTTTGTGAAGGGAGTTCTAGACTAAAAACAAAAAAATGGAGATAAAAGCTGGTAAAAGTAATCTAAAACCCATTACAAATAAATCCTTTAAAACTCCTTAGTTTCAAGGACCGATGCAAGTCGATTGTTTACCATTCTCTCAATAGTTTCTCAGAGACAACTTCTCACAGCAATTGAGTGATACTTATTTGGGTGGTCATCTTCGGGAATTAAAAGTTTATTCACGCTTTAAAGCTATAGTGAATGAGTGACCTGGTAGCCTGCTTATGTGGGTTCACATCTGTCTCTCTTCTACTTGAGCTCAGATCAAGATCTGCCAACATACACAAAGCAAGTCGGTCCTTCTCAAGAGTATGCTTTCAAAGTGGGGGTTGTCCAAGAGGGGGATATGACTGTAGCCCTCTGGCAGAGTATAGTCACTCCACTGCTACTGAAGAAGTACTGAACCTGTTGACAGCCTTTCTGACAAAGTGAGGCCAGGGTTTAAAACCAGTAGCAAAGACAGCCACCAGGAGGTGATCAGAGGGCTTCAGCCTCAATCAGGAGAGCATGTAAGGCACATTCGAATATAACTTTGGTGGCTGTAAAGGAGTGGTTCCTTTTTCAAGTAATGTTTCTGCAGACTTGACGCTTTTAATTTAGGAGAAGTTGGCAGAGAAGATATGGAAAGATTTTTAGGTAGAAGTAATAAAGGATCAGCAACGGCATGGTCTGACAGAAAATACAGGTCATGTGAAAGACATTTACCGTACGACAGTTGGCATGACCTCACTCCCAAAGAACACGCTAAGCATCGCAAGAGCTTGAGATGAGAGGAGGCCAATTACTGACAGAATCAGAACCAGGGCTCCATGCAGATCTGAAAGAAGATGAACGACATAAAGAGTCAGTGGAGTCAAAAACAAATCAAACCCACACATAAAAGGTCTGAAGATGCAATTAGAATAAGAAACTGCCTCCCTTTAAAGCAGTGCTTCTCAAATAGTGGGGTCCAGGGGGGCGCGAAGCTCCATCAAGGGGAGCGGATTTGACCTCGGGAAACATACTTTTTAAATTTTTCTATTTAGATTTTTTTTACTGTTCTAGAATAACATGCAATACCACTCCACTACATCAGGGGGCAGTGGTGCTCTCATTGGCAGAGTGTGCGCAGGGAGCCTTCCCTCGTTGGTGTAGGGGTTTTGTTTGCATTGAGCAAGAGCGCTTTGCACACAGTGCAGAGTATGAGTATGAAGTGTAGACACGAAGTGTAGCATACCCTCAAGTGACATCATGAAAAAATATTTAACATATTTTAAATATTTATACGTTAATAAGGATGAGGGGGAATTTTCTTCTTACTATAGGGGCATGACAGAAAATAATTGAGAAGCACTGCTTTAAAGGCACAGTTATCAATAAATAAAATGTCCAGGTCATCTAAAAAGAGGTTTTAAGCAGAAACATGATACCAGGTAAGTCAGTTGGATTTTTAGAAATTTAAATGATTGGTATGTATGAGAAACTAAACTTTATTTGCAATGGTGCTAATTTGACCCCTGGGCAAGCAGCTCTTAGGGTCTCTACACACCGAACATATCTCCTGCAAGCAGGGGTTGCATGCAGTGAATATTTCATCTAAATACCTGAGCGCTTATGTGAGGTTACACACCTGCCAGAAAAAAAAGCAGTCCATCAATGTGTCAGTTTCCAAGAGACGTTCCAAGTCATTTATCTTTTCATGCCCACAATACCCCTATACGATGAACGCAGAGAGAAACCAGAGGCCTGTACCATGAACAGGGCTTAATCTCAAGAAAAAGTATTATCGTGTAGGTTTTGACTTGACAGAGCCAAACCGTTGCAATCAGGCTTAATCGGTGTCATGAAGAGCTTATCAATTCTCTGTCGAGTCAGGGTTTGATCCTGAAGCTAAGAAGATTAGTTCACGGCGCGCGCACGCACGTAAAAGACTGACATAGGCACTGAATAACCAAACACTATGAACATGATAGAGCCAAATTGTTTTTTTCTTTCTGCGGAGGAGGGGCAAGAGATTAAAGTTTAAAAATACGATACGTATTTTATATTTTACATATATTTTTATGTCGCAGTAATGCTGTGGCTGCTGCAAAAGCCAGGGAAGATTGTTGGCAGAAAAATGCTGATTTTGGGAATATGATGTCAAAGAAGCACATTCTGTTAAATGTAAACTTGAAAGCATGCGTGACATGCATATGATCATGGTAGCATACTTATAGCCATGCTATTCTAATACGTTTTAATATTTTATGTCATGTTACAATATTATGGTTGTATTACATAATACATTAAATACTTATTTTTCTACACACTAAATGAATGTTTAAATTTAATAGGTCTATATAATTGCTTTTCTTTATTTGGAAAATTTTATGTAACCAGACCCCAATGCAAAATGATCATGGCAGCATATAAAAATTAAGGTCATAGCACCAACTGCAGTACAGTAAGGGTGGGACTTCAACCTGTCACATTTTGAATGTACGAAGACACTCGCATATGTAAGCTGTTCTTTCCGACGAGAACCTGTATCTTAAATGCAAATACGTGTCAGGAAATGCTTAGAGATTTTTGTCTGTCCATAAATTCTCTTCTCGAAGGAAGTGCTCATTTAACAATTTGAAAGAAAAGGTGAAGTCCATGTTACTGACGCTGATGTTACGTCACTTAAAAAAGCAGGCTCTGTTCTGGATTAGAGATTGCAAACTTAGTAGGTTAGCCGTGTGCCGTAAGTAACCAGGGTGACAAAGATGGATTAAACCTAGATAGTTTCATGGTAGCCAAAATCCAGGATTGGTGCAAATTAATCCTAAACTTATCTGGCTAACCAGTTAATCCGGCTTCATGATACAGTAGAGGCCCCAGAAAAAGCATCTGAAACACACTGCTCACCTTCCTCTTTTTGTGTGTTTTCATGTTCCATTATATGATAAAATACATTTTTTTCACTGAATGAGTGCTTCAAGAGCAATGTGGACACAATGTGGATGTGCTAAGCTCTGCTTGTACGACTGCTCTGAGGGGACAATATCTCTCATTCATATGAGAAATGTGATCTGATATAAATGTGTGCATAGAGCTTAATCTCACTAAGCTCTGATTTACCCGTCTACACAAAAGCTAAAAATATTAGATCTTTTATAAGATCAGAGAATATCCTTGATAACCAATAGATTGTCATTTTTGCTGAATATGGAGGAGACATGCTGAACATGAAACTGTCTAAAATCTTGTTCGGATTGTATGTTTAACAGTTTAGATACTTTGTGAAACACTCTTTGAATGCTGTGAACATTCAAGTGCTGTTATCCAATATCTGAGAGGAATTTTGTGCAGTCTATATCAGGAGCTGGAGCTTTATGTACAGTGTGAGAACAGAATGTTTTCTACAGGTGAAGAGATCTTGTGTCTGTTATATAAAGGAATGAAATGATAAAACAATATATGTGCATTTGAGTTTTTATTGATTTCGCTGTCCACTCAGGCATTATTCAGCATCAAGGATAAAACATCTCTCTTCTATTCTCTTTACATATCTCAGAAAACGAAGTATACAACTACAAATACAGCTGGGGAAACAGAAGCTGCTGCTACAAATGGTTAGTTTGCCAGATACCAAATAGTTTGGGTTATATTAACAGAGGAGTTCACTCTTCTTCTTTTGTATAAACGAACCTCACACACAAAGTTAAGTTCATCTGTGCCACCGTGCGGCTGGGGATCCCTTGCAGTTTACCAAAATGCGATCTAGTGTTCAGGAGCAGGTCTGTGCACTCATTTTTAACCTCAGGAGCAGACAAGCTGGCAGATGAGGGGTGCGTCTCCTGCCTGCATCAAAATACAGAGCATCTGCTGCTCAGGTGTGTGGAGACCTTTAGTGTTAGCATGAGCTTTAAAAGCTAAGCACAATGCGAGTGGTCAGGATGTTAGTCCTTTTCCATTTTTAAAATTGCATTCCACAACAGGGTTGAGAGGAACAATGTTCCTTTGAGCTAAATACGGCAAAATAAAATAATAATAAATGTAGCATTACTTTGTAGTTCAAAAGCAATAATGTGATATGCTGAATCTTTCCTTCACATGGTAAATTTGATCCCCAGTAAGATGTGTGTAGAACCTCTTACACTGTGTGAGGGCCAGCAGCAGTAGTGAGGATAGGCCAGTGATGATGGCTGTCAGCAGCAGCATCCCTCTGCGCCCGAAGCGGTCCACAAACAAGCAAAGGAAAACGCAGGCCAGTGCCCCAGTCAACAGGCGAAGAAAATAGGTGAAGTAGAAGTGTGAGGAGTAGATGTGTAGGTTGCGAGTGAAACAGTACTGGATTCCTGTACCTATGAAGCTAAGGGTGCATAAAAACAGAACAATGAGTTATCCATACCTCCTAATGATATAAATTCACAAATTAACTTAGACAAATTATGGCACTCCTGGAAAATGACTAATAATCAATGTCACTAGTCACAGTCAAAATCTGGAATGTTGTCAAGCGCTTTCATTTCACACGTATTCATTAACATTATTCATGTTTGGCTCCATGACGCATCACTTATGCTACGCTCAGACTGCAGCTTAAAGTGACACATATGTATCTGATATTTTCAGGTCCATCCGAACCACTCAACTATGATTTTTAAATCCGTCCGGGTCGCTTTTATATGTGGTCTTCAATCTGATGCATATACAATATTTTGCAATTTTGCGACATCACTCTGAAAAGCCAGGTCTCATTCATCCACCTATAACCTCATCTTGTACTGACAGACGTTGGATTTCTGGATGGGAAGTTTCAAATCAATCATGAGTATGAACATAGAGATAATGAACGCTGTGCTGAGCTGATAATTTTTGTTTCTTTTGTAATCAGAAAATGTTCCTGTCATGGGATTAAAATGGTATCAAAGTACAGATGGCAGATGTTTTAGGAGACATTTTAAAACCTGACAACCTGTGTGATACGAGTGACAATATGGCAGCCACATGCCTATTAATTGACAGTCAAGCTTTAAATTTGCCAGATTTCTCTGTGGTCAGCCTCAGTTGTAATGATGGTGATGATTCATGCATTCAAATTCATATAGGTTAAGGTTGTGCATTATTTAAGCATTCATTTGATCTATTTTAGTAAAAAAAGGTGAGGGAGTCACTACACGTAGAAAAGGCAAATTAGGCACTTATCAAGTCACCATAGCTCTATTTATTTGTTTAAAATGGATGTGCAATAAAATAGCTATAATCATTATTTTGTTTGCATCATTTTAAAGTTTGTTAGGGAAATGTTTGCACCTTTTTGTTTAAACTTAACTATTGCGTTCAGTAATTCAAAGAGAGCCAAGAAACGTTCAAAAAGTGTTAAACCTGTATGTTTCTTTCTCTACAGCAGTGGTTCCCAAACTGTGGTACGTGTACCACTGGTGGTACTTGGACACCCCCTAGTAGTACGTGAACATCTGTTAGTGGTATGTCGGAAGTCATTTCTGTTTGTATGTATTCCAGTCTATACTACTTAGTATAATAGTATATTTACCCATTAAGATAGAAATACCAGTGTGGATGTGTGTGGAGAAATATATTATTGGAATAAAACATGTTAATCTTGTGCAGCTGTGTCTGCAAAGCGTTGACTGTGTATAACAGGTGCGTCGCGTGTGTAACTAACTGAGAAGCTCTCACGTGCAGTGTGCAAAGCGATCGTAAATAAAAAGAGAAACTTCATATTACGCGAGCCTTCGTGATGCTAAAGCGGGTAAGCCTCACACACTTCTGAAAAGCTATGTTTATATTTAGTCAAGAGACGGTGCGCATTAAGTGCGTAGAAAAAGCAACAAGAGTGAAACTTATGGCGCTTTAAAACACTGTCACTGACTGTTGAAATGGCAACTGGCATTAAAAATACGCTGATTTAGCGCATTATAAACACGTGTGAAATAAAAGAATGAAACAACAGATGTAAAAAGCCGCTGTTTCTCTCTAAGTGTGTGCATTCGTTTCAGTGTCAGACACAGGTGTGCGCAAGCACCTTACAATCCTGCGCACTCATTTCAGTCAGTCACTAACAAAACATGCTGTAAATAAAGAAATTTGTGATTCTTTGGTATGAAGGAGAAAGGGATATAAATAACTTCTGATTATTAAAAAAAGAGAAGATGTAACAGACTAACCGATCAGATTCAAGGCGTTTGCTCGCTAACAGTTGTTGCAGATTGAGCCTGATTGAAATTGTAACTTTAGTTGTGACACCGTATTTTGAGTTTTTCATCATTCTTTTACCTTCAACCTGATGATGAAGTTGTTCTCTTTATCTGTTAAAATATCTATTTTACTCTCAACTATAGTAATTTCAAAGAGTGTGAACATAAAATAAGAAAGAAAACAATTATAAAATAATACCAAAAACATTGTATTAACATCAGATTGTAAATAAAATGTGAATGCAGCAGAAACTTCAATATTTATTTTTTAAAAATCAGTCATTTATCTTTAATGCCTTTACCTCAACATCACTTGCTCTTACAAGAAGAAAAATAAATCTCTTTAAAACAGGAGGAATATGTAAAAAAAAGAGCGAAAGACAACAAGAGAAAGGGATATTTTAATAAAAAACTTGTATAGTAAACACAGCTTTCCTGTGTGTACAGTTACATGTGAAAAAAAAGACACCATCTCGCTCAGGTCGATGTTTAGCCTGGATTCCAGGGCTGAAAATGTGTCCCACTTCAGATACGGTATATTCTTAATATTCAGGATGTACAGTGGAGCTTAGGTTAAATCCATTGCTTTGGCGCAATGTTGATTTAAAACATGGCGGCAATTTCAACAGATAACTTCAATGAGCTCTAAATGGAGTTAAAAACTGATATTTTAGACCATGCGGTTTGTGTGGAAGCAGGACACGGTGACCCAGGACTTGTCGTAGAATTGATTGAAGTTGTTGGAGTTGTTTCCACAATCCAAAATAGGGGACAGCAGATCTAGAAGTACTCAGCTTCTCTAACACCGGTGACCGACGGCACAACACACACAGCTGATTCGGTTCCCCTCTGGATGTCTCTTCACTTTGCGCAATAACAACAATAATCGAGCAACTTACTTTCAATTTGGGAATCGCATGAATCACAGCTGTGTGGAAAAAGTCCAAAAAGGCTCACCAAAGGAGAAATCCTGGACATATTTACTAATTAACTGCACAAAATAAACAGCATGGAAAAGTAAGTATTGACAATTTTTGTTTTAAATAAGGTTATCACAGATCTAAACAACAACAACAACTTAATGCTACTTCAGCGATTTTGTTTTCCATAAAGAACTTTGTTTCTGTTGTTTTTTTATGTTTTGAAAAACATCTGGTTTTAATTTTACTTCTTTTAGTGATGCATTTTTAAGTATTTGGTACTTGTGATACACTAATCTTTTGTTACACTTGTAATGTTTATTTTAAACAGGATAAAATCCTTGTTTTATTTGCATACTTTTAAAACCCTTTGTAATAAAATTTTTTTATTACTATTTTGTAAAATAAAAATGTTTTAATTCACTACGTGGCTGCTTTGTGTTTTGCCAGTGGTGTAGAAAAAAAGCAGTTATGTTTACTGTGGTTTGTCCTGAGGACATGTTCTGCTTCATTGAAAATGTAAGTTCATCATTAATCGTTAATTAATTATCACGAATTGCATCTCCTGAGCTAAACTCACTTTTACTCTCTCTGTCCTGTGTTCCAGCTGGAGTTTTGCAGTCCAAGCATCACTAACAGCGAGCTTTGCGGTTGTGATGGAAGCTGTCTCAGCTGGATCATTCAGTCTCATTGCTCCCAAGTTCTGGAATTCCCTACCATGGTCAATCTGCTTTGAAGATAACATCACTGAATTCAAATCTCTGCTAAAAAAACTCACCTGTTTTTTTGAATGTTATCGCTGTGATCTGTTTTACTGACCTTCATGTTCAACGCAATTTACCCCTCTGTTTACATACTCCTTTAGTTATATTGTTATCTTTGCCTGCTACCCTGTATGTGAGTTGCCGTGGATCTGGTATGGTGCTCGTTTAAGCCCTGTCCATGAATCGGTATGCCTCCGTTCTACTCGGTGCGGCTCTGGGATGCGGAATTGGGGTGTAAGTAAAAAGTACTCCAGCCTGAGTCCCAGGGCCAGAGTCGAACCGAGGGGTTAGGCTCTGGCGAAAAGCACTTTTTGCAATGTGGGGAGGTCTGTAACGCTATTTTTCAGAAGTATCTGGCTGCCGCAGTATTTTCGGTCTCTCTCAGAAGCTCAAAGCAGGATTGCGACATAATAACCGAGATTCACATTTGATCACAATTGAAAATAATTATGGTCACATTTATTTAATTATTGCCACATTTAATTAATTAATGCCACATTTAATTAATTACTGAATTACTTAATTACTATTTATTTAATGAAAGGTAGCACCTTCCTTCCTCAAGTGAATCACTTATAAAGGTCCTTTTTATTAATTTAGAATAAAAACTAGGTGGCATTATAACATTGGACATACTTTAAAATTATTCTGCCAGAGTTTAAAAATGAACATGTAAAATCCCTAAGTATGAAGTCAATATTTTTTTATATAAAACCTAAACTAACTTCATGTCAAGTTTGGAAACATGACTTGTTAGACTTTTTTGTAAGTCTTGGTCTCCTCCACATGTGTCACTCAATTTGTTTTGTGTACATTATAAACTGCCAGAAATAGAAAACTACAAAAAAACATGTTGCAAATTATCGTTAATAGGTGACTTTCTGCATGAGAGTGTTTGTTGTCATATGACCATGTTCGGAGTTGGTCTATGAAGAGAAACAGATAAGTTTGAGTCCGATCGGAATTTGTATGCCTGAGCAATAATGACTTGCTGTTTCAAACTGAAAAGTGGACATTTGCCAGCAACCATAGCCATTACCACCTTCATAGTAGCCAAAAAAGCTGTGCAAGTTAACATGGCATCTGCCTTGTGAGGATGGTGATAAAGTGTGAAGATGTTCTGATAAAATCTGTGGGAGGAGTTCGTTAAAATGTAACAATTAGTTCAAGAGCTAAATTAAATATAGGAAGTGGCATATTAACACACTTCCGATCAGTTTTGGAAATACAGTGTATGATACATTTTTGCTTGTCTTAGTACTAAACATGTGTGTATCAAAATTCATACCTGTTAGACAAACTGATGGTGAGCCAGTAGCTAAAACATGTTAGGTGGCGCTATAGCGACTTTTGCTGCCCGCCACGGCCACACCCTTTATCGAAACCCAAAAAACCTTCAGAGTTTAAAGTTGGACATACTTTAAGATTATAGTATGAAATCTGTATTTTTTACATAAAACCTAAAAAAATCCAATTTACCTAAAATATCCAATTTTCAGTGATGAATTTTGCTTACTCGCAGTGAGTATTATTAGACGGTCATGAAAAAAACATGTTCTTTTAATCATTGTTCAAATAAATGCATTTGGTAGCTTTAAAAGAGATTGATTTTGTCTCTTCTTAAAATTCAGCTTTAGATGGAATAAGTAGATGAAATTGTTTGGGCTACTGAGAGCTTCAAATTCTACATTATAAGTGGATGTGGCTAGGCCCCGCCTCTTGACCATCCAACTCTATCTTCTGTATCATATTTTGTTTTTATTGCTTTCGTGACAGTCAAAGAAGAGTTATACACTTTCCATGATTACCATGGAAATTTCAGATATTGGCAATACTTTTAAAAATACACATTAGCCAGGTGTGGCCATCATTCTTGGCACATATTCAGGTCAGAAGAATAAAAATAAGTTTATGATTAAAAGTATTTTTAAAATTCACATACATTCTGTGGCCAGTTGGTTGCGCTATATCAGAGACTCACTATAGTGATACATTTGTAGTCCTATAAACATCAAAACCCTTAAGTTATGGTTGAGGATCTAATGACCCACTTCTTGTTTACAATTTCTTGCAATTATTTATCAACTCACCACGAGGCAACCATTTGAGATATCAAAAATCTGGTCGCAAATTTTCCTCGTTAGATGCTTCAGACTGATTTTAGTGGTTAAAAATGGTAGGAGGAGTATGTTAAAATACCAAGCATGCATTTTTAAAACCGCCCTAAATATCTAACTTCCTGTCTGGCTTACATGACAAGTTAAAGCATGAAATACTCATGGTCAATACTTAAGGCTACACGCCACGACCTCTCTGTGTGTAAAAAAAATCTTTGATCCTAGAGCAGTCGCTAAAACCGAATCCTTTACAAAAAAACCCCAGCTGGGTGGCACTATGAATTGTGTGTGTTATAATATGAATGCCCATTGCTGTATACAAAAAAAGCTTCACAATCTAAAATTATTCACCAATGACATTCCTCTGCAGTGTAGAATGTGCTTGAGAAGCTTTAGACCCTCTCCCCATTTGATGATCTCATGAAGCCAAGACCATAGGGACCCCTGATTCAACTCCATGAGGGTGGACTGAGGTCATATTTTGGGACAGGCTTACGACCTTCGTTCACAAGTCAGCGTCAAATAAGAAAAATCTAAACTACCTGCATCATCACACATCTTAGCAACCCTCACTACTCAAATACGGGAAACCCAGAGACTGGGATTGAGAAGGTTCCAGATAGGAACCAGCATCTTTAAACCCACCAGGAACTGACCAGTGAACTGATCATAATCCAGAACTTGCTTGAATAGTAGCAAAAAACTCAAATTAAAAGATTAATGTATTTTACAACAGTTTGTGAGATTTTCAAAGACGCTTTATTAGTCTTCATTTAGTGAAAGTGGCTAGTTGGCCAGATATGGAGCAACCAATACCCAGAATTTATGCTCTGCTTGTAACCCATCCCAGTGCGCACACACACAGCAGTGAACAAGCATACCGGAGCAGTGAGCAGCCATGGCTGCGGTGCCAGGGAGCAGTCGGTAAACTGGTGCCTTGCTCGAGGGCAACACAGCTGTGGTTGATAAAACACTTGCTCTCTCATCTTCAACAACCACAGCACCTTCAACTTGGTGGATCTGGGGATCAAACCGTTGCCCTTCCGATCACAAGTCGTTCTCTATATCCACTAGATCAGAACATTGTATGCATAATGTAACTGAATTTATGACTGGATGTATGTATGACTGGATTAATGTTATAGTGTTGCCATCTTGTGCCAGAATCTTTGACTCCTTTAATCCCCACCACAGTTTTTCAAGTTAACATTTTTAAGTTAATTAATTAAGTTAACTTGAATTAGACAGAAGTGCAATACTTACAGAGTGAAGCCTAAGATGAGACAGTTTTTCCAAATTACTCTGGTGTGACGTAACTCTAACACATGATGAAACACCGGCTGGACATCTTCAGGGTATGCCTCTTCTACCTCTACAGAAAAAAAAAGCAAGTTAGAGAGTTAAAATAGAAGAGCAGTGTGGGGATTTCCAGCATGCCATCAACAACATCTGACCTGCACATTTCATATTACTGGACTCACAACATCTTTAATGCTGAGAAAATAAGATCAAACTATAAAGTATGGCTGAAACAATTCCTCGAGTTACTTGAATACTGGATTCTGATTGGGTGGCAGGTGTTGATCCAGATCAGTTAGTACACTTTTGTATCCTTGCGCAACTTTAGTCACAAACATAACGATTCACTCAACGTGCAGGCTAGATCATGTACTCATTCACAGATTCGCTCAACTTGTATTGTTTTAGTGACTGTATTGTTTAAGTTTCATGGCTATTTTTACAGGGCGTTCAGACCAATCGCTAAACATGTGGACAGAATGCATCTGCAGCGCTTATCTGACCCCTTTCAAACCCGGAGTGCTCTCGTATGACTTGCGTGAGGACGTCCGCTCCGAGAACGGCTTGGAACTAAGTGCGAGCTCACCGGGAGAGGAACCGGAATGACGAAACTGCCGACCCACTCTTTCTCTCCTATTTCTTATTTGTCTCCTTCAAAAAGTGTTCCGAAATCCTCTCAACTTCTTCCTGCACGGTGCTTCGGATAAATAAACTAACTAGCATGCTTAGCTTTAGCAGTGCAATATCAATGTATACCCAGTTGATTAATTAAAAATGTATAACTTACCAGATTCCGCCACCTCAGCACCCACTTTATTACAAGCAAGGTCGTTTTTGTTTCCACATGGATAATAATACAAGTTATTAATTCTGGCTGGCCACAAAGTGTGGTATTTGTCTCCTCTATTGTTACTGCCCATGTTCCCGCTACATAAACCAATAATGTAACTACAAAAGCAAGCCCCTGATTGGTTGCCGCACAAATGAACTTCATTTGAGTAGACCAGATTCCTACTCCCAAGTTCAGTCTGGTTAGCCACACCTCGTCTCTCGGAGCATTCACGTCCCCTCACTGTGTGGTCTGGACCCTTCACGCTGCAGAGTGCCTTATCGCGTCTTTACATTGACTTTACATTGAAATCAGCTGCTCTTCCTGGATCATTCGCGCTTGGTGTGTAAGCAGCATTTCACTAATCATTGTTTGTGAAGCTCCACTGAGAAACATTCAATCATGAACAGAGGTGATTGTGGCTGCATCATTCAGAAAACGCAGAGCTTTATATTGGCATTCACCCCTTGCCGAACGTTAAGACTTAACAACAATGAATGTCCGCACTACTTTTAGAAGAAGTAGTGAAATTAATAAGTAAATAGACTGGAAAAACCTTCAGCTGTATTGTCCACTCTTTTATTGATCTTTTATGTTCTAAATAATTACTTAAGTATGCAAGTGTTAGCAAAAATCCATTGGACAAACACATCAAAAACTAACTTTATACAGTGGAAACTGCTGTTTAGAAACTAAAGCTAAAGGTAAGATGCCTTTCTTGCCCACATGGTTTCTCCTCTAACTTGCAATCCAGAACAGCACATTCCACTTTCTAAACTTATTTTTTGAGACCTTGACTCTATTTTTTACTATGGCATGTTATTAGTAATCTACACAATGTTTCCCTTGACTTTAAACAGATTTAAAGTGTTTTTTACGCAATAATAATCAAGGTTTCAGAGCTATCTACCATAGAATGTCTATAAGTGAATGAAGTGGCCGGCACCAAAATTGGCACCTGACATCACACATGTTTTCTCAGATTACTCAATTACATTTTCAGTAGAATACTAGATTACTAAAATATTTGACAACTATAGCCCTATGAAGGGTTCTGTATTTGGGAGATCCTGAATTGTAATAATACTGTAGAAACTGTAGAATAATAGCACTGTAGAAAAGCTGAAGTAATAGAATACACAAATAAATAAAGGTAAAGTTTATCACCAGGTATCAGCCCTGCTTATTAAAGGTGCAGACTGTAAAATTTTAGCCAAATGTGGGACAGCAACCCAAAAATTTAAACATCAGCGCACATCAACCCCCCCCCCCCCCTCCCCCAGACATTCGGTTGCCAGATTGAGGTGATGGTTATCAATCATGGTAAGTGACGAAACATACACAGTTTCATTATTTCAAACTGTAATTTAGTTATAATTATGTAATATTCGTTTTTCGCGAGTGCATGGTTCAGCACAACCTGGCAACCAGATTTATGCTTCAGAGATTAGACAACTCGAGGGAAGAAATAAGTCACGTCAACATTCAAACTGTAATCACAAACACAAATGAGGTGTTGCACCCTAACTTTCTAAATGCAATTATTTTTAGTTCTTTTAGTAATTGAACTGAACATAATAACTTCAACTGAACATAATAAACATCTTCTGATTAACTTTGGACTAATTCTTAAATACTGCACCTTTATAAATGTATTAATTAAAAACTTGGTTATTTATTTGTTAATGTACTGTTAATGAAAATGGCTGTTAATTGCAGGGGGAATCAAAGTGTAGGCAGAAGGGCATAAATAAACATGAACAGGAATTGTGGAAATTCATATACAAGAACATGGATCGTTAAAACAATTATGAATGCTCAGAACCAAATTAGTATTTATTTCTGTCTGTCTTGTTTACGTGCATTATTGCAGCCAGACCTGAGTAAACAAAGGTTCCATAAGTGTTTCTTAGGGATATATTAAATAGTTCTAAGCTTTTCTCCCTACATAGCACTCAGCAGTCATGCATTTCAAAAGTATTAAGAGTTGCTTTGCACCATGGGCTGAAGATAATCAAGCATTATACAATTTAGCACTGAATCCCAATTTTAGGAAAGAATGGATAAAGTCATTTTAAATGGTGAGTATAAAATATACAAATTCTTGTCAAGATATTGTAGAATGTTTCAATTGTAGATATTTGAGTATCCTAAACCTGGTCAATTCGACAGCAGGATGTCCTTAAAAAAACTCATACTACATGGTTACATCCTATCCTTGTCATCAGAGAAAAGCTTTTTAATTACTCCTTGAATCAGTATAAAAACAAGTATATAAAGACTATTTGAATTTGAATGAAATGAGCACATAGTACATAGACCGACAGGTCACAAAGACATGGATTTCCAAAATAACAGTGTGCAGTTCCTGCAGTGGTAACAGTGTCCGTGTACCTTTTAATCATTTGGTGTTTATTTATTTATTTTTTCAAATGAAAGGAGAACTCAGTTTCCCTTCTGTCTCCTGGAGAGCAGTTCTATGTTCTTTAATGTTAGATTAACATTCATCATAAAAAATAAATAAATAAAAACCTGATCTAGTTGTTTTGTAATGTTGAAGGTTTTTAAGTGTATAACCATAACCCATGTTTAGGGTTTTTCTGATTCCGGTCATTATTACTGCTTACCCTAGCTTGTCTGCTCATAAAGTCTTTAAAACAGGGGTCTCAAACTCAATTCCTGGAGGGTGAAAGCCCCTGCTGGTTTTTATTCCAGCCCTGTTTCAGGACACACACCAGGAGCTTCAAACAGAAGGGTTTAATCAGTGGAATCAGGAGTGTTCAGTTAAGGTTGGAACAGGGCTGTCACGTCAAGTTTTCTTCTGAGAACTGTATTTGGAGATATCTTTAAGCCAGTGGTCGAGAAATCGAATATGTCGCTTAAGAATAAAACACTCTTTTTAGTACTAAATTAATTCCAATTATAGATATCTACAACTGTAATTTGACTAGCCGCAATTGATTTAAATAGGTTTATGTCTAATCTGTATATTCTTAGAGATATCGCTAAATAAACTTGTGACTAGTCAAAACTGAATGGAAGATATCTGCAAATATTTTTCATTGGAAGTCAATGATTTGCAGATGTCTTAATTGTGCATTGCTTATTAGCTAGTCAAATAAAGATTGTAGAGGTGGTAGTGATGGAGTTGGTCGTTCTTTAACCGGAAGGTTGGCGGCTTGATCACTGCTAGGGTCATTCTTCCGTTTGGCCCTGGCCAAGCCACTTCACCCACATTGCTCTGCATGGATGTGCGCGACTGGTGGGGTGTATTTGGTAGTGGTCAGGAGGCCGTAGGCACAGAACGGCAGCCACATCCTGTCAGACTGCCCCAAGGCAGCTGAGAGCTTCCAAGGTAGCTTATCGCCATCAGTGTGTGAATGTGGAGTGAATGAATGATGCAATTGTGTAAATGTGAATAATGTAACTGTAAGTAGTCAAAATACAGTTGAAGATATCTGCACTTTCAATTATATCTTGTTGTTGTATGATTTTTCTTTAAACCCGGTGTCCTGTTTTTGTGGTGCTTAAACATATTCATATTTAATCTAATCCAGGAACAGGGCAGATAGAATTCATCATATACAGTGGAAAGATTGTGTGGAAAGATTGGTTGTCCTGTGACTAGAAGGCTGATTGTTTGATCCATATTAGGTCCATTCTGCCATAAGCATGACACTTCATCCGCATTGCCCTGTATGGATGTGTGTGAATGGTGAGGTGTGTTTCGTCGCGGGCAAGAAGCTGTAGGCTTGGATTGGCAGCCACGTTCTGTCAGACTGCCCCAGGGCAGTTGAGGGCTACCAAGGTAGCTTATCACCACCAGTGTGTGAATGTAGAATTAATTAATAGTTCTAAACACTGTAAAGCGTCTTTGAGCTTTAGAAAAGCGCAATATAAATTGAACGCATTATCATTACAATTATTATTACACCCACTCACCAAGAGATCCAATTGCAGGGCTTACTGCGAATAAGTCAATAAACCAATTATTTGGGAATCACTGAACTATCTGGTGAAAATGAATGCATATGAAAAGACAACAAAAGGGTTTTTGACTATGGAATTTTCAATCATTTGTTGGAGACTCCAAAAACCAAAGCACAGTCTTAGTTAAATATGTGTGTCCATATTCATGTGTCTCCTGGTGTTGACAGTGAGTTTACAAGCTTCCTTAAGATCTACAATATCTAAAAACACTTGGATGAACATGGTTCTTAAGCCAGTCTAATGTGGTTCTGATCATTTAAAATTATAGTTGGGACCTCTGGTATACAGTTTGAAAACACTTAATATATGTTTTGATGACCAAAAGGGAAAATATATGAAAAATAAACACAAGCAGGTTCAGAGCAGTGGCTTGGATTCTTACCAGAGAGCAGTGTTTCTGCAGGAAAGAGCTCATCACTAAGGCACACACCATTTCGTACAGAAAAAGACTGGAGACACTTCTTTGCTTGAAGAACCTGAGATGTGGCCAGGAGCCAGCGGGGGGATTCTGGGAACACTGAACCACAGCTGTTGCCACATGCAAAACACACACAGATCACTTTACTGTGGTTACGTGTGCTTATACATGTCAAAACTCAACTCTTGCTCTAAATATAAAAGTTCTGATGGTTAGTGACAAATTTAAATCCTCTGTAAAGTTTAAAGACATTATTATGTCAAGCCGCATAAAAAGGTAATGTCCTGTTTCTGGAGGTAATATATGAGAGATGTGCTTTTTCTTTCCAAAACTTTTTTCACATTTCTGGCTAGACTAACTGCTAAATTTGTAAAAGCTTAATACACTACCTCACTTTCCTGAGCAGCCTTTGACTGCTTGATTAGGTTTCAGAGCAAGTGTAACCTATATATTAATTGAATAAGTTCTGCAATAATTTTTTTCATTGCTCAGATTTTTTGTGTTCTTATCCAGTGTAAATAAAATTTAATTATTTCATAAAAAAAAGAAACTTTACATTTGAGTACGGTTTAGGAACCAATATTGTTTTGTAAGTATATTGAAGGTATCGAATAAAATGTAACGGTTTCTTTTGTAAATCCCGTTCCGTGAATAGGGAACAGAGACTTATGTTGATGCAGACTGTGGGAAATCCACTAGGAGGGCTCAACTCTCAGCAGCCGCGTTGATGGTCACATGACAAAGTGGATGCAAGCCTGACATTTCTGTTTGTGAAGCTGGAGTCATACTAACCCCCCCTAGTCAACCAGACATACTCACAACCTTACGGTTCCCTATTATGTGAACGGGAGTTACAAAAGCAACCATTACGTTGAACATAAGTCAATAACTTCGACTTATGTTGTTGCCGACTATGGGAACACCCTGCAAATGCCACAACCTAGGTCCTTCCGCATCAGCCGATGGCCAGGCAAGTAGGGTACATCAGTAGACCGGCACCGAGCAGGCCCTCCTCTGCCCTGGCCTTAAGTACAGATTTAATTTTTAATGGATAGATGGTCAATAAAAACCTCTCACAATGACTCGTACCAGAGCAGGGAGCATCAGTCCCAGAGCTAAAAGGAGACACACGAAGGCCATACTCTCCACCTCGAAGGCTGGACTTCCGGAAGTTTAATACATGTAAAGTTTCAATGAGGGACCTACAGAAAAATGGGATGGTCTTTAGAGGGAAGATGGCATAGATGGAACTAGCTAGAGCAATAGTTTTCGAGAGTTAGCCTTTCAGGGAAACGCTCGACCCTCCCATGCCCTGGATCATAAAAGATTCAGCCGGTAAGCCCACACACATGGACGGTACCTAGGAGTACTCTGCTTACTCTACTATGTCTGTTGGGGCGAGAGGATAAGCTGGAGGGTATCTCCAGGGGAAAAATAGCACACGTATCACTAAGAATGGCGCAACCCAAGCTGGACACTCCTTCGAACAGTTCAGACCGCGCAGCCACCACCTAGCACAGCTGAAGAGACGAATTCAACACTAAGGTTATAGTACCTGGCGAAGGTGTTGGATGTCGAACCAACCCGCAAGCCTTGCAGTTCTCTGCCAGCAAAGTCCTCTTGCGAGTGCCCAGGAGTGCTGGAGACTTCACCCCTCCACCCAACACTGAAAGATATACCAGTGAGATAGGACTCAAGACAGTCGAGTATAGTGCCAGTGATGCCCATCGCAGAGAGTGGAGAGAAGGACCTAATGGTTGACTGTCATACGCAGTAGAAAGGTCTAGTAGGATGAAAACCGATGATCTGTAGTTAGCCCTGGCAACTACCCTGACCAACCTCCTTTCTTATAGTAAGAGATGCCTTTAAAGTTCTGGTCAGCTTCCGATGCACTTCTGGGAAGAACGGGATCGGGGTAGTTGCGATTTATTAGCCGGTACGACCAGATAACCCACACGTCCAGCCTGGAGCGTTCTGATGCGAGGGGTAGAGAGGTTGTAACCCAACCTCTCTGGCAGCCGGTAAGCAACTTGGTCTTCTCTTCTCCAGCACAACCTGCTGTCCCCCAGAGGGTGAACGCGAAGTACTACTCTCAGATGCAGCAGTGGAGATCGCATCTTCAGGCCCACAGGAGTCGTCAAAAGATGCCAGCAGCGCATGTTCCGATAACTTACTGTGGCTGATAGCAAACGCCCTGGCAGAGCGGGAAGCATGTGGGACCAAAACCACGCATGCAGCCCAGCTTCGACACTCTGAACGCCAGAGATGTCCACTCGTTGTCACAACATCTCCGATGGTGGCCTGAAAGAACGCAAGCTTTGTTGAAATGCGTTATATGGCAGAAGAGTGCACTTCTTTACACATTCTAATCCTACAACTGCTGCATCGGTATGTTTACACCCAAAACAACCTATGCACCTATCAATGCTATCTGTCAATGCAATCGATCTACAGTATCCAAAGATTTGCGCGGTCGACATGTTTGGAAACATGCTACAAACAGTCAACCGGCAACAAGTGCTCTACTAACAAAGAGGAGTCTTACTTGGTTTGATTAAAGGCAATGAAAGACAAGAGTCTGGGGCTGTCATATGGCTCAGGCATACTGTAAACAACTGGAGCATCACGCTGGTTGCCGTAAACACCAGATCTCTTGCTCCACAAAAGGGGGAATATAATCCAACACCGATGTGAAATCTTTCACCAGTCACTTGAGTCTGAGTATTGCTCCAATTACTAGACAGGAGGAGTTTCATGGTTGTATCCGCTTTGTGCATGGGCCGTTATCACTTGACCATAAGTGCTGTCATTGTATTTTAAAGAGTGTGTAGAGAGTTGAGCATTAACAGAAATAGGAAAAATTTAAAAAGGTCCTTCACCTAAATTTACAGTTGCCACACATTTTTTTGGTAATTTGTTCTTTAATATATTTTACTAGATAAGATCATACTATTTCAGGTACTTATAAAATATTCACTAATGAATAAAATTTACTACACTAAAAAGTTAACCTCGTTTAACATTCTTTAATGGATGATGCAAAAATTTTAAATACAAATAATGGCCAAAACAATATTTTAAACGAACATTTGCCTGGAGTGATTTAATGATTATTAAAAACAATTTCAATGTAGCTATGTTTGTTATTACAGATATTTTTTTTTGTTTTTAAATTTATTATCTAAACCTGATCTGTCATATTAGGCCCGGCAGAACTGAAATATCTCATTCCATGCGCTTATTTTACCACATTCACACACAAACGTATGTGGTTCTAAATTCTCTCCACTGAGCAAACAATTTCTATCTTGTTTAAGCTTGCTGCAAGAGATTTCATGTGTTAAGGTAGGATAGCAACGACTGACAGAACGATCTCGTAGGTATTGGTGCGCAACAAATTTTCCCCTGACCAATCAGTACTGATGCCCCTTATACTTGTTCAGTCAATGGCGAATCAAAAGTGAAAGTAAGATTAAAAAAAGCGAGCAGGGATGCAGACACAATTTCAATATTTCACATATTTATAGTGGCTCTCTGTCGCCCAGAAACTAGATAGAACATAATTACCACATTATATTTGTAAGAGAATACAAAGTATAAAAATCTTTAGTTTCTCCCTGTAAGATAGCCCTACGGGCAGGGCAGAGATACATTTTGGTACCCTGACTGGAAGACACAATAGCCCAGGGACGTCATGCTAGTAATTTTGCGAGCCCTGATCTAATTTTAGAAAACAACAATGAGAAACAAACTCACCACCAATAGGAAAAAAGTAGCAGGAGGGGAAGTGTGGCAACAGCCTGAAGTATAGGCCAATCACGGCAAAGCACAGCAAGTCCTGGCAAAACTAGCTCTGCAAACACTGCAAAAAAGCCACTGACCATGGAAACCATCAGTCTGTGAGACGGGTCACACCATTCCAGTCCTGGAGAAAAAAAATGAAAAGACATTCAATGAAACCTGATTCATTCACAAGACAAGAGAAGAATTAGATAGGTGTGTGAGAGCAGAGTCTGTGAGTCGGTCACTTCCTACATTCCTCTCAATAACAGGAAGTCCCGCTTTCCTCTGTCTCATTTGGATCCTGACAGTATTTCTGCAAATGATTCATTGAAACTTCCATCTCATTCTGGTCAAATCCTCCATCTAAGTTCAACTAGGAAAACTTACAAACCAGCATCAATAAATGGGCCAAGAATGCTCAAAAGAAATTTCACTTAAAACAATTTTATGTAACTGCTATTAATCCTCTACATTTGACATAGAATTCTCCCAAACTATTTTAAGTTTTAATGCTTAAAGTAAGAAACAGCATAAAATAGCAGTAATCTTTGTGTTATGTGCTCCATTCCTTCTTCACTACTAACATTAAGTAAAGTTAAGTGAACGCAATTTCGGGAGGAGCGATCAGATAATTCGCAAAAAATCTACAGGTGTTTCCAATCCCTCTGCTCGCTCAAGAGACCACTCCACTTCCAATTCGACGATGAAATGCAAAATTCCCTACGCCACCCCTGTCTCCACATCTCATGGGGGGGGGGGGGGGGGGGGGGGGGTTCTCGGGCCCGGATCGCTTCTCACCTCGAGGCCCTCCCGTGGACAGCTCACCCAGTATGCTTATCTTAATCTCGCCACATACGCTTGCATTTTCTGGGCTAATTCTATGTAAGCGAACTCATGAAATTCTTTTTTTAATTGTTGTGGCTGTCAAAGTGTGAAATCTATTTTTTGATAACTAATCTCACCTTCAACTCCTTCTGAATCCTACTCATCAGCAGCTGATCTCCTTTTCCACCAGACAACAACCTTTCATGTTTTTGTTATGTTTTTATTTACGTTTTATGAAAATTAATCTCATCGTCATGTAATCAACATGATATCAGACATTAGGGTAAGACTAAGAGCTAACTGTTGATACATAAGGAGTGAAATGTGTGCTCATCTTGTACTAACACAAATGCATTCCTCTTTAGCCTGTATAAACTGATATAAACATGGTAACGAATGATCAATTCTTATGGCTTTTTTTCCACTGTACATAGCAGTTCAGCACAGTACAGTTTGCATAGTTTTATTTTTAAAAGGTGTCTGTTTGTTTTGGGAGTGTGTTTACAGACATCTGCTGAAGATGCGCTAACCTCTGCTCTGTGATGTCAGAACACATCAAAAACAAGGATTAAAAAAGGGACACTCATTCAATGTTACATAATTTTAAAGTTGAATATCTGATTTTATTTTAAAAGATGTTGATGGTTTTAATGTACTGCTAAATTAGGAGTTGGACTCCGAAGCGATTGGCTGGCATTACTTCACACATTTTGATAGTTAGCGTCCAACTCTTTCAATCACAATATCTCTCTCAATTTGAAATGTACATTTCCTTATTACACAGTAAACTGTGTTATTTATGCCTTACAGCTAGTTTCTGTCAAGAGAATATCAATAAAATAAATATTAAAAATAATAATAAAATATTTCAATAAAACAGCATTATATATTCTTATGTGATATCCCTGACTTCAGCCTTTGGGTGTTTTCCTGCTGATTTCAGCTTTAAAAGTGTTGCAATGATATTGTTTCGTCTAACGAAAAGTTAAAACTCTCCTTCTCTTTTTTTTTTACCTGTGGTTAGCCCTAAAGAAATAACCATTTGTTCAAGTTACTTAGTTAGTCTGAGTTTACTCGCACCAATATTTAAAATTAATTCGGATTAGACTTAGAAATAAACTTCAGCCAACCAGATTTGTTGTTGTTTAAAGTAGTTGAAGAGTATGTCTGTGATAATATCGTATTCTTGTTCTCACCTGTCATCTGCCCCTAGTGAATTCCAAACAGGGAAAATACTTTGTTACCACGCGGCCCACAGATGGAACCAGCTTCCAGAGGAGGTCAAGGGTGCCAACACTTTAGGCACGTTTAAATCCAGGCTAAAGACTTTCCTGTTTAGTTGCGCTTTTGTCGACTGAGCACCAACGTCCGAACAACTATTTTACCTCTGCACTTCACATCTTAATCTGTTTTAATCAACGTTTTTAAATTTTCAGTTTTTAATCACTTTTATTTTAAATTACTTTTGATGCTTGATTCTATTAAATGTACTTTCTTTTTACTCTTTATTTCCAATGTAAAGCACTTTGAATTACCCTGTGTAAGAAATGTGCTATACTAATAAACTTGCCTTGCCTTTGTGTTTGAGTGGTCAAAATGGCAAGCGTTAAAATGGTCATGCCATTTAAAATGCTCTTAAAATGGCCCATATCTATACTGGAATGCTGTTGACTAAATATTTTCAAGAGAGTGAAATCAATTCTCATAATATTATTTAGAGTTCAGAAAGGGCAACTATAATGGTTACAATAAATGTTCTGTCTTTTGGGAGAAGGCTGAATAAATTCTTGTTCTTAGAAAGAGTAGTCAGGCTAACAATTAGCACACACAACAATCACAGGAAATGTGTGATAAGATTCATATATAGACCTTTACAATGGAAAGATATTGTCCATAAGAAGGGAAGCCAGAGAAATGCAAGTGGGTAAATCCCTGGTCAGAAATAGACAAAACAGAGTTCTGAGAGAACAGTGTATTTACTGCTGTGAAATCAATAACTCTTCTCCCTCCTGTGCAAATGGAGAAACATCCTGGAACATTCCAAAGAGACTACTGCTGCAATCTGAAGCACTAGCACAAGGCCAACTGGGGGGAACACTGCTTATCAACATAGCTCTATTGATCAAGTCTGAAGGGTAGATGTTCAGAAAATGTCAATAATATGTTTTTTGTTAATAACTTCTGAAGTGATGCACTATTGCGTATTGATTGTATGAATGCTGTTCATGTTATTTTGAGACTTTGACATAAACCAATCTTATGCAGCTAAACATACAAAAGCTATTAATAAGTATTTAACAATAAAGAAAAAGAGGATAACTATTAAAAACAAGACAAACAAGTTCAGTGTCTAAACTGCAAGCACATGACCAATTCTTCTGAAACATCAAATAAACCACTGGAAGAAAATTAAATTAGCTGGTATTGTAATATTTTCGTAATCTCTAAATAAAACTAAACACAGCATGTTGCTCAAGAGGTCTAATGAGAAAAAATCCCTGAACCTGAAAGATACTCATTTTAAATAAACCTTCAGAACTTTTGAACAGCAAAAAAACAGCATTTTTTTTTTTACCAAAACAGCTTTGTAACAAATTACCTACATTATACAGAATAAAAAGAGCTCTCACTTGTTTATTAAAATTTAATTATTTTAATTAAGAGCTCCTTGTTTTCTTTTATCAAGACATTATGCATGAAAAAGGGACACATTGTCATTCCATGGTCTCTTGACTGCTGTTGTGTCAAGAACTGTTTCGATAGGCTCACTTTTCTCTACACTACAGTTTTAAATTATTTCCATTATTTGTACACCAACATGTATTCTTCGACAGAAGATGTACCATTAACCAGTGATAATTTTATGAGTATACTTGCGTGCAATGTAAGAGGACAAAAACACTCCAGCTAACGTTGAGCCTTGGCAGAGGCGGAGAAACGGGAATACAGCTTGACTGTTTGAAAGACAAGCCATAACCCCAAGAAGACCAGCGAGAACCACAGACAGGAGCAAAGCACACCGTCGACCCAACCTGAAACAGCAGGAGACATGCAGTATCTGTGAGTCTGATATATTGGAGACTGTTCTCACGTGCTTCTTCAGAGCTTTAACCACAAAAAATGTGGGTGGTTGCCACACAGGTTCTACTAATTCATCAAAATGTACATTGCAATTCTGCAACTGAATGCAAATACATATTCTAATGAGTGCAGTAAAATGAACATAAAAAGAATATGAATACGCATAGATAATATAGGTATAATTTTTTTTTCAAACTACTTTTTCAAATGAACTACCTATGAATACATTTCTCAGGGAAAGCCAACTTCCTGAATGAGAGCATAAGAATATAGACTTCAGGGGTGTACTGATTCAAAGACTGAATGTTTCTGGGAAATATTCCACCAAGGTTATCTTCATGGGTGCACAGAATATTTAAAATATTGTGGAACACATTCGGGTTGGGCAATGTCGACCAATTTGGCATCGGCAATGTCTAATGAGAAACATAGCGATGAACGATTACATCATCTCTGTGTAGGGGGGAGGGCTACAGGGATTGTTGTATTGTATAGTTAATTCATAACAAATTCATTATTTGAAGCCTGCCCTCAGGGTTTTTATTTTACCAATAACAAAAACATAACATAAATAAATATAATTTCCACAGAAATGACCACCTGTCGATCACTTTGTCCATGGGACTCTGGCATCAACTGACAGTGATCTGTGTCCATGTAACGGTGTTGACTTGGTTTGGTAAGAAAGGAGTACATTCATCTATCTGTCAATACTTTGGCTTTAGACCGAATGAAAAAGGACAGCAACAAGACACATCGGAAGTTGTTTGGAGAGTTGAAGCGCCTCATCTTGGAGCAGATCGAAGGCAAATATCAATAACGTCACCGTAAGAATGAGAAGCAAAGCAGCCTTGCTTGACCCAAGATACAGACGAGATCACATGAAATCACCCAAGCTATAGGCCTAAGCTTATAGTATTCGTTCAAAAAGGATGTTTTGTTTTCATTTGTTTTAAAGTTCGGAGTGTTTATTAGCTAGTCTGAAATAGTAGAACATACACATTTCACTTTTTAACACATTTTTTTAACAAAAGAACTAAATTAAATCTGCAGTATTAAGCTACACCCTAAAATATATGGACAATTTTTCCAACCAAAAGTGTCACCTTTGTCTTCAGATTTTCCCCGCTGGGACTATCGAAATATATGTTACAATATAATGTAATGTGATAAGCCACATTAAGCCTTCTTATGTTGAGGTCCACTGCTGATGAACTGTGATTGTTATTTAAGATAATGTCATGTTTTTAAATTCTAAGAACTATTCACTGGGAAAAAAAAATTGTCAAAATGTTTTCAACAGTACAAATTTTTGCTGATACATAACAAACATTTGCACACCTGCTCCTCGTCAAACATTACAACTACATTAACAAACATTAAAACTGCTCAGCATATCTGTTGAAACACTATAAGAGAGTGCTAAGAAGACTCACCAGTCACAAACTGTGCCGAGCAGAATATAGCCCATGGTCCAGCCAGTCATAAAACAAATATGCTGCAGCGGAATCTTCCAATAGTCATCACACACCAGGTTCCACTGTCAGCATGGAGAGAAAAGAACACTCAAAAACATTTTCTTCAAAAAATTTAACTCTTACCTTAAAATAAGCCTTTATATTTTTGTCACAAGATGAATGCAGAATATAATTTTTGTAAATGAATAAAACTTTTCTTTGTTTCCACTTCATGTGACGTGCAAAGACCAGTTTATAGTGGAATCTAGTGGCTGCACATTTACATATCACTGCGCTGTGCTGACCCCTAGGAGGAGTGTGTATTTCTGGGGGACATGGCAACAAACAGGGTGAGGGTAACCAAATTCAAAAGATGCCAAACACTTGTATAAGGATGTTCTATAAAAACATAACACTAACTTGCTTTGCTTTATATATATAGTTATAATATAGTTGTAAAATGTAAAGTGTTTATTGTCCTAGTCAAGGACATAATGTTGTAGCTTTTGAAAAGAATCAGTTCATGTCCTAGAAGTTTTAAAGCTAACTATTGCCAAAAGTCTACTTTAAGTCTGATAAGCACCCATGAAAAACAGGTCCCTAAATCCATCACTGACACGCAAACATAATTTTTTTCCAAATATTTGAAACTTGTAAAGACTCCAAAAATCTCACAAATGCAGACTGCTCAAATCTCAGAACAGATGATTCAAAGCTTCTGCTGATTACACAATCAGCTTCTATTACATTACAGCTAATGTCATGCGCTGCCACTCCAGTTACAAGCTTTCCTGGTCTTGTCTGTTTCCTGATGAATACTTCTGAAAAAAAAAACCCACACACAGAATAGGAATAGGACACACACACACACACAAAACAAGTTTTTGCACCACGATGAGAAAGGAAGAACACATGAAATGCTTCCAGCTGATTTCTTCCTTTGGAACAGGAACTTGCTCGACAAAGACTTTATTCTTCCTTTTCCTCACAGCTTTTAGTGACTTGGAGTCATTCTGAAAATCTACTTATTAAATATCTGTAAAGGTTTAAGATTCAGATGGGCAATAGGAGCTTAGAAGCAAATGTTAAATAAAACCCCAATCTTAAAAAAACAAGTCAAGTCTCTTAAAAGAACAATTATGTTTTGTTAGCATATGTATGCCTGGTGGTCATGTGCAGAATATGTTTTCTCCAGATACCTACACTGGAGTAGTATCTCACAGTATCTGGAGGTTAGGGATGGGTGGTAAATAACTTGGCAATTATAACTTTTGTCTTTGTTTTAGAACCTTGCTATACTCTCTTCTCTCCTTTCATGCAGAATTTAACTGATGGTTTAACATATTTGTAGGTTTGAAAAAAACTTTTTATTAGCCGATAACAATTTTACTGTAATCAGGTTTCACTTGACATTCTTAAAGAAAAAAACTACTGGTACATAGCATGTGGTTTTACACTGTCTCAAAACACTGTCTCTTGAAGAGACAGTCTCTTGTCTCTTAAAAAAGTTTTTATATAAAGGTTTATAGAAAACAAAGAGAGAGAGAGATATTTGACAGAAAACCTTAAAAAGTATCCAGCGCTTGTGCTCAGCTGCTTCGTTGGATCAGATTTAAGCGAAGTGGACTTTTTAAAGAGCAGAATCTCCTGAGGCTCTTCTGTTAGCAAAGTGTATCCATGTCCCTCGCATCCAACCGCAGAAGCCCATGATCGGTTGCATGACTGCATCTGAGAAGCTACAATAGAGCCTTCAAATAAATGCTCTTTGAGGATATTTATTCATAAACAGCTCCCAATAACTGTGCTGAGAAGCTTTTCTCCCTGTTTCTGGAACTCTTGCATATTTTGAAGTGAATCTGCTTTTATTCTTAACAACTCTGATATTTAACCCATATAAACTGTGTATGTTGACTAGGCAACCAATTCAAATTCCATGGTCCACAATAAGTTTAAAAAGTAGAATAATTGTTTCACTCCTAGTTGATATTTCTATAAAATAACTTACTGTTTTTGCTGGAGCCTACTCTCGACATGTGAGCGATTCACACAGCGAAAACCACAGAAACAAGTTTGGACTATTCCCTGTGTGGATTCTGAAGAGATCTGGTGAGTTGACGGCCCGATTCTTCAGGCTGTATCTAGAGGCCGGAGCCGCTGAACACCCCAGATTTCTTGTCTTTCACTGCCTTCCACCAACAAGTAAGATTGCTTTTTTATTAGCAGGACACTTGTTTGCTGGTCGCCTGTTTATAGTGTGTTCCAAACATTGTGGTGCTTTTCCATTACATGGCACAACGCAGTTCTGTACGGTTCTGTACGGTATTTTGCACTTTTCTATTGAGTCCTGGCCCCGGAACAGACAGACATTTTCAGTACCTATTTTGAGCTGATTCTAAAACCATAAAACCGTAACCTACCCCATTCTTGCTGATAGGCCAGAAAAAGCATGAGGTGCAAAGCCCTCTGAGATGACGGCTGGCGAACCACGCACAGACACGTGCAATTTTGCGCAGCAGTGCTCACATGTGTGCTTGCACTAGACCAGTGGATGTGAGTCAGTCGAATTAAAAACAAACACGAGTAAGTCTGTTAACAACTAAGATATTTTATTACCTAAAAAGATCTTTAAGTTTGGGTTTACTTCGGCTTTAAACTATATGATACTCCACTAACCATATTCTGCAAGAAATGTTTAGCACTCATTTCTGCACCAAAGGGGAACATCACAAATGTGTTTAATCACCTGAAACGTAACCATATACAACAGTATGAAATTGTACAGAAAAACAAAGCCGATAGATCTTAAAATACCAGCAGCTAAGCAGACGTCAATTCATGCAGCTTTATTCAATGCAGCATGGTACTTAAACAACCTCACCCGACACACAAAAATAACAGATGCAATCGTGTTTCACCTGGCTAAAGACACGGTTCCTGTGAACACTTGCAAAATACGAGTTTAGAAAACTCTTTCAGACGTTGACGTAATTAAGAGTACGTACGTTAAGAGTCCCCGATCCAGGCTGAGATGGATCTGCCCAGCTAATTGGGATAGGCTATCTCTACCATATACACAGTGTCCAAAGTTCCCTTGCCAAGTACAGTTGAGGGCACACTCCATCAGGGGTCTAGCGGCCTCCTGGGCGCTGGTAAAAGGTACGCCGCTGGCAGAGACCTGCAAGGCTGCGGATTGGTCGAATATAATTAGACAGTAAACAAACAACAAAGTTTAGCTCTTTGAAAAAACTTTTATCCCTTGCTTACTGTAGACAAGTCAGGTTTGGGCTGTAAAATATGTACGTTGAGTCATTAGGCCCAGAATGTTACTTGTTTTAAAAATGATACTGACGCACAGACAAAAAATATATGATGATGTGATGCCATATAATTTCTTTAATAATAAAAATATATATTAACAATATTAATAATATCCAGATTAATCATTCTAAATTGATTGACTGAATCCATTCCATATGAAGTCGTTAGACTTTAACCAAATCTCGTTGAGAGTTTTAGGTGAATAGCTCCTTTAACAGACCCTGGCTTATGCTGTGGTGAAACAATTCCTGACCTGGAACCCTTCTCTCCCTCTGCCCAAGCTGGAACAGTGCTCATGGACAAATTAAAGGCTCAATCCGAATACTTAAGACCATCAGACATCTATCCGAATATACGATAAAGTTACGTGTGTGAACATGCCTTGATAGAAAAAGCACAGGGGCCAACAGTACATCTCATCTGTTTGAGTGACTGGTGAGCACGAACAAGATTTCAGCTCTGCCATAACTGAGGGGTCTTTCGCAAGAGAAGAGAAGCCTTTCGTGAGGGTGAGACAGCAAAATAGGAGAATACACTGTGTGCAGATTAATTAGGCAAGTTATATTTTTGAGGATTAATTTTATCATTGAGCAACTACTATATTCTCAATCAACCTAAAAGACACAAATATCGAAGCTGAATATTTTTGGAAGTTGAAGTGGGGCTTTTTTAGTTTTGGCTATCTTAGGAGGATATCTGTGTGTGCAGCTAACTATTGCTGTGCAGAATTATTAGGCAAATTAATAAAAAATAAATATATGCCCATCTCACTTATTTATTTTTGCCAAGCAAACAAATATAACGTCTCAACATTCACAAATATACATTTCTGACAATCAAAAACAAAACAAACAAATCAGTGACCAATATAGCCACCTTTCTTTACAAGGACACTCAAAAGCCTTCCATCCATGGATTCTGTCAATGTTTAGATCTGTTCACTATCAACATTGCGTGCAGCAGCAACCACAGCCTCCCAGACACTGTTCAGAGAGGTGTACTGTTTTCCCTCCTTGTAGATCTCACATTTGTTGATGGACCACAGGTTCTCTATGGGGTTCAGATCAGGTGAACAAGGAGGTCATGTCATTCATTTTTTCTTCTTTTAGACCCTTTCTTGCCAGCCACGCTGTGGAGTACTTGGACGCGTGTGATGGAGCATTTTCCTGCATGAAAATCATGTTTTTCTTGAAGGATGCAGACTTCTTCCTGTACCACTGCTTGAAGAAGGTGTCTTCCAGAAACTGGCAGTAGGACTGGGAGTTGAGCTTGACTCCATTCTCAACCCGAAAAGGCCCCACAAGCTCTTCTTTGATGATACCAGCCCAAATCAGTACTCCATCTCCACCTTGCTGGCGTCTGAGTCGGACTGGAGCTCTCTCCCCTTTACCGATCCAGCCACGAGCCCATCCATCTGGCCCTCAAGACTCACTCTCATTTCACCAGTCCATAAAACCTTAGAAAAATCTGTCTTCAGATATTTCTTGGCCCAGTCTTGACGTTTCAGCTTGTGTGTCTTGTTCAGTGGGGGTAGTTTTTCAGCCTTTCTTACCTTGGCCATGTCTCTGAGTATTGCACACCTTGTGCTTTTGGGCACTCCAGTGATGTTGCAGCTCTGAAATATGGCTGAACTGGTAGCAAATGGCATCTTGGTAGCTTCACGCTTGATTTTCCCCAGTTCTTGGGAAGTTACTGTGCGCTTTCTTTTTTCAAAGTGCTTCTTCCGTGTTGGATATTTGCCATGAAACGATTGATTGTTCTGTGATCCCGCTTCAATAGCTTGGCCATTTCAAGGCTGCTTCATCTCTCTGCAAGACATCTCACAATTTTAGACTTTTCAGAGTCCGTCAAGTCTATCTTCTGACCCATTTTACCAAAGGAAAGGAAGTTGCCTAATAATTGGGTGTTGATGTCATTAAACCACACCCCTTCTCATTACACAGATGCACATAAGCTGGTATACTTAATTGATAGTAGGCTTTCGAGCCTATACAGTTTGGAGTAGGACAACATGCATATAAAGGATGATGTTGTTAAAATACTTATTTGCCTAATAACTCTGCACATGGTGTAAAAACATCCAGAAGCTTTTATTGCTGGTGTCTGACCACCAAGAGTTTTTTTTTTTACAAAGCCCTCAAAGTGTATTAAACAGCCGGTATGTGGCTGTTATCCCTGAGTAATGATGGGAAGCTTTGTTCAACTCGGTGCTTCGTTTATTTGACTCTAATTAATTTAAAAGAATGATTCAATTGAATTATTTATTTGTATAATTCATTGAGAAAAAAATGGCAACTAATGGCAAAACGTTATAACAAAGACCAAAAAATAGAGCAAAATACACTAATCTGAGTAAATAAAACCGCTTACCGGTGTCTTCTGACTATTATCAGTGTAATACACAAGCACCAAAGAAAACGATTCATTTCAAGATTTCATTTCCTTGCATTTTGCATTTTGCACTTAAGCACACTACACTATACTTTTGTATATTATAGACTTTTGTGCAACTGTTTACATTTCATTAATCCACCAAAATACTCTACCTCATAGCCATTTGTTATTTGCTTGTTAATTGTGTTGTACTTTACTGTACTGATGTGGTTTGTATTGTACTTGTGTTGTTTACACTGATGGCTCCATTGTACCACAGGAAATTCCTTGTGCACGAACACACACACACACACACGCGCGCGCGCGCGCGCACACACACACACACGCACGCACGCACACGCACACACCCCAACACCCACCCAAAGCTGATTCTGATAATAGTAGCATACGCATGTACGAGATTGTCCTCCCTCACAAAACATCCATCGTTGTCACATATAATACAAAGTAACCCAACCTTTTGACGCTATAAAAATACTTTTTAGATACTAGTTTCTTGACACAAACCGTGTAATCAAAATTGATCTAAAGACGTGAATAGTTAAAAATGACAGAGCTTACCTTTCATGTTATTTACTTAATTCCGTTCTCCATGTTTTTATTATTATTTAATTTTATTTAGCATTACATATTTGTTTTATAACGCCACATGTGTTAATGTAATGACATGTCATTTACCGATTTTTCTTACTGAGGAGTTGGCAACAGACTAGGTGCCTTGGAGCTAGTGTTTTGTGCTCATATTTACGATTCCCGGTTAGCATCCGTGGTTTAAAGCCAAGACGGCATCTGGGGTCATTTCATGTCTAGGGAAGTATACTCATATGGTCTGGTTCAACGTATGCAAAATTCGGTAATAGTTGTAGAAGATTGGATCCCTAATTGAACCCAGAATAACGCTACTTGACTCATTATCTCAGGTACAGTAAACAAAACTGACTAAAGAGCTTTAATGATTTAAAATCAGAAGCTTTATTTGGATCTTGTGATTTAAGTTGTTAACTGTTGCTTTAACGTCGTGTCACTCAAAACACCATTCAACCTAAACAAGTGAAACAAATTAGCTTTATATCTGAGGAAATCGACACGGTCGCAAACACTACGCTAACGTTATCCTTCAAAGTACACGCTCCTCCAGAAGGCTTCTTTTCAAACTCCACTCACCTCGGTAACTAGGTTGCTCTGGAGACCCGCTGGCTTGGAAAAGTCCCATCCTCTGGTGCACGACACCACGTCCCTCTCGACGCCCTCGGTTAAGTTGCTCGCGTTCCGCGTGTACTTGTAGAGCTCGCAGCGGCTGAAGCCCGTGTCCTGGAGCCAGGGGACGGTGAGGTTTAGGGACGCCTGCCTGGAGAGGTTCCCGAGCTGGGACCACGGTGGGAGTAACGACTCGTCGGGTTTGCAGTGGTAAACCTCGGGGACGAGCGTGAAGAAAACATCGCTGAACAGATTGAGAGACACCGCGAAGTTCGGAAACCAGCTGAAGAGCGTTATGATCCGGTTGTATCGTCCGTATCCACCAACCCGAGGATAGACTTTCTTTTCAAACTCCATTACTAGAGTTCTTGTCGACGGAAACTGCTGTTTTTAGAAGTCATCGCAAAGTGAACGGAGTTCAGCGAACTACCTCGGAGTCATCCCGATGGACCGAGCGAGCTGGTGGGGAAGATTCGGTTCAGTAGAACAACTTTTCATTCAACTCACTTATGCGTTTGAATCACTTACATTCCATGTATACGTTAAATTATGTTTTCAATGTATAAAAATATTATATTTATGTACAATTTCATATCACGATAAAAGTACCCAATTTAAAATTCAGTGAATATATAAACGTCAACAAGGTTGTAAAATCAAACATCTCAAGCTAAAATAATTAGCTCCATACAAAAGACTTCTAAATAATTTAAAGATTCATTACAACCAGCATTGATATTTGACTGTTTTGATTGAATATTTTAGAACACTCTTTTAGGACATTTACTTAGATTACATTTACTGGTCTGTGAATTTTCAGGTGAAATGCTTACAAATTTAGGGACATTCAGAATAAAGGCTGACATTTGGTGTATGGTAAGTTTTAGCTCTGAAGCAGGGGTCCCGTAAAAATGTTTGGATGATTTGGATGGTAACATCACCAATCTCTAAAGAGAACAAGACACCTAAATAGACAAAAAACTAAAGAAAAAAACAAACAAAAATAAACATACAAAGCATTATTAAATGAAAAGGTTAGAAGTTTTACAAATCAATATAGTCCATCTTGATTTGTTGTTTTTCTAGCCAAGTAACAAATATTTATAGTGGTTCATCTAAATTTTAAAGAGAGCCAAATTGGGTTTTCTTTTAGTAAATTATTTTTAAACATATATTTAGTAAATTTTAATAAATTGGGCTCTATCCCAGTTCCTTGTGAAGTATTTATTCCATTTTCTGTCATCAATTATCATAACAACAGATCTAAACCTCAAGTGTTTGCTATTAATTCCTTAAAAAAATACATTAATCCTGAGGGTTTAGCTTAAAAATGCAATATTCTATAAGTGTAATGGAAAAGTATACTTTTGAAGAAAATCAGCATAGTTGAGAAGGTGCTCATTTTCATTAAACAAAAATACTACTGTAAAAAAATAATACTGTTATCAACCAATTTTTTTTTAAATATTTTAGTTTGAATAATTGTATCTGTTAATCCAAAATATGCATTTACTAGGGGGAAAGTTATGTTTATATATTAGCAACATATGAAAGATAAACCAGCCATCATCATCATATGATGATGAATGTCACTTCCTGATAACCAGAATTGGGTCCACAGAGGCGAGACATAGATATTGCAAAGACATTCATTTGGGTGAAGGTATAAATTTTAATACATCTTAAACAAACAAATTAAAAAAAAAATTCACCTTGCTCAAAATTTTCATGAATGTCAAAACTTTCGATATGAATGAAAATATTTAAACATGTTTGTTTTTTTCAGCTCCAAATTTGGGCAGTTTTGTAAGAATTGTCTACATGAAACGTCACCTGTATTTGCATAACGCTACCAGGCATTCACACCGGGAACGGAATTCCTGTTTCTCGCTTTCTGTTTTGTTGCATCCCAATTGGTGCACAATCCACACTTTAATGGGTGCAAAATAAGAATAAGGGTGTTGCATACAGTAGTATACAATAAAAAGTGTTAAAGTTGGTGCCCGGATGTATACTTTTTCTGGTTAGACTCTGAAGTCCAGATCCATGGAGCCCTCCACCATCATCCCCATCCCCAAGAAGCCAAAAATCACAAGACTCATAGACTACAGGCCAGTGGCCCTAACATCTCATAAGTAATAAGTAATTTGATAGACTGGTGTTGCCTTAGTGGATTACCAGCATCCTGACTGGTAGACAACAGCTAGTGAGGATGGGGAAATTTACTTCTGACACCCGCACCATCAGCAATGGCTCCCCCAGGGGTGTGTTCTCTCTCTGCTCCTCTTCTCCCTCTACACCAAAGACTGCACCTCCCAAGACTCCTCAGTGAAGCACCTGAAGTTCACAGACGACACCACTGTCATCAGTCTCATCCAGGATAGCGAGGAGTATGCAAACAGACCGAAAGTGGAGCGGCTGGCTCTGGTGTGACAAGAACAGCCTGAAGCTTAACACGCTTAAAACAGTGGAGATGGTAATGGACTTCATGAGAAGCCCCCCTCTCACCATCATGAGCAGCACTGTGGCACCAGTGGAGTCATTCAGGTTCCTGAGAACCACTAACTCACAGAACCTTTAGTGGAGTTCCACATTGACTTCATTGCAAAGAAGGCTGTATTTCCTGCAACAGCTGAAGGTCAAGCTCCCACAGATGCTGTTGACGCAGTTCTACTCAGCACATCATGTCATTAAGTCTGTTCTGTGCACCTCCATCACTGTGCGGTTTAGCTCAGCATCCAAATCAGACATCCGGAGACTCCAGAGGATAGTTCAGGCTGCTGAAAAGATCATTGGAGTTCCCCTACCCTCCCTTCAAAAACTGTACACCTTCAGAATGAGAAAGAAGGCTCTCAAAATCACTCCGGATACTGCCCACTCAGGCAACCACCTCTTCCAGCTCTTACCTTCCAACTGGCGTTTCAGAGCCTCAAATGGCAGGACAGCCCAGCACAAACATATCTTCTTCCCTCAACCCATTCAGCTCCCGAATCCATAATTTCCCCACAAACATTCTCATATATTTCATCTAATTATTGCACTAAGAAACAAGACTCTGATTTACACATTTCCAGTCACTATTCTGTTGTTTTGTTGCTGCACTTTACTTTTACTTTATGCTTTGGTCTGCACATTACCTCCAACGCACATCTAGATCACCTTGGACTTATGCTATAGTTATAGTTATATTACTTTATACTTTTATTAGATCCACTCATCATAAACCTAATTCTATTTATTTTTAACTTTAGCTATTTATTTATATAACCTGTGTTTACTGTTCAACGTTATTGTGTTGTAATGTACCAACACTGGAGAGTACCCCTGTACCACAACAAATTCCTTGTGTGTGCACATGCACACTTGGCAAAAAACATATTTCTGATTCTCACAAAGAAATTTAAACAAATTCTCAAATAATTCATACATAAACATCAGGTAGAGTAAATAGGAGTTCCCTCTTTGAGGCTCCTGGGAGCCTCGCTGACTGAGGCAGGTGCTAGTCACCTCCCCAGCATAAAGAATATACACACTTGTCGATGGAAAGTTCTCCAGACAGCACCTGAAAAACAAAAAATCAAACAAAGACAAAACTGAAACTAACAAGCGAAAAAAAAATGATTAGAAAAATATAACAGACAACAACAGGTGATCGGCATCAGCTGCAGGATGAGTGATAAATGTGAAGATAGCTTAGACAGCCACATTGGGTTTAGTTTTGATTTAGTTTTGAACTCTGTAGTTGTAGCTGAGCTCCGGACAACATCCGGAAGTTTGTTCCAGAGCTTCGGGGCTCTATATGAGAATGCTCTTCCTCCTCTTGTGGATAATCTTTAGAATAACCAGTAGTTCCGCTTCTTGTGATCGAAGAGAGCAAGCTGGAATATATCGTGATACGAGGCTGCTCGGGTAGAATGGAACCAAGCCATTCAGAGCCTTAAAGGCAATGAGCAGTATCTTATAGTCAATGAGATATTTTACAGGAAGCCAATAAAGAGAGCACAGAACCGGTGTAATGTGATCATATTGACAGCACTAGCAGCTGTGTTCTGGACTAACTGTAATTTATGTTGAGTGGCGGCTGAGCAGCAGCTAACAGAGCGTTCCAATAATCAATAATAATAAAGTCATAAAAGCATGAACTAATTTTTCTGCATCTATAATAGACAGCAGGTTCCGTTCTTAGCAATGTTTTTGAGGTGAAAGAAGGCGGTCTTAGTAACATAAGAGATATGGTTCTTAAACATCAGTTCTCTATCTATAATAATGCCAAGATTTTTAACTGTAGTGGAGATATAAACTGTGTGTCCCCCAGCTCCATATTTAAAATGGAGAGTTTCTGCAATTGCTTTTTAGAGCCAATAAGTAATATGTCTGTTTTATCAGGATTTAGCATAGGGAATTTTTCATTCTTCCAAAATTTTCATTTAGCTTTGAAAGGTCGTTAGGTTTTGCTGAGATTTAGAACTAAGTGAGGTCTGCATAGCAATGGAAACGACATGTAGTTTAAAATAGGATGGGTCCCAGAACAGATCCTTGTGGAACTCTACTGTTACTACTGTCTACTCTCCATTTAAATGAACAAATTGACTCCGTCAGAGAGGTAAGAGTTAACCATTCTTAGAGCCTGACCCTGGATGCCTGCATCATTCTCTAGTCTCTCGAGAAGAATCCTGTGATCTATCTTATCAAAGGCTGCACTGAGATCTAGCAAAACTGGAAGAGAGATATTCCCTTGATCCCATTCAATTAACAGATTGTAGAAATTTGAACCGGCGCCGTCTCTGTGCTTCATAAGACTTCCTGCTCTGCTGCCATTCGTACGTTCTCTGCTTGTGCTCCTCACTTCGCACTATCAGCTTTTCTATTTTCTCACTTTTTTCTGTTTTTAAAAGTCTACACTATTTTGACAACGCTACTTCTAATGCTCTGAAAGCAAATCCTGAAAGCTCTGAAAGCAAAACTTGAACAGTTTGGATAAACAGAAATGGGATTCTATCAGCAGCTCGCATTCCTCGGGAGGACAAACAGACCAATTCACCTGTAGACACAGATGAGTTAAAATGCCTTTAAACCACTGCTGTGAAAAATGTTGCAAACACAGCATATCACTTCTTCAATCACTTCTTCAACGAACTGAAGACTTGGAGACATGGCTACAAGAGTGTCGTTCTCAAAGGACAGTGGATTTTAAGGAACCGGACAAACAACAAGCTGGTGAGCTCATTACAATTTCTCAGCATGTTATTCTGAACCCAGATCAGCAAAGAGAAAGTCTTGATTGGGCTGAAAACTGGCAATTTAAGAGAAATAGACGTAAAGGCTCTCTGTTTGGACTGAGCTCATGTAAACAAATTCATCAGCTGCGAAACAGATTTGAACTTTAATGACTGTGGAAACTAATCAATCTCAGCCTGTCAGTCAACAATCAGAGCACACACACATTTCAGAAAGCAGGGGGTCAAGAAATAAGCAACATCCAACTCATGTGTCAGTGAATCCGATTACTGCGGATTATATAATCCAGCATCTACGGAGCAAAACTATGGAGACATACTGTCTCCCTCATGCCACTATGTTAGATATAAACAAAACGATAAGAGATAGCACAAGACAAAACAACTCATCTTTCACGTGGGGAAAAATTATGTAAAAAGGACAATCAGAGCTGCTTAAGAAGGACTTTATGGGACTATTTGAAAGTCTCAAAATACAGTGTTTCATAAGTGGTCTAATGGCACAAATATGTTCACTCGGTTGCTTGGGCTCAAAACATGGCTAGAACACGCCTGTTTGTCACGAGGTTTCCAGTATATTGATAATTTTAACATGTTCTGGAATCAGCCAGATTTTAGCACATCAGATGAGAGGCAGCTGAACAGATCTGGAAGAAGAATCCTCATGGACAATATACTTTTCTCCCTCCGCTATCAGTCTGAAAGACACAAGAGCCATCAAATTAACTGTGGAAACACACCACCAAGGCCTTCGTCACCCACCCTGCAGACGTCACCAGTGAATGAGGATTATCTGACCTCCGCTAGACATGAGGATCAACATTTGCATAACATGCAAAACCACCTGGACATCTCAGTGGCCATACCACCACCGAATGATGAAAGCCACACCATCTCAAAGACTACACCACCACCGAACGAGGATAGCCACACCATCTCAAAGACTACACCACCACCGAGTGAGGACGAGGATAATTCCCTGGACAAAAACCGTCAACAGAATAACTCCCTGGAGGACACATCAACAATGTCCACATCTTCAGGATCCCCCATCTCAGTTTCCCAGCACAGCTTGAAAAACTACTCTCCGCAGGAACCATGCTGTCCCACTCGTTTCCGGCAAGTCCCCGACCATCGCTCCAAAAAATGCGGGCACCTCCCCCTCCTATAACAGAACGTGTTCTCAAACCACCCTTACTCCACCAAACCAGCAGATTTTATTTTAACACATAACTTAGATTTTATGTTGCTAACTGAAACATGGCTAGATGATAGTTGTAGTGCAACCATATTAAACGAGGCTGCACCAGGAAACTTCTTACATAGTCATGCCTCTGGTTCTGATAAGAAAGGAGGCGGAGTCTCAAGTATGTACAAGACCTTTTATGAATGCAAACAGGTCAATCTTGGGGATTACACATCTTTTGAATATTTGAGTATAGCTTTAAAAAGCACCAAACGGGTACTTCTCACCACCTTATACAGGCCTCCAAAGTACACTACAGGGTTTACCGATGATTTCACTGAACTCCTCTCAGCCATCTCTTCGGAGATTGACTCTTTTATCATCACTGGGGATTTTAATATTCACACGGACAAGCCCGATAATAATGCTGCCAAAGAACTAAACATTGTCACGGTCACACACTGGACTTAGTAATTAGTAAGGGCTTAAATATTTTATCCACCGTTGTGCAAGATGTTGCTCTGTCTGATCACTTCTGTGTTTTTGTTTATGCGTCTCCCACGTCAAAATAGCAAAATCAATTTCTGTTAGAAAAAGACACATAAATGATGATACCAGCGAAATGCTTATGCATGCAATTTCTCAAACACCAAGCATCATTGCTGGCACAGCCGACTTCCTTCCTTCTTTTTACTTTAAAAATAAAGTCCGTTATAGACACCTGGGAGACAAAAAAACCCCTGGAGAAAATCAACAAAAGTTCAAAGTATGAAAAGACTTTGCAGGAAGGCTGAAAGAATGTGGAGAAAATCCAAACTTGTCATGCACTACGATCTTTATAAAGAGAGTCTCGGTGCTTTTAATTCAGAATTACTCACAGCTAGACAAGAGTTTTTCTCAAACTTAATTAATAACAACTTCAACAATACTCGAACTCCCTTTGCTACGGTATAGAGGTTAACCAACCCACCAAACCAGAGTCCAAATGAACTTCTGTCTGAGGATAAATGCAATGAATTTGCTTCATTTCTCATAAATAAAATCATTTCAACATCGGAAAAGGCATTAGTGCTTCCCCCTGCAGGGCTGGGGATAGACATCCTCAGCCTCCACTCTCAATGTGCACCTTTAATCTAATCGATAGCAAAACTTTAATAAAGACGGTTGAGACCCTTAGAACATCAACATGCGGTCTTAACACTCTACTAACAGTCTTTTTTAAAATGGTTCTTAAGAGTCTAGAAAAGGACCTCTTAGAATTTATAAACACCTCCTTGTGCTCCGGCTCTTTCCCAAAATCCCTAAAAAATGCAGCGGTAAAGCCACTACTGAAAAAGACAAACTTGGACAATACTGTACTGAGCAACTACAGACCCATCTCAAATCTCCCTTTTATTAGTAAAATTATGGAAAAGACAATAGCAAAACAGCTGAACTCCTGACCCAAAATGAACACATGGATTGTTATCAGTCGGGTTTCAGAGCTCATCACAGCACAGAGACTGTCCTGGTTCTACTCGATCTGAGCGCTGCCTTCGACACAGTTGACCACAAAATCCTTCTCGATAGACTAGAAAACTATGTTGGTCTTTCAGGGACTGTGATAAAATGGTTCAGATCATACTTAGAAAGCTTCTATGTAAACATAGGTGATCACAAAACACTGCAGTGCAGTAGGACATGTAGAGTCCCTCAAGGCTCAATTCTTGCTCCTTTACTATTTAACCTGTACATGCTTCCACTGGGCCAAATTATGAGAAGGAACCAGATATCATACCATAGTTATAATGATGATACACAAATTTATCTCCCCGAATGACTACAACCCCATAAACTCTCTCTGCAAATGTCTTGATGAGATTAGAAACTGGATGGAAAACAACTTTCTTCAATTAAACAAGGACAAAATTGATGTCATTGCATTCGGAAGAAAAAATGCGAGTTTGTTAAGGTTAACTCGTATCTCAATGCCAAGGGCCTCATAACTACAAATCAGATCAGGAATCTTGGGGTGATTCTGGACTCTGATCTTAGTGTCAATAGCCATGTCAAAGCAATGACTAAATCCGCTTATTACTGCTTATCTCCAGCAGGCTGGACTACAGTAACACTCTTCCCAAAAAGACCATTAAACAGCTCCAGCTCGTTCAGAATGCAGCAGCTCCAATTCTAACCAAAACTAGAAAGTCAGAACACATCTCTCCAGGTCTTAAGTCACTAAACTGGCTGCCGCTCTCCTTCAGAATAGATTTTAAAAGTTCTGCTCCTCGTATATAAGTCCAAACATAACTTAGTACCTATATACCTAACAGACATGCTCAGTGAATACACACCACACAGGGAACTGAGATCCCTCAGATCAAATAAATGAGATCTACCCCGGGTAAATTCCACACAGGGTAAATACTCTTTTAGATACCATGCTGCCCACAGACCACAAAAACTTTAGTCACGTTTAAATCCAGGCTAAATACTCTCCTGTTTAGTTGCGCTTTTGTCAACTGAGCACCAATGTCCAACTATTTTACTTCTGCACTTCACATCTTAATCTGTTTTAATCTATGTTTTTTACATTTTCAGTTTTTAATCACAATGATTTTATATGACTTTTTAGGCTTGATTTTATTAAAAGTACTTTCTTTTTATTCTTTGTTTCAAATGTAAAGCACTTTGAATTACTCTGTGTACGAAATTTGCTATACAAATAAACTTGCCTTGCCTTGCTGTGATTTACTCTGGATGGGTATATTTTTATTTACATGTATTTATAAAGACATACGTGAACAAACAAACCTTATAAATGATTTACTGTAGTATCCTTAACTTTATATCTAAGATATTTAAGAGCATAACATAATACTGTTTGCAATACATTTCATATGAATATATGTTAAAATATATTTATATGTTAAATTTTTTTCCATCTAATCGTTGAAAAACTATTGAAAACTGCTTGTACACTCAACAAAATATATATTGAGATTATATTGTATATTCACAGATCAACATGCAAAAGTTTACATTATTAAGCTTTATTTTATGTTCTAGAAACTATTTTTCTGGAATACAGCTTTTTTTAAGCAACTGAGATTTAATCCATATAAACTGCGCATGCTGACAGTTTCATAACATAATTTGCTTCTTGAAAATAATTGCCCAGATCGAACGATCTTGGACGTAATATAGATCGATAGGTGCATTAGGCTTGGAACATTTTGTGGGTAAATAAAAATGGTTTATTGGTAATTTAGAGATTGGCCTATAGTTGGATAACTCAGTAGGATCCAGGTGCGTTTTTTTGATTAGTGGTTTAATTACTGCATGTTTTAGCTGTTTCGAACGTAACCTAGCGATAGAGATGAGTTTATAATCTTCAGAAACTGTTCTTGAGCTATTTGTAGCAGTTCTTTCAGTAATTTTATTGGGACAGGATTGAGAGAGCACGTCATTGATTTTGAAGCTGTTATTTTTTTAAGCAGTTCTGTCAGGTCAATATTTGAAAAAGTTTGCAGCGAGTGAGGCAAAGGCATAGAATTTGTGTTAAGCTTCTTAGATTGAATATGAGTTTTAGCGATTTCATTTGATTTAAGAAATAATTCATCAAATAACTGCCGCTAAGTTTTATAGCTGCATTTGAATCTATCAATGTTTGACTGTTTAGTAGATTAGCCATTGTTTCAAATAGAAGGTGTGGGTTATTTTGAATTGTTTCTATTAATATGTGATAGTAGTTAGTTCTTGCAGTTTTTTAATGCTAGTCTATATTTAGACATGCTCACTTTCCAGGCAATTTTGATTACTTCCAATCGAGTTTTTTCCATTTACACTCATAGCTTCTGTTTTGTCTTTTTAGCACCTTTGCGTTATCATCAGAGCACAGCATAGTGTAATGAGCTCCCTCTAATGGTAAAAGACAGCAACTCAGACAACCAAACGGAAAGTAAATCATTTCAAGAATTTATTTACGAACATAATCTCTGAGGAACAACAGCAGTTCTCGCTCTCTCTGTACATGCAAGTGTAGAAAATAACAATTCTCAAATTTTCCTCTCCGTTCATTTTTCACTTTTTGAATTGCAGAAAATAAACAAAGCTTATGGTGAAAGCACTGGATCTCTGACAGCAGCTTCCACAAAGCCCTCCCACCAGTCCGCTGCTCCCACAATATGTACACAATTCATTCAACTACAATGTACAGATAAAAAAGATACATCATCACGTCTCATTGCTGTTAGAACCTCACATTCTACGCAAGTTTGGACTAGTACAAAGAGGAGGGTGCAAAACGTCCTGGAATATTATTTACAGCTATGTACAACGTCTCGTTTTTACTCACTACAAGAGGAAAATTTACACAGCAGAGACTTTGGATGTATGTAAACCCCAGGAGACTGAAAGATAATAAATAGCTTGTGTGGCAATATCTTTGATCAGCATCTATACGGAGAAAGTCTAGGAAGTTATTAAGGGTTTGATGGCATGAGATGGATGTGGTTTGGGGGTCCCGTCCCATCACAAGTCCAACGGAGGTTAAAGCTAATTAGAATGTGTCAGGTTATACCAAACGAAGCCTTGTCAGAGGGAACAGAGATGCATGCACCATCTAAAACACATAAAGAGCACCAACAGGATGTGGATTGAATTAACTAATTAACAAAAGCTACAAATCTGGTTTCATGGGATTAGAATGAGATCTTGGGGCTTAAAAAAAAGAGCAATAGACTTTGGTTGGAGTGTTGGCTCATTCTCAGCTCTCCTAATGCATTAAATAAGAATTCAATCAATTATCAATTACTGTTACCATAGCTTAGCATAGATCATAGAAACTGAGCATGATCAGAACTTTCATAGTTACATCTTGTTTTTCTACAGTTAGTTACATGAGCTATTACACCCGAATATCGGAGAGCAGAGCTCTTACTAAAAATACCAAACCTTTCAACTGTTATTATTGCTCTTGTTGCATGACAGAACTAGGGCATTTTCATGAACCCTTTATTTTTAAACTCAAATGATATCGGCCTAATCTGATGTAAGGATCAGTGCTTAGGAACGTCAGAAGTGCTATGCTGGAGGAAAAGGGAGAGGGAAAAACTCAGAACAGCACAACAGAAAGCAAAGAAGCTGTTTGGTAAAATAGAACTGTAGAAACCAGGACAGGGGCCAATCCAAAAAGAACCAGAAACCTGGGGTCACCTGTTGCACCCACACTCTATGCACACATACACAACTGCATCATGTAGGTTTTCACAGACCCCTCCAAGCACACATGTGGAAAAAAAAAATAAAATAAAAAATAGAAATACCAGCCTTACACTGAAGTACAAGCAGGTCAAATATAAAAAATATATTCAACTTATATGTGCAGTAAAAATGGACAAATAAATGGTAAATCTAGCCTCCAAAGGGTGAGCCATGACTTTCCACCAACAAACAAATTTGGGCTTTTTAAAATCACTCAAGTGGAGAATGGAGGTGCAGCTGTGTAGCGTTCCTATGGTACACCTGAGGGAGAGAAAGCAAATCGCTCTAGGCAACACTGTTAATCATGGTGAACAGAAAGCATGATTTCTAGATCAAACTGCATTCTGCAACTAAGAAAAGGGATTGTGATCTGAAGACTTGACTCTTCTGTTCTTTTCATAAGCGTCCAACGCGCCTCATAAGGACCCTCTATAAAATTAAACCCACCCAAAATAAATCCATTGTGATGACTGGGGCAGCTTCAAAAGAAATCCGAGACGTTAACGGTAGAAAGGCATTTTCTTGGTTTATACTTCTTAAAAGATTTACAGCTGTGTAATAAAGCCATGACTGATATAGCTCTGCAACTTTTTCTATAAACCCATCCTCACTCTGCTACATCTGAAACTGTGATAAAGGAACGTTTTCAGAATACTGATCAAGTGAATACCTTGAGTGTGAGGGAAGCTATGTTGGGGGAGGAGTGTTGCCCAAGTCAACTGTACATACAATGATAACTTTTATTCATTTATTTTTACATGTAACTCAGTGATGTTACAGTTCATAAGTTATTTACAACTGTGCAGTAATGTGTGGCAAAATAAATTATCTAGAAGGCAGCGAGAATACATTGGTTAATGATTATAAAAACTGTACATCATTTACGCATTACCTTTTTTTTGTCACTTTTTGTATTTTTTTCCCATTAAACTAATGTTGGCTCTGTAGTGTTTCAAGTCACTTCAGAAAGGGAACAATGAAATGCCCAAGTAAAGAAAGACATAAACCAAAACAAACATTAAAAAAAGAAAAATGATCCTCTCTGAAGTCCTCGCCTCATGATTTGTAATGGCAAAATTTCCTCCTCTACTTGTCATGGAGTTAGGGCCCATCCATAGATGAATCTAGTTCTCAAGCCCTGAAACTGAACGCAGTCTCTGCTCTGGCTCCTCTGGGATGGATGAGTTGTCCAGCAGGAAACACGGACTGGTTTTGTACTCTTCGGTGCCTTCGAGTTCTGTGTTCACCACTGTACCCTCTGTATTCTTGATGTGGAACGTGACGCACATACAAAGTTCTGCGGCAGTTTGAATAGGGCTGAACGGACCCCTCCACACCAGAGACAGGAAAGATGCAGACAGAGCGATTTGCTTTTTAAAATCCAACAAAAAGCAGAAAAAGTAGATAAAAGTGCAAGTGGTGAATTTCCTCCCATTAAAGACACAGTCGCCTCCTCCCGCAGAAGACATGAGCGCTGTCGTTTAGCTGTTTCAACGGAATATTCTCTCTCCTCAAGCGGGCTAGCCCTTACCCAACTTTTTTGATATCTCTTTGATAGATAATCAACCTCTCAGAGCCTGAGAGTGTGTCATGCAGGCAACAGCACAAAGTCATCGTTGACGTCCACCACTGGCACGTAGAAGGAGGGGACCTCGTTCACACAGAGAGATTTGTGTCCAGCAGGGTCCAGCTCCTGTACCTTAAGTTGCCACTCCATTCTCTGCACTGCGTTGAGGGCAGCCGCCTCATGCTGCTGTCGCATTAGCAAACACGTCTGTCGGAAAAAGATGCTAAAGATTAGCCTTTCAAACAATATCCGCACATTTACTACAGCACAGCAACTAGTGCTCTTACAAACAGGGATTGTCCCTTGTGTTTATTATTAATGCGAGTGCTGAAAGGTCCTGATCAGCTGGACTAAGATCAATTAATAAGTGCAATAAACACAACTTGCTCGAAAACGAAACCCTGACTGGCTCTGGTTAACCACAATTAGTTCTTCTTCTGTTTTTCTTCTCTTGGTAGATCATTATAGGTATATTTTCATTCACATGTATTTATAAAGACATAAGTGAACAAACAAACCTTATATTATTATTAATATATATTAATATAATATTATTTTAATATATTAATTATTATATATATTAATATATATTATTAAATTTAAGTTGCACACAAATGACCAACCATCCATTTTCCACGGGACTGAACTGGCAGCAACTCACAGCCAACCTGTAGCGCATCATCTTCGAAAAGATCGAAAGCAAATATAGTAATAATGCCACGATGGTATGCTGCGCAAAGCAGCCTTGCGTGACCCAAGATGCAGAGGGGATCGCTCGCATAAAACCACCTGAGCTAAGCGCCACAAAAACATTACACTGGTTGCTGAAATGGCGTCAGCACCAGCAAGATGCGCAAATCCATCATCCGGCCCCACACTAGTAGAAGAAGAGACTGAGGATTCCTCTTATGTCCAACGTCGCTCATATAAATATTTGTTTATATGAATAAATGAACGAAGGCCTTTATTGGTCACTACACTGTTACATGAAGCGATGTGCTAGCAGAGCTCCATCTGAACCTGTGTTCAGCACAGCGGGTAATGTTGTTACTCCACTTCCTGCTTATTAATGCTATACAAGAAACCTTTATATTTAAACATGATTGTTTTGTTCCAAGCTTGTACGTTATGTTGGAGACAAAAAGGTATTTTAGGTGTAGTTCATTTAATCTAACTTAATAATAATAATTTAAAAATCCTGTTTTAAAATGCCTCTTTTTTAAAGTAAACAAAATGTGTGATTCGTTCGGAGTTCACTTTAATAAATATGGTGATTGATAACAACTTCGTTACCTTGTAACAATTTCCTCACAATAATAAAATAAGTTTTATTAAAAGCATGTGTTTTAGTTGTCTATAGTGTTAAGTTTTAATTAAGTGTTTTTCATAAGTGGGCGGGGGCGGAGAAGGTCGCGATGCCGGCTCAGCATCACAATGTCTATTTCCCATCTGCAATGGGTGATGGCATTGTCTATCGACCCAACTCTACTTCCTAAGACTGCTTTGAATCTTGACTTGGTCATATCCAAGGACATTTTGTTATTCCTTTCCCTTTTTGCTTTGTGCAGTCAACAGATTCAGGGAACAGAGAGATTGATACATAGATTTGAGGCGCATTAGGAACTCTGAAGCATCGCTCTGAGGCTTTGCACACTTTCTCAAGGTTTTTTGCGGTTACCAAAACAAGTGCCTCTGAGTGGGAACACTATCACAATTTAATAAAACCTTCAACTTTGAGACTTTAAGGCCATATTTAATCATTGCGGAATTGAAGACACCGTATAGTTAGAAAACGTAAATAGTGTCTCTAATGCTACAAATCACACTCTGCAACTTTATACGAAGAGGAGTGTACATAAGGCTGTGCATATGCTTTTGTGTGTACGCTGTACAATGTAAATGCATTCTACTCATGTAAAAGCTACACTTTGAACTGTTCACTTGTTGAAAATGTCTGGTGGCTGATTTAGAGTGATTTAAATCTGTTAGCTATGAGCTTGCATCCACGAATCACAAAGTTTTAGAAATACATTTTGAATGATTGATAATCACTTATGTGCACACTTTGAGTTACAAATAATTTTTACTTCTAGAGTAAAACATATCTGTGATTTGCTGATATTTCAAAATGAAAAGTGATTTATTGATCTCAAATTTTTGGAATGGTTGTGGAGGAAAAGTAGTAGAGTTCAAATCACAAGAGGAGCAGGAAAAAAACATTCAGAGTGAAAGCACTGATAGGCTGACTTGAGGGCTGATGGAGACATCAGGATGCTCAACATTGCTCACATAGTCTGTCGCTAACCATGTTCAAAGCAAAGATGTGGAAAGGTAGAAATAGATCTAATAAGAAGGTTTTTAAACTGGTTGGTTGGCATCCTATAGCGATATATTTTAGCTCGCTCTCTTCAATAACAAGAAAATTATTTTTCTATTATTCTAAAGATTAGTAAATCCACCAGAGAGGGAAGAGTGTTCTTATGTAGAGCCCCGAAGTTCTGGAACAAACTTCCTGTTGTTGTCCGGAAAACTAAATTAAAAACATATCTGTTTAATCTAGCATTCAAGTAATTGGCTCTTGGTATTTGTCTGAATGGATATGGTGTCTGAGTGCTATAAACATACAAACCGTTGAAAAAACAATGTGGTTCAATGTGTCCTTCTAGCTTATCTCCATCATTGATCTCTCATCCTGCAGCTGATGCTGATCACCTGTTTGTTGTCTGTTACATTTTTCTAACCATAGCTATTCGTTTGTTAGTTTCTGATTTTTTTTCAGGTGCTGTCCGGCGAACTGTTTGCGGAAGGATCTTAAGTTTGTATATTTTTTTTGCTGGGGAGGTGACTAGCACCTGCCTCAGCCAGCGAGGCTCCCATGGTCCTCACTAGAACTTGATTGATTTATTGATACTGGTGTGGACACCCCTCAAAATTCTACAACAATTAAATATACTAAAACAAAAATTAAAATAACTACAAATGCCACGTTTAAGACAGAAACTCCAAAAAATATGAACTCTGTTTTAAAAAGTAGTTTCAGTCAACACATGCACATTGTACTGAGTCTGCTCAAAAGGAAAGACTCACCTTCATCCGGTCATATTTATCATCCACATCCTGAATCCAGGAGATAAACTGTCGAGCATTGAAGCGATCTCGCACAGACTTGTTTTCGTCTCCCTGAACAGCAAGATTAGCTGTTAATGAAACCACATTTACAGGTTTTAAGGAATCTTTGAACAAATGAGCTCACCTGGCTTTCTGATGGCATGTTGTAGACTTCTGAATCCAGCAGCATTGTGCAAGCACTAAAAGGAACAGCTTGATTTGCGATGGTTCTTGCTGCTCTACAATGAACCCGCAGTACCTCCTGCTCACATGATACTATCAGCTTCTCCTGGAAAGGCCAAAAAAAGAACAGTGAGACTTGAGCAACTGAACCAATCTGTTCAGGAGCAGCTGATCAAGGACCAAGGGAGGTCTTTTGCATTGACATAGACAGGACATCACAATGTGAAATGACTGGCCTGCAACATTATTGTTTACTAGAAACTACTAAAACTTTGATGATTCAAATATGAGTGATATAAGGGATCCCAGAGAGGAGGAAATAAACAGCACCACTAAGTGTAGCCTACCCTTTCAATGCTGTGCTGCAACCTCAGTTTCCCCCTCACTCCTTCCTGCTGCCTGAAAAGGTCCTTAAGGGGCTCAGATAATGATGGTGGTGGTGCAATCTAGAACACAAGAAAAAATGGTCAGCTGATATTATTTAGGAAATGCTCCATTTGTAACATGAAATTGTGGTATATGGGTACTAAGACAGTAACACAACTATTTTAAAAAGAAAGACTAATCTACCAAGTAGCAAGTTTAGAGTCATGACTTGAGTTGTCAACATTGGAACCTGAAATAAGGATAGCAAATGATGAAATGCGTTCTGTCTAAAAACTAGCACTGACAAGACTATACACAAGAGCTGGTTTAAAAACAAAACAAAAAGCAGAATGTTTGGTGCATTATTTTTCAAGTAACACAGTGTGTTGGGGGGTTTCATCAGTCAGTGCATCAAACTGCAATGATTGGTTCTTTTGTTTACAGACTGAAGTAACTCTTGATGTAACTAATAATTGTTATGGGAAAATTTAATCATTATAATTTATTTCAGTAATAGCGTATTAATGTAATCATATTAGTATTAGTAATAGTATTAATGATTATCATTATATTTATGTGTGTGAGTGAATGATAAAGCAAGGAGAGAGAAAGACAGAAGGGGACTAGGAGTCCTAAATGAATTTATATAACCCGGAAGAGCAGAAAGGAAGTGGCCCTCTTTTCGCCTTCTGGCTCCTCCTTGTGTGCGCGCATTACATTATTTTTATTACATTTAAGAATAAATAAAACATAGCATAAAGAATAAAACCTAAAATTGTGTTTCCATTAATTTCTCTGCCATTTGTGCACCAGCCTAGTGTCTCCAGTTGCAGACATGGAGGAGCAGCGTGATTGAGAGTGATTGTCAAAACTTGTCCGAGAACTGTTGAAAATCTTGTTAGGATTGTATGTGTAACATTTTAAATACTTTCTAAAACACTCTTTGAATGCTTTGAACATTAAAGTGCTGTTATCCAATCTCTGAGAGGAATCTTGTGCAGTCTATATCAGGAGCTGGAGCTTTATGCACCGTGTGAGAACAGAATGTTTTCTACAGGTGAAGAGATCTTGTGTTATTCACAATATTTGTGAATTCGAGTTTGTATGGATTTCGCCGTCCACTTAAGCATTATTCAGCATCAAGGATAAAGCATCTCTCTTCTATTCTTTACATAATCGCAGAAAACTAAGTATACAACTACTAACAAGAGCTGGGGAAACCGAAGCTGTTGCTATAAATGGTTTGTTTGCCAGATAACGAACAGTTTGCACTGTTGCCAACTCAGTAACAAAAGTCGCTATAGGATGGCCCAAAAGTTGATAGATGACGTAATCACCTAATTTGCATAAATTCAGCATTGACGGGAGAGCAGCCCCGGGGTGGGAGCAAAGACAGTGACAGAAAGGCACAGCACAGACATTGCAGCCGCATTCCTCCATCCAAAGAACCCGTCAACCAGAATGAACAAAGTTGCTAAAAGTCGCCAGAAACTGCAGAAAAAGTCGCTAGATTTGTTGCTAGTCGATAGGATACAAAAAAGTTGCTATATGGTCTGAAATCTAGATCTAAATCTAGCTACGAAGTCACTAAGTTGGCAACACTGATAGTTTGGGTTAAATTAACAGACGCGTTAACTCTTCTTCTTCTTCTGTTTAATAAAATCTCACAAAGTTAAGTTCAGCTGTGTCACAGTGTGGCTGGGGTTCACTTGCAGTTTACCGAAGCACCACCTAGTATTCAGGAGCAGGTCTGTTCACTCATTTTTGACCTCAAGAGCAGACAAGCAGGCAGATGAAAAATGCATCTCCTGCATGCAGCAAAACACAGAGCATCTGCTGCTCAGGTGTGTGGAGACCTTAAAAGTGTTGCACAGGTTATATCCTGCTTCACTTTTAAAAGGTTTTTAAAAGTTTTCCTTTCACTTAGACTGGAAAGTTATTCTTTAGGGACAACTAGTAATTCTTTATAATGTTTCGTTAAAGCATCAATGCTGATGCTGATTTAGATAATTATGCACACAAGATTAACACACATTTACACAACACAAATACATGTACATGTTATTCATGACTCATTGCTGCTCCCAAATTCATAGAGATGCAGATTTCATTGCCAGGAAATAGACCTACACACAATACCAATGCTAACAGTATCTGGTTAAAGGACAGTGGTGTCCCTGTTCTTATTGGCCTGCAAACTCGCCTGACATTAACACCAGATACAATCTATGATGTACTGTTAAGAGGAAAACGTGATGAATAAAACTCAACAATGCAGAACAGCTGAAGGCCACACTGTCAGAGGAACACTTCAGTGCTATAGACTGATCGACTCAATACCATGCTGCAGGAATTCATATAAAAGGATCCGCAAAAATGTATTAAGAGTAGGGGTGGGCGATACAGGTTAAAATTCATATCCCAATATTTTCTACAGTCCAGACAGTATCGGTATTATATCGTGATATGACAGGAAAAAACCCGAGTCTTTATTCAACACAGAGAGCAATGAGAGAACGAGAGGGCAAAAGCACTGAGAAAAAGAGAGAGTGAGAGAGAGCGTGTGCAAGCACTAAGGGGACGCCTGTGATGAAAAAGTAAGTTTTAATCTGAACTTTTTGAATTTTTTTGACATCAACCTGTGTGAGACTACAGGCAACACAAAGAAAGGCAAGTTCACATGTGTTCTCTTGTCTCATCAGCCTCTTATTGTTATATATATATATATATATATATATTTATCAGTTGACCTGCTGATGAATTCTTCAAGCAGGGTCGAAACAAACATTGCATTCATCGATAATAATATAAATCAAGACAGCTGGAAATGGAAAATGATAGGTTGCCTCAAGAACTGCCTGCTCTCCTCGTCATCGAGCGCACCATAAAAAAAATGCATGCGGATCAGGAAGCAGATAAGGTACAACATTTTCTTTATTCTTTTATTAGTTAGTTAGGGTTAGTTGAAAACGTCAGTCGGGTTCGAGTCATTTATACATTGAATCACTGTCGTGCACCCCTAATTGAGAGCTATACAAATTCTAACTTTTCAGTGGCCCAATATTCCTAAAAATCTTTTATTTGATTGGTCTCAATGATTATTTAAATTTTCAGGGATACTACAAAGGTATTCATTAGCTGTCAGTTAAAATCATCACAATTCAAAGAACGCATGTGTTAAATTAAATCACACATCACTTTTCCATTAACAATTTGAATAGAATTACTGAAATAAATAAGCATTCGTATGATAAAATTACATGACCAGCACTTGTAAATATTAACAACAAAAAAATGTATTTAAAAACCTTTTGCATTTATTACCCAATACAAAGGTATTGCTAACTTTCTTCTTAAAAAAAGAAACAAATTGATGAGTGATGCAAAACCAACTCACCACTGGAATATGAAGTTTGCTCAAAGGCTTGCCATCAAGTAGATAAGAGCCGGTGTAGGTCACATACTCTGCGTAACACTGGGGAGCTTGAGGTGTTATGTAACACAAGATTTTCCTCTTTTCCTCAATTTTCTTGCGGATCTGAAGGTATTCAAAATAAGGGTTGGAACGGTCACTGTGATACGGCTCAATGTCATCCAGTTTGATGGCGTTTACAATGACGGCAAGAGTTTGTTGAATCATCTCTCGAGTCTGCTTCATGGCCGTGTTGACCAGCTGCACCTGCACCTGCTGCTGGCCAGATTTTGGAAACTTTCTCTTGCGGGGATGTTGGGACTGGTTTTCATCGTCCTCGACGGCTCTACCTTTTGATTTGGAGATTAATGAAGGGGCTGAAGTATGAATATTCATTGAACCCATTGCCTCCTTCTCCTTTTCCACAGTGACACAAGATGTGGTAACACAGGTGCCAATTGATGAGGATATTGAACAGGTTATACTTGATGAACTTAATGCAACACTTTGCTTGTTCTGATTGGCCAGCATCTGAGCCTTTTTCCGGGTCATCCTCTGAGGTATTTCCTCAATTTTCTTGGGTGGTTCGGACACTGGTATAGTCACCGACAACTTGGCAGTCGTTTCAATAGTCTCTGACAGATTGGTACTGCTAGGCATTGAGACAGCAGGCAACTGAACCGTGTGATGAGGGCTACAGGAGGGACCCAAAGCTACTACAGGATTGTGACCTATTAAATGGGTTTTTGTGAATGGTAGTTCCAAATACTGAACCATTACAGATGGCATCATGATGGCATCGGGAGTTGTTTCTCTTTGATTGTGTTCATGGTTCTTTTCATCTGTGGATATTACGTTATCAGTATCCAGACCTATGGTTTCAAGCGCACCCCTCTCTGTGACACTTTCTGTCATAGGAGGAATATCTTGTATGTTGTTAGACTCTGACTCCATTACACTATGTGATTTATTCTCTTCGCTTCTGTTCGAAAGTGAATCCTGACTAGATTCCATGGGAGCAAGAACAGCAGGGGCATGCACAGCTTTTTGCAAGCTTGGGGAGTCAATGTGTATTGCTTCAAGATGTTCGTTCATCTCAATAACGGGTGGTCTTAGCTGGCCAGGTAAATGTTTACTCTCTGCAACCTCTTGACCAGATATATCAGGATCCTGGATCTCCTTTTCTTGAAAGGGAAGTTCTGGAATAGAAAAGGGGCCCATGTCATCCATGTCATCGACCGCAGCAGAAAATGGATCGACCCATGACACAACAGGTTCTTGGTTAACAGTTGGAGCCGCTGACATACTGATCTCAGGGGGATAGTTAGGGGGTTCCTGTTTGCAGCCTTTAATAATACATGGCACCTCCAAGTCCATCCGGGTATTCGCTTGGTTTGGCTTACAATCACTAAAGTAACTTTCTAGCTGAGGTGATTCTGACTCAGCATCTTCTGTTTCATGTCTTTCTGGAGATTGAATGTCTTCTATAGTATCTTTGTGGATCTCATAATGACTTTCTGCAATAGGTGATGAACAATACGCTCTGGAATAAGTGGAGTGGGGTGGTGTAACAGGCATTATGCTAGGGATATGCTGCATGTCACAATCTGAATGGGAATACGGACTACTAATCTTCGAGACTGCTGCCTCCACCTCTCTGTAACTGTCATTAGGGGACTTCATGAGATCTGAATTCCAACGTAATGGTTGGTCGCAGGAGTCTTCCATGTAGTTGTTTTGAGGATGGGCTGGTGATATGGGAATCAGGTCAAGTTCTCGTCTATCAGGAACATCAATCCAAGAATTTTTGTCAGACTCCTCCATTTTGAGTGAATACTCAGAATCATTTCTGGATTGAATGTTGTCATCTGCTGCGTTGTGACATTCCAGCGGATCATCAACAAAATCATTAACTTCAACCTCATCACTCTCTTGCTCCTCAGCAACAGGTGGCAAGTAGTCACTCAAGCCAACAGGGTGAACAGGCATTAGACCAGGTCCAATCTGATGTGGCTCTGAGAGGTCATCAAGGTCCATGTGGGGAAGAGCTGCAGGGGCCGGAGTTGGAGGAGCAGCAATGTCTAGACAAGGCTCTTGAGGATCAGGTCTATGAACTGGAGTTGAAGGATTCATGAGATAGCTGTTAAAAGCACACCCTGAGATTTCGTTATCATTGATGGAATTTACAGCAGATTCATCACCATGTTGAGATAGGTCAAGCCTTGGAGACATGTCTGCATTGGGTGAGAAGCAGGACGAAGAAAGGCAATTAAGTCTGTCTGCTGCCATCTTGTCCTCAGCAAGTTGAGAGGCTGATGACTCAAACTCAGAGCCCTCTAGTAAGTGCTGCTGATGTAACAACTTATCAGCCTCTGCTTTGAACTCAATATCAAGTGGTCTTCTGATGTCAGAGCGACTCACAAGTGGCAACTGCATGTTCTTTGCAGGGGTTATACATGTTCCCTCATGGAAGTTACTTGATGGGTTGGAAAATCTATCAAAGAAGGAGGGGGAGCATGCATTCATGGACATTGTAGCTGTTGATGAATTTTGACACTCAAGCCCATCAAACATGATGTCAGGATAGTCCTCCGCACTGCAAGATGGTGTTCGTGGAGTCTGCATGACCTCCTCGTAGCTTGGACATGAGATGACAGATGTTGGGGTGGGAACCCCAGTTGGCCTGTTCTGGTCAGGTCTTGGAGATGCAGGAAGACTTTCCTTCATTTGATGGCCAGCAAGCCAGTCTTTGGAGCTCTGAGTGTCCATTGGTTGTGGCTTTCGATCAGGTGACATCAGTTGAGTGGGGAGGCTAATCTCTTTCAATTTCTTCTCTTTTAAAGTTGCATCGACAGAGGCAGATTTCTTAGAAAGTTCACTGCGATTCTTCTTTAGCTCATCATTTGACTTGGTTTTGTCTTTGAGCTTTGGATCCCCTGAACGATGCCTCATTTTCTCGATCTGTTTCATTCTCTCTTTGTGTCGTTTATGTCGTTCTTCAATCTCCTGGTCTTTCAGGCTGAGCATTTTGCCAAAACTTGTTAATCTTAGATCGCCATCAACCAAAAGTTTCTCCCGAGGGCGGCTATCTTTTCGAGCGGGCTCTTTCGTCTGACTGAATTTGTCATTCTCATCTTTGACTTTTGCCTTTATCTCGGTTCTGTCTTTATCCACAATGTCTTTGTTTCTCTCCTTGTTTTTGCTATCAAATTTAGAACAGTCATCTTTGGTTTTCTCTTTTAGACTTGAGATTTGTGCATTTTCCTTAAGTCCAGATTTCTGATCTTCTTTTGAGTGTCTGAAAGAGCCAAAAGCATCCCCATATTTATGCTTTTCCTCTTTGATCTTTTCCTTGTATTTCTCTTTTTTCTTCTTGTCTTTTATTTTGTCGCTGTTCAAACCACTGTTTAACTTGTCCTTTTTGGACATCTCCTTTTCAAACTCCAAAGTCTTTTCCAAGTCATCCTCACCATCCATTTTGGAGCCATATGGAAAAGTGTAGGGATCAGCCTCTAAAGGCATGGGCTCTTTGTCAAAAGGCAGGCTTTCTCTTCTACTGTACATTTCTCGAATCTCTTCAGTCTTCTCTTTTTTCTCTCCCTTTTCTTTCTTGACTTTCTCCTTGTCTTTGTCATGGCTCTTCTTGGATGATGAGGATGAGGAATGTCTATGCCTTTCTTTCTCTTTAAACTTATCCTGTGGAGTAGTAATCAGGAGTGGCTCTCGTCTCTCCTCAGGCACGTCAGGCACACTGATGTTGGAGGAATCAAAAAAGCTGCTAAGCACAGGTTCGTGACCTCTATCTGTGAAACTGTCAGATGAGATTTCACTATTTCTATCATTAGAATCATCTTTATAATCATTCATGGCCTCCTCTTCAAGTTTCTCTAACAAGGATTTTTCATTTTCACCACTCCCCTTTGAGAGCTTTCGTTCTTTTAAGTGGTCTGCCTTGTCTTTGTGTTTGTTCTTGTTCTTCTCTTCACTGGCATCTCTCTTGTCAACAAGTTTCTGTTTGCTTTTCTTTTCCTGATTGGAATCCAAAGATGTTCGATCCTTGCGCTCCTTGTACTTGGTTTCTGTTGAATCTTTGTCCTTCTTTTCCTTGTGTTTATCCACAAAGACTTTTCGTTCTTTTGCAGCATCAAACACAGGCTTCTCTTTTTTCTTTTCTTTGTGTTCCTTATCTTTTTGTTTTTCCAAGGAATGTGTTTTACCCTCTGAATATTTCCGGTGCTTTTCAGTAGTAAAATGATCATTTTCATCCATGTCTGCTGTGGAATCTTTCCTGTGAGAGTCTGACAGTCCAAGAGAATCACTTAGTTTTGCAACACCCCCATTATAGTTGTCATCTTCATCTTCACTCTCGTCAGTGAAAATGTCTGCAATTGTGTACCACGTCTTTTCTCTCTTCTCAGGCTTTCGTTCCTCTTTTTTAAATTCCAGTAGATCCTTTTCTTTGTCAGCATGTTTGTCTTGAGATGTCTTGTCTTTCTTGTCCTTTACCTGTTCAGATGACACCTTCCGCTCTTTTTCCTTGCCATGAGAATCTTTATGTTTTTCTTTAGCCCCTTCACGCTTGTCTTTTGGGCCCCGTTCCTGATCTTTCTCTTTTAGTGATCTATCATTTGAGCTTTTCTCAGGCCTCTCTTTTTCCTGGTCCTTTGGCTTTTCCTTGTGTTTTTCTCCTTTGGACTTCTCCTTCTCCTTCTTATCCATTTCCATTTTCTTTGCAGAGTGGTTCCTGTCTCTGGGATCGGACTTAGAGGTGGCTTCGCTTTCGGGTTTGTCTTTAAAGATGGCCTCACTCCCGTAGTCATCTCTTAAAGAGTCCAGTTTAGCTTTGGAGTCTTTCCTTTCTTTAGTAAACTCATAAGAATCCTTTCTGTCTCTGCTAGTGTCCACATAATCCTTCTCTTTTTTCTCTTTGACGCTCTCAGCAGATTCTTTTCTTTTCTTCTCCTTATCTACTGACTGGGTAGAGTTAAACTTCTGCTTGTCTGTCCAGTCTTTTTTCTTCTCAGCATTCTTCTCAGATGATTCCTTTTCTTTCTTTTTTGATGCAGGCTCTTTTTCACTACGCTTTTCCCCATGCTCTGTCTTTTTATCTTTGACTTTGTCCTTTTTCCGCTCCCTGGTTTCCTCCTTCACGGTTTCTACTATTAACTTGACTGTGTTGTTTGCTTTGTATTCTTTGACAGGGGCATCCCAACTGTCATCCCCATACAAGGAACCGTCAGAAGACACGTCTGACTGCCACCGATCATGGGGATCATCGGAAGCACTCATCTTGGTGTCTTCCAGCAAGTGATTTTCCAAATCAAAGTCTTCATACACAGACTCATCTTTGATGTTCTTATCCCTCTTGGACTTTTCTTTTTCTTCTTTTATGCTTTTCTCAGATTTTAAGTGTTTGTCTTCTTTTTGCTCACTCTTTTTGTCTATTTTTAGAGCCTTATCTTTAGACTTTTTCTTTTTATCTTCTTTGTGGGGTTTTTGCTTGTCCTCCTTTACCTTGTCTTTAATGTTTTTCTCCTTCTCTGACTTCAAGGGTTTGTCTCTGTCCTCTTTACTAGCTTTCTCCTTGTTTGACTCTTTTGCCTTCTTTGATTTCTCTTCTTTGAGGGTCTTGGAAAGTTCTTTCCCTGGCCAGTCCCTGTCTTCAGATTTACTTTTAATAATCCTGTCTTCCTTTTTTGAATGATCTTTCTCGTGCTTTGATAGTTTGACCCTATTTTCCAAAGGTGACTCTGTCTCAACAATGAGTGACTTCAGCCGAGTGTCATCAAAGTCAAAAGAAAAGCTCTTGACAAACTTTTCGTTCATATCTTGACTCAACACCACACTTGGAGCCTTGTCTCTTTCCTTACTTTTGTGTTTGTGTTTCACTTTATGTTTCTTTAACACTTTTCCATCCTTGTCTGTTTTGGAAATAGCTCCGTCAGTATTTGAGTTTTTATAAAGCTCAGAGTTCTTTTTGTCTAGTGCATTGTTTTTCTTTCTGTTATCTTGCGTTTTCTTTTTCACCTGTTTCGCAGACTGAACACTAGATTCTGTGGATGAGTAGTCTGACTCACTGGAGAGTCGTGTTCTGACTGAGTCCGAAAGGGAGCTTACATCAGACCATGTTGGAGAAGATACGGTCTTCCAACCATCTGTCCTCCACTGCTTTGGGTGTTGCTCTGCCAAAGATTGTGTGTGTTTCAGACTGCCATGTGACGTAGCTGATGTGACTGATAGAGAGCTAAAGATAGAGGGGTCTTTAAGAGTCAAAGTAGAAGAATCTTTTACACAGTTTATGTTTTGTATGGATTCTTTATCGTCCTCACTCTCTATGTCCCCAATCTCTGAATCTGAAGTGCAGAACTTGTCATTAACTTTAGAAAACCGCACTTCTTTACAAACATTATTTTTTGCATCCTTCTTTCTCTTCTTCTTGACTTTAATTTTCTCTTTCTGCTGCTTGGAGCTCAAAGAGGTTGAGTCTCTGCTCTTGACGTTGGTCTGAGGTGCAGGTTGTCTTGGTGTGGAGGCAGGAGTAAAACACAACGTCCCATCATCTTCGTCTGAGCTGTTGCTATCTGACAGGATCCTGCGCACTGTCTTCTTTGGTGTTAGCGAGTTGCTTTTGGAATAGGTTTTCACCTCCATCTTGGGAATGGAGATAAAATTGTTTGTTTTGCTGACTGGGTCCTTTCGGAATTCTTTCTTGAGCAAATGCTTGTCGTCCACTGGTGGGACTCGCTCTTCTTCATCATCCTCGTCAAACTCGTACTCGTCCTTAATGGGTGTGGTGAAGGATTTGGGTGGGTCCATGCCCTTCCCTTTTAATTTTAAGCCCTTCTCAAACTCAGAGTCCGTATTATTGCCATCAACAGAGCTGGATGGGGCAAACGATGGAGCGTCTTCCTCTTCAGAAGAATCTAGAGTAAAGGACAAAATGGTTTATTTTGTGTTCAATATTAATTAAGACTTTAAAAAACCCCAAAGAAATACAGTAAAGCTATACACCTGAAGTACTCTCCTCACTGGATGTGTAAGTGGCTTTTCCTAGCAACAAATTAAGCATTGTTTGTGAATTTGCCACTTTTAATGGAGTCTCTCCTCTTCTGTTGCTTTGACATGGATCACCTCCATATCGTAACAGGAGTTTCACCACCTTTAAAAGGAGAACATTGGTATCAGAAAACCAAATCTTATATCAGAGAATCTTGTGTGAAGATCACATACTTTTATATGGCCATTGTTAGACGCGTCATGTAGGGGCGTGTCATCATCCAGGCCCTTGGTGTTGACCTCAGCCCCGGCTGCCAGCAGCTGCTTGGCCACATCGTAATAGCCTCTGTTGCACGCCTCATGAAGTGCGGTCCAGCCTTGAGGAAAAGTGTTCCATTATAAACAGAAAATCTTATCATATTCAACTTCAAACTGTGAGCCTCAACATGCTTCATCTCTGTCTACCTGCAAAGTCTTTTACATTCACGTCGGCACCCTCATTGATGAGCTCCTTTACGCGTCGTGCTTCTCCGCGTATTGCTGCCCGATGCAACCTCGTCTCACCCCTCTCGTTCCTCTTGTTCACTTTGTCTTTGGTTTTCGAGGCAGAGTTCGGTGTTCCCTTCTGACCTAGACTTGACTGTGACTGGTGCTTTGGTGTTGTGTCTGGAAAAATAAATAAAGAAAATGAGAAGGACTTGTAAGGAGGTACAACTTCCACTAGAGGGCATCAGTAAACTTTTTTAAGCATAACTTAGATTGTAATTCTTACTCTGGGATTTACTTGTTGAAAGTAGTGGAGTTAGGAATATATTAGTTTAACAAAATATATCTATGTAAAGCTTAAACTACTTAAATGTTGTTTGTTTGATCTGATGCTGGTTTTCAAAAGGAACCCTGTGTTCTGACATGCATCGGATTTTCCTATTTTAGCTTAGCAAAAAATCATCAATATAATCTTCTGCACAGAAAAGTAGAACATTTTAATGGGATGAAGCTTGAGCTGGGTTGTATGACCAAACATTTAGATCACATTTTATTATGTATAACAGTGTCACCATATTTGACAGTTAACTCATTGGCCTAATAATTTTGAGAATAATTACTGCTGGGAATGAGCAGACTAGTGTTACCCTAGGTTTGAAAGGTCTCACAAAATGCTGCTGTTCACAAAGAGCTGACAGTTACACTCAATGGTAAGGAGGTGAATAAATCTGAATAAATGACTGCTGCAGTCAAATTACACAAAATTTTGTATGTTTTTTTGCGATGTGAAAAATAATTAAAGCTGGCTACAGTGTCCCCTGAAAAGTGAAACTTCTTTATCCACTAGACTTTAATTAAGGCAGCAATAAATATTTTTAAAACAGCTACATACAGATGTGAAACATTTTGCTTTGTGAAACATTAATAATACTGCTTCAAGTCCAACCAGGTAGTATTCAAGGTATTCACGGTACAAAAAACTAAGATGAATCCCTCTTTCTTAACAGTATTAAGTAAATACTAACAGTGTTGATAATATTGTTCTGCTGTTAGCTTTTCATGTTGTAGGCAGTCTGCTTCGTAATCATGTTTTTGAGTGACGCCTGAGTCTCACGTTTTGGCTGGAAGGTTTTGCACACAATTAAAATGTATGCTTACCTGATTCACAAATTTTAATATAGTAACATGTTCCTTATAATAAACATTTTGGTAATGTTTCAAACACACCCCATCGATCATCAAGGTTTAAATAATAGAAAACAAAAAATCTTTATGTAACTATATTTTATGAATATCTTAATCTAATAATAAACATAAATAGACAGCAATTGTAATTACTGTATAAAAATACTTGTAAATTCTGTGTTGGAAAAATGTAGTCTGTGCAACTTATTTGATCTACGTATTTAAAAAAGCACTAGCACCATTACCCAAGTCAAACTGATGTCTACACAGGCTCACTGTTTTAAAGCTACACACATCTTCAGACTCTTTTGATTTGTGATAAAACATGTTTTTTTTAAGGAACCGGTTTGAGAGGAAAAACGTATGAATACTGAGCACAGGTTCGTGACCTCTGTCTGTGATACGGTCAGTCAATAACTTTTGAAAGTTAATTTAATACATCTTGTTTTTATTTTCAAAACCATAATTCATTTAGTTCTTTCTACTTTCTAACGAGATTGACTCAGCAAAAAAAAACCTGCTTATTTTAACTATGGATCTATGGCGCTAAAGGTATTGCAGCTGGTAAATGTAGTAGTAACACACAAGCTAGAGTTGTTTAAGGTAAAAGAGCATGAGAATTTCATCACTCACACCACCTACAACTTCATGGATTGAACCAACAACCTAGTAAACAAACTCCTTTTTGTCAGGCCACAACTGACCTGTTAATTCCTCAGCCTTGAATTTATATGAAAACTTAAGTGCATGTTCACAAAATACAACTCTTCTAACCAACTTCAACAATCTATATGCTTGCTGACCTGCTGTTAGAAAAATATCTTGTGCTTTTGACTAAACTATAATCTATCAATCTTACAGGTCTTGGTTTAACAACAAATTCATATCTAAATAGGTCAGATCATAATTTCTCCTGATCATATCAGATATTATATCAGGTACTTCCATTTGTAATATTATTATAACTCTAACAAAGCTCTGAATGTCTCAAAATAAACTTTTTATCTGGCCAAAAACAGTGAGCCTTTCTGGAAAACTTTTGAGAAGTGATGTCATTTACTGAAACTCACAATGTGTTGACTATAAAAAATCTCTGCTTTTGTTGTAATGTTAGATGATGTCTCCTAAGCCCCGCTTATCCATGTCACTCAATGCAATGTACAGATGACCTTGTAACTGTACTTTGAGGACTAACTTTACTCCTTTACACAATGCTTAGAAGCATTTTCAAGATGACTTAGTGCATCAAAAAATGGCAAAACGTTAATCGACCCTTACTAGCAAGAACCAGACTCAAACAAACTGTCTGTAAATCTGACCTTTACTTTGCTCGGGTGAGTTTGGCTCGATTATAGCAGAGGAACATTGGAAAGCAAGATATTTATAATATAACGATGAGTTAGAAAGGCAGCAGAATCACTTCAGTATGACCTCTAGATGGCCTTCTTGTACAAATCATTGCAAGCTGATTTCATTTAGCTATGTCTACTCTCACATGCTCTCATCACATTTTTTTTGTTTTAAACGTTGACTTTAAAAATGTGTCATCCCCTAAACCAGTGTTTCTAATTATTTTCTGTCGTACCCCAGGAAGAAAAAAAAACATCTGCCCCCCCCCCCCCGCGCAACTAAAAATAGTATTATTTGTCTTTAAATGTGTTATAAGTACACCTCTGCATAACACAGTGTCCTTATTAACTTATAAGAGAGAAAAAAGAACTAACAACTAACAAAAAAAAAATAGCCTTATTAACTGTAGTAGAAAAGATTTAAGGTGCATCTGAAATGTAAAAAAACATTAACTGCTTAATGAAACTATAAACATTGTTTAATTGACCACACTTGTTGGAAATAATCGGCACGTTTTTGCTGAATAAAACTCAAGCGGCTTTTCAGCGTGATTTGGGTGTAATGTCTTTAAGTGACGCCTTCATTTATTCGGCTTCATGCTGTCAGCTGCAACATTTTTAGACTCAGTAAGCACACCTCATCTCGCAGCAACAGTGAAGCCAAGCGCTGCATACGAGTCATATTTCCTTTATTAAGTTTCCAAAAGACTTTTATTTGTCTCTAACTCCTTCTCTCTCCGCCTGTCTTCTACACTTCGTGTCTACACTTCATACTCTGCAAATGAAAGCGCCACTGTCCCCTAATGTAGTGGAGTGATATTGTACTTTATTTTAGAAAAGTAAAAAAAAAAAAAAGAAGAAAAAGGCATGTTCCCCAAGGTCAAATGTGCCCCCCCCCCCTTGACAGAGCCCACTATTTGAGAACCACTGCCATAAACTGAGATGACAAGTAGACTGCTCTAAACACAGGTAAAATTTAGTAATTGAATCTTTGCTAGTAGCCAAATTATACCACGTTATTTGTGAAATATGCTCAGGTCCATTTAAAAAGTGAAATATCCCAGCCACTGGTGGGCAAACATTGCAACTAACATAATTGCCTGTATACTTCTGTTTTGGAAGAACTCATTTAAACACTTGAGACATATGACACACCCCAATAAAGCCCCAAAACAATAAGTCTGAAGTCTCAATGACCTTATTCCTGAGATAAATGTGTGATGGCAAGCTGGCAAACACAATCGGCACTATTCATTTAGAAAAAACGATTTCAAAGGACAGATGAGCAAGACTCAATTAAGATGTTTAATTTTGCTAAAGATTTGGAAATTGAGGGTTTAATTGAATTCTAATTCAAGTGTTTAGATGAAGTACAGTGTTAAGAGTGGAGGAACAGAGGCTGCTGGGCACCAGAGACGTGGCATCCATGACAAGCACGCACCTGGACTGTTTATGGACTCCTCCGCTGTCATCTGCATGAGAAGAGCCACCTGCTGCCGCTCAGACAGAGGGTACCCAGCCCGGATCCCTGGCATCCCCATCCCAAATGGCAGGCCTGACTTCCTGGTGTTGGTAGGCTCTTTTTTAACACGCTTCCGCTCCGGACCTTGTTTTTCTGTTGGGGAGAAGAAAAGGAATGTTAGCAATTAAAGTAGACTTAAAAATGCTTGTAACCAGGTTTATGACTTTAATATGAGTCTTAAGTAAGCACACTCAAGTTAATAAGCCATTATGTGCATTACTATCTACCACATCCAGAGTAGCCTGAAGGTCAAGTGAAACCTTGGGTGAATTCCCAGCCACTCAACCCATGTGAGAGCCTGCTGGTGGCAGCAGCCGTGGTGTGAGATTACCCAAAAGCCTCAGGGGGAGGGACCAGTCTACGCTGCCAGTCCAGTGTGTCTCTGTGTGTGTGTGGTCATGTGTGTGCGTGTTTCTTCAAGCTATAAATTGGCAGCCTGTCAGACTACAAAATGGCCGGTGTTCAATGTGGTCGAGGCAAGGTCACTGCTGCAATAGGACAAAAGCAGCTGCTCTTCACAGAAACAGCCATCAATTATTCTCTGTATGTCTATGTCAACAATCCAAACATTTACTTCAAGTCTCACTCATGCTATTGACAGTGCTAGAGTCAACTTTGTAACTACTAGTTTTCATTGTGAGCATGCCCGATGTCACATAAGAATTTGTGTGCCATTAACAGTAATAAAAACCAAAGGAGACACATCAGGCACGTGATCTACAAGTCTGCTCCAATCTCACATATGGCAGGTATGCGCGTCAGTTTGTTGTACTCATGGATAGGGCAGGCAGAGCAGAAGCATGTGAGATGGTGCCAGATCAATCCAGACTGACTATCTCACGATTTGGCCGATACCAAAACCTGTAAACACATTCACACAACATTCTTCTGGCTTCCTAATGGCTTCTTAACACTGCATTCCCGCAGTCCTAACATGGATAGAACTGCAGGATGAAGGGGGAAAAAGTCCAAAACTGGCAGCCAGTCCAATTTTATAGAAGCCCAGTGATGGGAGGATCAACATTCTGAATCCCCATCTCACACTGATTCGCCAGGTACACTGATTAGCGTATGGCAGGAGACATTCACTTACATTCCACGTACTATATCTGACAATTCACAGATATACAAATGAAACCAGTACTAGTTATTTAAGCAGTCCGTTGGGTGTTTTCACTTGCAATTAAATCAGTAACCCTTACATTTACAGGACTATGCATTGAAAAATTGAGAAAAGCTTCCTACAACTGAAAACCTATAGTCTCTGTGTGGGAGGGGATGTAATGTATAAATTTCATCTATGCCCTAAAATACCCAGCTATGCTGCTCTGTGTACATGTGGATGCACAGCGTAACAGTTTTCAAAATTACCGGTATGTGTGGACAGGGTTTCTGGTGCTGCTAGTAGGTAAACAGATAATACATCTAGGCCCAAAAGAGATACAATTCTATGAAATGGATGTTTAAAAATTATCTTAAATAATAGAACATATTTTAATATATTTCAACATGTCAATATTTAAACATTTCTACAGTTTCATCTGCTTGTATTGCTGAAAACCAGCATCTTCCTGTAATCGAAGTAGTATAACTAGCTTTCAAAAACCACCCAAACAAGAAGAGCTGGCTAGGTGTGAGCTTTGTAACCCAAGAGTGGAAACAAGAACAAATGAAAAATAAAACCATGCAGTTGTTCAGACGATTTAAGATGTTTACTCTGATCTGTTCCTATAATTTAACTCATGTTACATAAAGCCACATTAATGATGCTCTGGCTTTTCTGGGTACGATGTGCATTGTGCCCTCAGAGACAGAAGGCTAAATCTAGGTCAGGGACTTAGGGTTACAGGGACAAGCACTTTACAGACAAGGGAACTTTCCACCAGTGCATGTCTAAATATATAAAACAAACTGTACAAAACAAACAGGAATCGCTCTTTTTTACTCAATGCCACATTATGAGAGAAGAGCCGGGCAAATAACACTGAATAGTTATTTAGATGATAAACAAACTAAACGATTTCTGAGCATTCAGCGTGACATGATAAAACAGTAAGGCATGGCCCGCCCAGAGAAAACAGGAAATGACTGCAGAAGAGACAGGAAGAGCCCGCAGGATGTTGTGTCAACATTGAAACGCATGGCAGATGAAAGAACAGCATGGGGGAAGGGGTTTAAAACAATACAAGTTGGGTTCCATTAGTCACATGATGAAAAGTCAGTAGCGCAGCAGAATAGTTCTATTATGATGAGTCATTCATATATTTTTGAGCTTCTCAAACAAGGAGGCATGGTAACAGCAGGCTTCTCACCACCTCAGAACATTGCTGGGAGAGTTGGTAACAACAATCTTAATCAAAACACACTACAGGGCTAGGTTCAACTTTGTGTACTTTATCATTAACTTAAAATTGAGAAAAAAGATGTCCACTTATTAAAAATGCATTTATGTCTTGTTTTAATGTATTTAAAGTGACATTTTTTCTCCCTGCAAATTATTTGTTCTTTTTGGTCTAGAGCACACTTGATGTTTTCTTCAGCATGCACACACAAACACTTCTGGCTCAGATAAACATTATACATTATACAAGCTAGTGCCACTCAGAAAGGGTGAATGGAACACTGTGATGCACTATACAGCTAAGAAGAGTGAAATTAATAACAGCAATTAAAATATTTTTAAAGAGAAAAACATAAGTCCAACTTATGGGGAATATAGATTCAAATTCACTCATTGATTGATTATTATTTATTGATTATCATTTTATACAATGAAATTAACACTTTTTAAAACGGAAACGTTTTTTTCTCTTAAAAGGCAATTATCTTTTTTCAGCTTGTGTTTTGTTTATAGCAATTGATAAACTGCACATTAGATTAAGATAGATCTGACAATAAAAAAATTTAGTAAGATAATACATGACAATAGCTGCAAATGGAAACTACATACTAACTACATAAAAATAAATAGTGTTTCCGTTTATTTCCAAAGACAAAGAATAAGTTTAAATAATTATGATTAAAAATATTTTTTTGAAGCTATGTATACATAATAACCCACACCCTATCTAGCTCACCTATATTGTCCCTCTTCAGCATGGACCACATCAGAAACTTAATTAGCTTCAGATTAATTTTCCAGAGATGCAAATTTAGGTTGACGGAAGAAACTTTATAAAATTTCCTTCTTTTTTTTCCCAGATGGTGAAATTTTAGGTGTCAATACGTCACAAAATAGATGCCGTTCACAAACCAGTTGACAGTTATATTGAGAAACAAACAGTGGAATTGTGGCATTTATTAATCACATACATACATTGCAAGCGTGCTCCAAAATATAAACGGTAAAGATATAAATGTATAACAGACTGCATCAGCGTATACACATCTGTACTACTCTAATCTACAAATCTACAAATTTGTAGGCTGCATCACTCAGGGAAACAGGAACAACGAACATTATTTTAAGAAATTTACTTAACCTAATCTTTCTTCACTTGACTTTGTAGAAAATTTGATAACACATCCCAGAGCTGAAAGGTGGTATACAAATAGAACTGCAATCACATTTTGAAATTTTGTTACATGACCTCAAGCATTTAGACTTTTGAATGAGTTGAGCTATTCTCCTGTACTGCCGATGACACATCAACCATAGATCATAGAATGGGATTTAACCAGTAGTGTTTTTGAACCAGTGACTGTAGAAGAAATAATAAAGAGTTCAGATATTTCTATTCCGTTTATGTCTTCATCTCTTAATCAACTAACAACACAATACATTTTATACAACTATTTTTTAAATTCTGTCTGCATTATATGTGTTTGTGGAAGAGAAAAATAAAGTTTTACTTGTTGGGGTTCTTAATCACTGATGCGGTGGCGCCATGTAACGATGTTAGGGCCTTTCATTAGATTTGAGTTACTAACCACAGACACAGAAAGGCATTTTTCCATTTACCAAGTTTTCATAAACGAGAATGACTGACGCTTTTTTGCGTTTGTGCGTAAAGACCCTCCCTACCCCGCTATGATTGGCAAACGCTTAAAGTTTTACTCTACATTAGCCAATCATCGCGTTCTTCCAGTGACGCCATGTTCACAGACACAATCATCAGGACGTGTCCCGCTCCAGCTCTGAACACACGCACACACACACGCACACTCAAACACCCACAGAGAGTCACTCTGGTTGAGAGCCGCCGCTCGTGTGCTCAAATATAGGTTGCTGTAGTAACGCATATTTTATGGACAATACCAGCGTTAGAACAGTAAAACAGTAATTGGTTTGATTACGTGTTACTGAAAAAGTAGAGCTGTTTGTAAATCAGTTTATAGCGTTGTTATTCCCATCACTGCTAAACAGTGACAAAATACTTTAATTGACTCTAGAAGGTGAATGGGCATACAGTTGGGCTTTTAATTGAGCATCAAGTTTGTAAATTGCCTATTGTGAAGGCTCTGTATGCACCTATTCATCATTGAATCTATAGTTTTCAGTTTTGTTCTGTTACATACATCTGTTGCTGCTGTAGAAGCCATATCTTTACAGTGATAAATTTTCCAACATGGTGTGACGATGCTAACTATGTGCTAACCAAATCACAACAGAACACATAACAATGAACTGGTTGCTTACTTTAACACAAAGTCCTGTCGAACAGGTGGCCGTATAAAAACAACAAAAGCGTGTAATGAGTATCTCTAAATGAAATAAATTAACCAATTGATTATTTTCTCTGTAAATAAAGCAAGACTCCAATGATTGGCCATGAGAAAGTCATAAAAACCTCTGACCCAATTTGTTATGGCAAAACTCTTCTCTAGAAAGTGAGCAGACATGTTCTAAACAGCTTGTTGTGTTGTGTTGCTCTTTACTATAATTATGTGGTTTGTATAGTACTGTTTGCACTGATAGCTCCATAGTACCAAAGAAAATTCCTTGTGCGTGCACACACACACACATAGCAATAAAGATTATTCTGATTCTAAATGTGAATAAGTATGCATGTTGCATGATTGAGTAGTATCTGCACGCTTGTCTGTCAGCCTAAGCAAAACATGGGCAGCAAATATTACTGTCTCTTAGTGGTCAACCCATTCCCTTTATCCTTATAAAAATTTTTACCTGCAACCTCATCTTGAGCAGCTTCAATACCAGTCAACAAGAGGCAAAAACCATGCAGACAATTTTCCCCAAATATCTCTCTAGTATCTTATGGATAGGGACATTTATGTGAGAGCTAAATCCAGTGCCACTAATGAAGGCCCCCCAGTATTCCATTTCAATGGCAATTTCTGCCTCCAATACATAATGCAGCAAAAACGTCTGGGCCTAGGAGAGTTCAGCACATGTAATGAGCAAGCCTGAAAGATCGGGGGAAGCATTTTGAGTGCTCTTGGGCCTTGAGGGTAACTCCTGCGCTGGAGCTAAGTGGCACCGATGAGTGCAGAGTCTCTTAGAATGTAGAACCAGAGAGAGAAGTGGTGAGAGAGATGTAAAAATACCAGACAGATAAATTATGTATTTCAAATGGAATCTTAAAGAAAGTATAGCGCTGGTTATGCTCTTAGTGACAGAAAGATTTGGGTTATTTGATCAGATATCCTAAACAATACACTGGCTATCCTGTCTGTTTCAGGGTTTTGGTAAATGCTCCATGTATTTGGTGGAATTTATTTCCTCATTCAGAAACATGTTAAATAACTCTCTTTCTTAGGATACTGTAAGAAACTGAATTATGCCTTTGTGTGATCTGCTTGAGAAGACATAACTATTTGCAGTAAGCACAGGAACCAACACAGACAGTTATCTTTTCACATGCATGTCAGACGAAATGAGCAAATTGGAATGACAAAGCATAGATACAAAAACCGGTTCTGGGTGAGAGTAATATGCACCAAATGTGTTTACTTAATCTGCATATGAATGTATTTGTGCATCAAAAACTCAAGGTAATAGTCCAGAAGCCTTGTTTAACATCTAAATCTCACCAGCTTTGTCTCTCAGCGAGACACACCTTTTCTCTAAGAGAGCCAATCAGGTATGTCTGATTCCTGGTTAGGCCACTCCTCTCTGAGAGGAGACTGTTCTGAAGGAAGATTTGGCCCATGAAATGGCCCATGATGGAGAGAGCTCTAAACTTTAATGCCTTTCATTTAGATAGATTAATTCCAAATTAAGTGTTAGAATACAATAACTCTGGGTTCATATTTCATAAATGGTATGCTGGTTGAACCAAATGTTTTGCATACCTACACATCAATGACAATAAATGTTTAAAATTTTTCAGTTATTGTTCTTTTACTGAACGACTTTTAAGGCTTAATAAGAATAGTAACATCAAGTGTGAGTAATTAGAAATTAGATGTATGAATGTACGAAGAATTCATTTTTTAGCATTCACCGCATACCTCTGTTCCATTAAGCTGTATTCTTAACAGCATGTTGGAGACCACACGACACACGGCATGCAGTAGAGTTCCACATAATTTTCATAAAAGACTGCTGATATTATTTGTGAATGAACAACCCAAAAATCTGAATTGTCACTCAAAATCTCATCATGGACCACAAGCCCTGCAAAAAACTGCATTTGCATGTGAAGAAAGTGCATGTTACCCAGGAAGGACAACCAGTACATAAAATGAGAGTCAACATGCGTTAATGGAAAAGCAACAGCAATCTGAAGCCAAAATGATAATGACAGAAAACTTTAAGAGCAAATAAGACTCATTCATCAACCAAAACTGTTTTTAAAAAAAAGTATTTAAAGTGACATATTAAGACCAGGATACTACGTTTAGTTGTGGTATGAAGACCTATCATTGATCAATAAGTTCTGTGAGCTGACCATCTCGACTCGAGGAGTAATACCACTTGCTGATGCAGATTAAGTAGGTCCTACTTCATGTTCCAATTAAAGCCTGATTTCACTGCATTTACTGAAGTTCCATTGTCTATAAAGACCTTATTGCTTTTATGTTGTTCTTTGGCCAATTGACAAAACAGTTCTTTTAAAATCATCAAAGTTGTAGGGTTGGGTTGATAGATGATGCCATCGTCCATCACTGATGACAGAGAGACATCGCGATGCTGATCAGCCATTGGTTTCCTCCATCCTGCTCCCGCCTCCTTGCAAAAAACAGTTAACCACACTACAGCCAAACAAAATGCATTTTACTTTTGATGAAATAAACCCAAGATGTTATTAACAATCAATATACATATTAAATGAACTAAACCAAAAATGCCTTTTTTCACATAAAGTATGAGCTTGGAATAATTTTTTTAAAATAGAGGTTTCTGGACAGAAATAATAACAGGTTCACCTTTTCTGGCATTAATAAGCATGACATATCTGCATGTACGTCTATGGATGCATTCACTGAAGCACAATCTCTCACTGTCAATTTAACATTTTCCTTCCATTTAATGACAATACCTTAGCTGTGTTTTAGAGGCGTCTCATTTTAAATATTATAATTTCATTGTATATAATAGTATAGGCATGGTTTTCACTGTATTTATAGGTTTGTTAGCGTTAGATTGTACTGGTTTATTTACTTTGTTTGCGTTCTGGATTCTGTCGCGCCCATGATTCTGTCACATTCGGTGTGCGTCTTTTCTTCTTTTGTTCCTTGCATTCTTTTTCCATTTTTTGGGCATACTTGGTGTTAGATTTCAGCGGCAAAACATTTGTAAATGTGGAGAAAGATGTCAAGACAATCTTGACATCAAAGTCAAGAAAGTCTGAGGGCTGGAGATGAGGACTGTGGCAGAGGCCGAAGCCTTGGGGACACTAAAAACTAGAATACCAGGCAAACTGTTATAATTACAGTATCATTATAGGGGTTAAAGGGTTAAGTGAGGAACCGACCTTTACACAATGCGAAGGAGCTGGGTCATGGATCTGAGAACTGAGTACTAGGTACATATGGTATTGATGCATCCCTAGTTTCTGTATTGGCAGAAAACATTTAGTTTGCTTCATTCCTTCTGCCCAGAGATGCACCCCCTGGCCTTGCTGCTCTGACCTGTCATGTTAGAAGTGCTGTTAAAAATCTGGGAGTTATATTAGACAACACTTATCAACAAAGTCTACACAGTCTACAAAATCTACAGATTTGCTGCAGTCCACCTCCTTTACCAGAAAACATCAACACATTACATCAATTATGTACTCCCTGCACTGGCTCCAGGTTAGTTTTCAATATGAAATTCTTTTATTTGTTTTTGTTGCAGTGAATCGTATTGTCCCATCTTATTTATTATGGCTTCGACACTCGACCTGAACATCAAGAGTCCTCATAAAGCAATGAGAAACATAGGTCTCGTGCTATTTGAAGATTAAACTGATCTCGAAAGTCTAAATAATAGTATGCTGTCTTTAATGAATGGCAATTTTAATGGCATTGATGCAGTTATTTGTTCATCCACACTAACAGATAAAACTTTTATTCATAGATGCTTTGTTCGTGATTGCAAGAAAATTGCCATCTGCTGAAAAACTGCGCTCACAGTTAACTTCACAAATAATCACTAAAACCTACATAGTTTGAAGTTTCCTGGATCTTCATTATATAATTTATGATTGATTAGTCAATTAATCTTACTAGTAATTCTGTTGTTAATTCTGCTTAACTAACATTTAATCGATATGGCTCATAATATGATTTATAAACTAATTTATCCTGTGATAAATCAATCTTTCAATGTCTTCGGCTACGGATTGAGCTGGTGATATTATGCTTCAATAAATGTGAGAGTTAAATAGGGAAGAGATGGAGAAAGAAGATATATATTAAAGCAGAATAACGCCAGACATAGAGCACATTTACAAAGATGAAATCTGTTTCTCAACACTGTTGTCTTCTATCTGTTGTGCACGCCACTCCCTCTCTTTCTCTCTGGTAATAAAGAGACTGGTTTTAACTAGCTCCATTTTCCATGTTGCCTCTATTTATTCCACTATTGTTAACCACTTCATTTTGCGGTAAGCTTTTGTGGTTAAGGCTCCCAGTTGTACTGCGCAATCATGTGTAAGACATGATGCCATCAACCAGAAGGAAAGTCTTGCAAATCATGATCAACGGCTCCACAATCAGCTTATCTAGAAATGAATGGCCGTTAATATTGGTGAAGCTGTATCTCTTGTACGTTGCACGTTAGTTGCATCAGTTTATCGTTTACAACCCCAGTTGAGATCTGTCTGAACAGGTCTATTTCAGCTGATTCTGTAAATCATTTGAAAAGTTATTTCAATTATAACCTAATGCTATAAATCCACTTGTTTAAATAAAATACAAACCTAAAATAATGTAACATGATACAAACCAAACGACAGCTTTAAACGTTTTATAATGAGAGCGAAATTGTGATTTACATTTACATTTACGCATTTGGCAGACGCTTTTGTCCAAAGCAACTTACATTAGGGAGAGACAATATGCAATTTGTTACACCGTCAAAGTCTATCTCAGCTTCTCATAATAGAAATTTTATCAACTGATCAATAAACCAAAGCAGTGAGGAAGTAGAGGAAAAAGATAAAGACAGAGGAGGGAAAAAAGAAGGTAGTAGTGTTTTTTTTTTTTTTATAGTAGATGTTCTCTGAAGAGAAGAGTTTTCAGTTGCTTCTTGAAAGCTGTTAGTGTTACTGCTTTCCTGACTGGATCAGGGAGTTTGTTCCACCATCCAGGGACAGTGAAAGAGAAGGTTCTGCTGAGAGATCTTCTGCCCTTGTGGGATGGAACTACAAGTTGCTGTTCCTTCTCTGAGCGCAGTCTTCTGGAAGGCATGTAGGAGCGTATGAGCTCATGGAGGTAGACAGGGGCTGATCTGGATTTAAACAGCTAAAAATGCGCACCATCGAGCTTTGTGTAGAGAGGACCGCTACTCCAAATCTCTCTCATGATTTTAGCAGTACTTTATCTGTTGCTGTCAACATCAGCACCGAATGAAAATGGAAAACAAATGCGAGCCTTACCGTACTGTACAAAGCCGAAATGAACGGTGCTATTTAATTCAAAAGAAACATTAAAGCAGTATTAGATGCGTTTGTATTGGAATACTTTTAAAAGTAAGGGAATACAGAATTGGGCACATACTCAATACTTGTGTCTGTATTGGGGCATATCTAGAAATAATCCACTTCTTAAGAGGTAACTAGTTAATCGTTAGGGGTGAGAATTAGGGTTGGGCGATGCCGACCCATTTGGCATTGTACAGTGATAGACGATGTCATCGTCTCTAGGGTGGGGGGTAGTTGTATTGTATAATTTATTCATAACGAATTAATTATTTTAAGCCTGCCTGCATGGTCGTTGTTTCACCAATAACAAAAACATAACATAAATAAATATAAGTTATACAGAAATTACCACCCGTCAATCACTTTGTCCGCAGAACTCTGGCATGAACTGACAGAGTGATCAGAGTGTCATTATGATGGTATTGAGAATTTTGGTTGGTAAAAAAGGAGTACATTCACCTGTCTGGCTCTAGACTGAATGAAAGAGGACAGTCACAAGACACATCTGAAGTTGTTAGGAGAGTAGAGCAGATCGAAGGCTAAATATCCAGAATGCCACCATGAGTATCATCCCAAAGCAGCCTTGCTTAACCCAAGATACAGACGCGATCACAAGAAACCACCTGAGCTAAGCGACCACAGAATCGCAAGGTAAACTGGTTGCTGAAATGGCGAGTCTGTCACCAGCCCCATGCGAGTGAGAGAAGAATCTGAGGAAGCCGGTTCTGGTGCCGTCGTGTCTAAGGATATTTCTGTTATGTCCAACATCGCTTGTAATTACTTATGCTTATGAGATAGTGCTCCATTTGAATGCATATGGTTAAAATGCAAAATGGGGTGGCGGTGGGGGGTGGAGGATCGCTGATGCCGACTCAGCATTGCGATGTCTATGTGCCATCCAAGATCCGATTCCAAAAAATTCTTCAAATGCACATAAAAAAAATGCTTAATTTACATTTCAAATAAAAAGTTTACATATTTATGTTCAAAATTTGAATCGTTTTTACAGTATTTCCATCTTAAAAACAACTAAGTGAACTGAAAAATCACACCTTACTCATTTGTGATGTAGCGAGTATGAGTATATTGCTGTGTCACTGAAATAATCTTGTGCTATATCTTGGCTCAAGCACCTGTAACATTGTGCAAAATCCTTGATTATCCACTACTGCAAGGATATTCAATTAAAAGTCATGGAAATGTTAAATAACCCTCCAAGTAAAAAGGTCCAGACATTCTAGTTAGTATTTAATAGCATATTTAATTTCCACATCTGTATAAATAAAATAATCCCCAGTAAATTATATCTACAGTAAAGCATTTTTTTGTAACAGAAATGTACATATAAGTAATAAAAGTGCAAAATATTTCAGTTTCAATAAAAAAACCTCTATCTTCAAAACAACAAAAAAAGTAGCTCTTTCCTGGGGAAAAGCTAACTTTTCAAGTACTCAATTTCAAGAAAACAAAATGGAAAACACCAACAAAACCACCTCTCTTTATTGTTTTTTTCCAATCAGAAAAATAGGCATGTGACTGTCCTGCAAGACAAATAAATATTGGTTGGAATGAAGTCATTGCCAGATATATGTGCACCACTTGGTTTTGATAATGTTCACTGTAGAAAAGTGGACTCCACTGTCTTAAGTAATGTTTCACAACAATGAACACTCTGAAAATATGCTCACAACTAACAGCTTTTGATTTTCAACGACAGCAAAAGAAGAGCACAGAAACTTGTTTTGTTCTGCGGTTACTGCGTCTACAAAATTAATTTGTTAGTAATTAGTTATAGTGCCAATGTTGACATTAGGAAAAAGAGCATGTCAACACATAGATAATTTTCCTAAAACTATGTACATCTTTCACTCTAATTCTGGGAAGCTACTGCAGACAACGAGAGTGGGATGAACCCTGTGCCAGTAATAGAACCAGATATAAATGAGCATGAAATTTGTAGAGCATGGAAGTAGTTGTGGCCCATTACTATGTGGTTATTTGTTCCAGAATATCACATGATAAGATTATAGATGTGTTGCCTTTTCACTCGACAGAATTTACCTGTGGGTATAAATAGACCAAGCTGAATCGGACAGCCTTTCATGCAGCCTGGGAAAGAAACCCACTAAAAATAGTGTACCCAGCTTGAGAAAGAGAGAGAAAGAGAGAGAGCGAGAGAGAGAGAGAGTGAGAGAAAGATTTGCTACATCAAAAAGCCCCTGTAATGGTGCATGAGCTGGAAAGCTGCCAAGAGCTGGACATGTTCCACTGAGAAGAGAGAATGATGCAGCAAAAAAACATGCAACAAAGGTTACTTCATCAGTGCTGCAATTAATGGATCCTTGAATACAACAACAGAATCTCACAACAAGTAAGTGTTGCATTTCTTGATATTCAAATTGAGCCAACTACAAAGAGGAAAACCAGGCCAGTGAAAGCATGGATGAGAACACCACTGTTAGCATGACAATGAGCACTTTAGCCATTGTCTTGATGGGCAAGGTTTCACACCTTGCAGACCCATTCAAATACATGGGAGAAGTTTCCTTTCTACTGCTAAAAATCATCAGAGCTGGGTATCTGTTGGCACCAGCTATAAACATCATGTCTCAAGACTATTGAAAAACAACAGCTCATAAGTGCATTTACTTTAAACTCATTCCTTTCTGCCAAATGTATAGTATCTATAAACACAAATCCATCGCTCAATTCTTTCATAGCTCTGCTTACCTTCCCTTTCACTGTAAAAGTAACCATAAAAGGTAACAAAAACATCAAAACTGAAATCATCAACAGCAAGTCTCTCACCGTGTTCAGCAAGATATACCCCAAAACTCCTTAACATTTATTCACCAGAAGAACCCCAACCAAAGCAGCAGCCAAACACTTGAACACTTTTTGTTACCTAAAGGCCTATGCTTTCAGCCAGCACCACCCCCTTACCAGTGTCAGAATCTTTCTGATCTCCATTGGCTCCGATGGTGAAGGGCAGCTTCCTCTTAGAAGCCTTCTCTTTCATCTCTTTGACACCATCACTGCGGTCCAGTTTTGGAGTCTTGTTTGACAAGCCTTTGTCTTTATCCTGCGGGAAGAAGAAAATAAAAGTGAGTTTAATTAAAAAAAAAACCCCAGTAATTTAAGGTCTAAACCACTGCTGTTTGGGACTACATGTTTTGAAAGTAATTCCTGCTGAAGATTACTCTTATCGTTATTTAGTCCACTTCCACTCAAAAGGACAAACACGTTGCTGGATTTAAATAATTATTTTTTTTATTATTTTATTTATTTCTATTTATTCTCTAGTTGTGGGATTATTTGCGTTAGATTGTACTGTTTTTTTAACACTGTGTTTGCATCTGCGCATCCAGACAGACGGTAGCAGCAGGCAGGGGGCGCTGTGTCACCTTCTCAATCACAGTAAGTGATACAGTTTTTATACACAGGGTTTATTCACAGCTTTATAACAATAATGTTTTCCAGTATATACTGTAATGTTTCTAATTGAAATGACATAAATTAGCTTTATTACTGCTCATGCTCATGAATTAAACAATGTTTTTTTGACAAATCTTATCTAATCTTAAATAATGTCTTTATATTTATAGAGATTGTTCTGATTAAGGGGAATCCTCTTGAGGAGAGGATATGATGTCTGTGGCAGAACTAGGGACACAAAAAACGCCTGTACATATGTAAATAAAACAACTTGTCAAATGGACACTGAAAGCCCTATTCAAACAAAACTTTTGGAGTTGATGTAAAATAGTTGGAGATTCATGTTTTAATCAAAACTGTTGCTGTACATTTATAGCTGTTTTTAAAGAGAAACTTGATGAAAATTCAAATCCGTTTTTTTCTTTTCATGTTATTACACACTCTTCTGAGCCTTTATAACATAACAATAACAACCGATAGTTGCCAGATTTTGAAAGTTGTATTTCATGTGAAAAGAAAAACTGGCAAAAATAATAATAAAATCAACATTTTCTGACACAACGATTTAAAACAAGACAAAAATACCAGGTGTGTGACTGCCTTTACACTGATACAGTATGGGTCTTTCTAAATTATTGACACCTGCTCGTCCCTGCCACCATTAAAAATAGCAATGCAAACTATTTGAATTGATTGGGCGGTAAGACTGCCCGATATTCATATCATGAAATTCATATCATGATGTTTTACGCTGTCCAGACGGTATCTGTATTATATTGCGATTAGGATTGTGCGTTGTTGAGAAACATCGCCGATGGACAATTGGTCTCCTGGCCCCGCTCGTCGGTCTACTGGAGTGAGGGAGTGAGCACGCCCTGAGGGGACGCCCGGGGCAGGAACACAAACTGAGTTCAGAGTTAACTTCCTGAATCTTCACTAAAGCATTACTGTTAAGCATTAATGTATCTTCATAATATAATTTATAATCAATTAGACAATCAAATATTACCAGTAAATCTGGCGTTAATGATACTAAAATCAATTGTTTATTAAAATGCTTCATAAAAGGATTTATAAACTGATTTATCCAGTGATGTTTACACACCTGTAACTCTTCTGTATGTTCTTTATTTTCAAGAAAAGAAGAATCTAGCAAGACAAGCATTTCATCTACTGGAATCGAAACCAGTTGACATGCATTACAACAAATATTTTGTGTATTCTCTAAGTTTATTTATTAATAAAACAATCTTGAATTTTTGTTGTTGACCCCAGTCAAACGGCAGCTTTAAATGAGTGTTTTAACGTTTGAGGGCTGTTTAAAGCCTGTGAGAGTGCAAACAGGGTTTGTGGAGTTTTCATGTAATCCGTTAATAGCTAATTTTGCTGTTTGGAAAACTTTATCCATCATCTAACGTACAGCCAGATTACCATAGTTTCAGTAATTAAGTGTGAAAAGTGGAAAAAAAAGGAACAGAGAAAAAATTAACAAAAAAACCACAGTTGACACAAAAGCATTTATGATTTATTTGCGCTGCAAATGACGTTACATGTGTTTGGTCTCAGTCTATCAAGGATCTTCAGAAACGTCCTGTAACACAAGTATCAGTGTTTACTGAGTAATTAGAACAGGTTAGTTTTATATTGAAAGAGGTAATATGTTTGAAAGAGTTAAAGGCGCTCACTGTCGCTCGTTGTAAAGTGAGATCAGCTGATAGCTTCATCAGTCCAACTCCAGACCTTTCTTGCATTTTTAGCATTACTTTATTTTGCAGCGGTCCACATCTTTTAGGATAAAACCAGATATTAAACTGTTAAAAAGATTTACGCTCTCATGACAGTCTTTTTCTGACCTTGTTTGTGTCGCGTTAGTAATTACGTCAAGAGCAGTACGCGCATCTTCTCCTAGCGTCCGTGAACCCACACACAGAGCATGAAAAACAAACAGGAGCCTGTGAGGGTGGCACTAACACGAGTGACATTGCCTATTTAACATACGGACACCATCAACAATAGGAAAGCAAAGCTGGCTGTATTGCACCGAACTGAACTGTGACGTACTGTGTAATGGAAAAGCGCCATGTCACAGAATTTAGCTACTCTGAATAGACTGCCAAGTGACTTTTTTTTTTTAATAATCCAGCAAACAGTAACAAGTCTAGCGAAATTTTTTGCTGTTCCTGGCAACTTTTAGCAACTTAGTTTGTTCTGGCTGACTGGATTTCAGACAGCGCAATCTCTACCTGACTAGCTTCCCCCTCTCCACTGGGCGCAAGCATCACGTCACATCAGCTCCTGCTTCTCCTCGTCTAAACATCAAATAAATTGAGTGTGTAAGCGAAACATCAGGCTGAATTTATGAAAGTTATCAATGTGACGTTATCCACGGTATTGAAAAATCCATATCATGGCACAACACAATACCGGTATTCGCTTTCTTACTGGTATAGCGCCCACCCCTATTGTGCGGTCACTGTGCTTCTATGTGCTATTTACACTATTGTCTATGCTTTTCTTTTTTTTTAAAGACCACAACATACATCTGGTGTATGATGCTGGTCTTGATTATCTATAATACTGCTGAACATCTATACACAAACAGTACAAACAATTTTTAAAAATACACAGCACAAGGATTCACTTGTGCAGGTTTGTTTCTACAGTGAACTTTCAGGCATTGAAGGGCACTGGTCTGGGGATCCAGTGAAACATCCGACAAGCTTTTCATCTGTAACACTGAGCTACTTTAAAACATACTTCATCAGTAACACCATATTCTCCTCATATTATACCATCAACTCAATTCTCGAGAAAAGATGCTATCAATCACAAACTCCATAACTTCAAAAATGCATTTAAGCTACAGGGTTACTCAATTAGAAGTGGGCCTGGGGCAGCAAGGTCTGAATCTGCTTCTGTCAGTGATAATGAAGGCTAATTAAAGAGCACTTAGTGTAGTGTAAGAGCACCTCAACTCACATCCCCCATTTTCACGAGACTATGATGTCCTCCACATGCACACACACACATGGCTAACTAAGAACATAGAAGCGGAGAGAAGTCAGGCATACAGGGAATATTCCAGCATGCAGAGCTAGATCAGGAATGAAGTGCAGCTGTTTACTTTTGGTCTCCTGGCAATGCCCACACCTCCTTGCTTACTCAAACGCTCATGCTTTTTTCTAGATCAGGAATGAAGTGCAGCAGCCCTCTCAGAGTCTGATGCAATACTACACAGACTGTTGTACATAAAGAGCATTAGCGGCTGAAACTCTCCACTGGCATCTAATCACCCATACTGAGGAAGAAGCCATCAATGAGTGTGTGTTTCATGGAGTTTATGAAGATGAACTTTTTTGTTAACCATATGAGTGTTGTCTTTTTCATTGTGCTTGTTTCTTAAAAACTGCATCCTCACTGTTCATCATATGAGTTTGATTATACTTTATTAATTTAGCTTATTGATAAGCTAAACTTTAAAGTTGTATTAATTTTACTGATTGTCTTACTTATTTTGAAGTGTTGTTGACTGTAAAGATTTGATATACAGCATTAATAGCTGTGGTCAGATTTAAAAAAAATCTGTTTTTAAATCTGTAATTTTCAGGAAATTATCCCCAAACCAAAACTTGAGAACCATACTAAAATAATATCAAACTTTTTCTTGGATGACTATTGTACAATTTGTTAGGCCCAGCCTAAAATTATCTCCCAAATTATGGTCCCAAGAAAGGCCCATGCAGAGAAATTGAGCTCTTGACACTTAATTCGTTTTTGTTATTATTAATTAGTATATGAGTATTTTGAGCATGCCTAAAAGAACACGTTTTATAAAGAAAGTGTTGTAAAAAGCACAAAGTTATTTTGTTTGCTCAAATGATCAGCGCTCAATCAGTTACCAGATCGAGCGCTGATCATTTGGGCAAACAAAATAATCACACAGTAAAAATAAAAATAATGCTTTTAACAGTTTCAGGCATTAGGAAAGAGAAAACATCACTGCAAACTATCAAACACAAAGTTAACAGTGAATTTATAACGATTGGAAACTCCAGGCAGCATACAGACAAACATTAAACTGATAGAGATAAATATGTTTAGGATTTTAGTAACCAACATTTTGTGCTTTTTACAGTGCATGATGGAGTCTCTTATAGCTCATACGACTGCATTTTATAGCAGTTCATAACCACCATAGATTGTGTAATAAATATGAGAGCGAGAGAGAGGGAGAGCAAGAAAAAGTATTTTTGGCCTGGCTAAAACGCGCAATTTACACCAGCCTCTCTCACAGTCAAGCTTTCGGCACGCCCATACTGACCAGCGCACCCAAGCGCATCCGGTTTGAGCAAAACCAGACACAACTAGCATGCTTAAAACATGTGTTATTGTTTTAAAACATTAGAATCTGCAGGCAACGGCTATGCGGGATGTAACAGCACCTTATATGTGTGAACCACAGTCTGTCACGGAGTTTGAGTCCATGGAATGAAACAGAAACCGGAGGAAAAAGGCTCCTCAGTGGCATGTTTACAGCTAAATCAGACGAGCTTACTCTACACTGTAGGATTTCTAATGTAGGTGTACTGTTTTATGAATTATTTCTTTTGCTATAGATGTATTTGTGTAAAATACCAATACAAGATCTGGTTGCGATCTTCACTTTTTGATGCGCAAGCTTTGCACAATACCGTGCAACATTAGTAACATCCCTGTAGCTGTAGTATACGTCGCATTTTATGGAAAATTATGGAGTCTCTTGTGTGTGCTGAAAGCAGATTTCCTTATAGGGTTATTAGTCATGTAGTGTGCTCGGCTTGATGTATGAAGAGTTAAAATTGCGTATTTCATTTATGTATTTAAGCCAAGCACGAGTAAAAAAAAAAAAAAAAAACTTACTGTGTGGACCTCCAAATCAATGAACACGGGACAGTTGGAAAAGTGCCCGGTAACAGAGCAAGCCTAATCATAAATCTTTTATCAAACTGTTCGTTGTTGATGACCCATGTGAAGTGCTGCTCACAAGCAAAGGTGATCTTTGCAAGTTTTCTCTGATGGGCAGAAAACAATTAGATCCATTTCTGACAAATAAACTCATTCTTTGGTTATCCAAAAGGTTTATGCTCCGGACCTCCAAAAACGCACTTCTCTGGCATTGTTTATTCAGCACGGGTCTGCTGCTGTCACACCTCAGGGTCAAACACCCAATTCATATGATTGACATGTGGGTGTGGCTTGGGCGGGGATAAGGAAAAAAAGGCAGCGATAAAGAAAACAAAAATGTTTTCAGCTCAGAAAAAAGGAATAAAGGATCACTCACACATGCATGAACTAATCTGAATACTACTTGATGCACGTTTTGATGAGGGAACAACCCTTCAAGATGCCCGGAATGTCAGACAAGTCACGGCTCCTTTAAGCCCTGGATCATTACATTTCAGAAGAAATAGCTATATTTCCTGGAACAAAATCTGAAAAATTAACTTCGCAAATTAAACAAATGAAAGCTCTTTTAATATGTTTAATGTAAGCAACGAGTTACATAACTGTTCCACCGGAAAAGTACTGAGAATGAGAGAGAAACATATATAACTTTACATAAATTCAATTTCCCACAGGCAAAAATGATCAATTTAAAAGCAAGTGAGCATCAGAAGAGATGCTGAAACCAACACCAACACTTTAAAATATTACATTAAACATGGCACTAAGCAACAGGACTCTGATGTGGACTCTGCACATTTCCAGTCGTTGTTTATTGTCTGTTAGAAAAAAATCTTTCACAATCAACTCACCATCCAAACGGAAGCTCTGATCACTCGTTGTCAGGATTAACTCTAATGAATGTAATAAAAATCACAAACGCTTTCTGTCTGTAACTAAAAAATGGCTGCATACGTCTCCATGCCTGCCTGTGTCACCAATCGTGGGTTATCAGGACAGATTTGAACAATCTTTGCAATTCACACTCATATGTGTTTGGTATGTTTCAATAATGCTACCAGTGCTCATTGCTTTTCATTTTTGTGAATAGAAAAATCACTATCCTGTGCTTATCTGGCACATTTACTGTGAAACTCACTGCCTATGTTAAACATATTAAAATAGCTTTCATTATTTCATTTAGTGAGGTTAAACCTTGATATATTGCACCAGAAAATATAGATAGATATTATATTGATAGTATTGTTCTCAAGTTCTGGTCTGGGAGTAGTTTCTTGAAAATTACATTGAAATCTAGATATATTTTTTTTTATCAGAGTGCAGCAATTAATTCACTACAATCTGGAAGAGTTTAAAAATAGGTACAATAATCAGTGAAATTACCACAACTTTAAAGTTTGTTTTCTGATTTTATCAACAAGCTAAATTATTAAAGTACAAACTTAAATTTTGGAAGGTGAACATACAATCTAAAAACAACTACAATACAAAAGAAAACACACAGACGATTAACAAATAAAGTTCATTCTTAATGTTTGTATTTTTCATAAAGTAACTCCAGTCCAGCCCTGCTCTCTCACACCACGAAACTATCTCTCTCTCTATAGGTGTAGACAAACTGTTTATTACAAGGAAAAGTAACACTTATGTAACAGAAGGAAGTTATGAATTCAGTAAATTTTGGAAAAGCAGAGAGAGCTTGATTTTGTTAGTGATTTTCATGTACAGTCAATGTGAAGACAGAAAAATGCACTACGCATTGTGAAACCTTGCGGTAAAAATTTGCTCTCTAAGGCCAATTTTGCCATGGCAAGCATCTTTCACATTTTCTTCAGAAAATATATACACTAATTTTTAAAATTAATATTCTTTTTCTGAGCCAAATGTGGGAACGCACTTCCTTCTAGATGCTTAAGTTGCTGACTTCAAACTGACTCAAGTTGCTATGTGTTTTCATACTGGTACTACTAAAGGATTCTGGGTAATTGCTGAGAATGCTGGGATTTTTTTCCCATTGACTTCACAGGGGGTCAAACTTTGTCAAGTTGTAGCTCAGAATGAGAATCTTGTAGAAACTTCAAACTCACCAAACTTAAGGAACTTATCAGTCTGAGCAATATACCGACCAAGGAGCAAAAATATTTCAAGTGGGAGTCAAGGGTCACCATTGACTTAACATTGCCATTGAGATAGTGTGTGACACGTTTTCCATTCCCTCTTGATCACTAAACAAGCTAGATACACAGGGGCTGGGTTACTCATAGTGGCATGCTATAATTTTTTGTATGCCTCCTGATACTGGTACCACTAAAGGATTCTGGATAATCATTGAGAATGCTGGGACATTTTCCCATTGACTTAACATGCAGTCAAACTTTGTCAAGCTGTAACTCAGACTAAGAATCACGTACAAATTTCAAACATAGTGATACGAGATGGCCCAGCGGATGGCGGTCTCGGTACACAGCTCTGCAATGTTTTTGTTTATTTTGCTAGTTTGTCACGCTATTTGTTTTGCTAACCTTATACGTTACACCCGAGAGGAACTGCTCATCTTTGAGCAGCACTCCCAGAACATTTTTTACCGGGTTTTAAATTTTCTGACGTTTTATTGAGCGTTCTAGCTAGCGGGGTCGCTACTTTCCTCAAGATGCGGAGGAGGAGGGGCAAGCGTGCGGGGAAACTTGTGAAGTTTCGCGAGCACGGATTCCGAACATCGCTGCCCAGTATTCATCTGGCAAATCTGTGCTCTTTATCTAATAAAATGGACGAGATTCATCTGCTTACCTGGAGCAACAAAGACTTTACAACCTCTTCTGTGCTGTGTTTCACGGACACCTGGTTCAACGAAGGGATTTCGGATGCTACTCTCAACCTACCCGGATTTGCGCTGTTCAGAGCGGACGACAACTCGAGCACAGCGGGGAAAACTCACGGCAGAGGCTCATGCTTCTACATCAATGTGAGGTGATGCACAGATGTAACAGTGATGAAGAAGATCTGCTGTCCTGATCTGGAAGCGCTCTTTATTATCTGCAAGCCCTTCTATTCACCCCGCGAGTTTTCCTTGAATATTCTTGTCAGTGTTTACAACCCGCCGCAGGCGCGTGTGAGCGAAGTGCTGCAACAGTGCAGGCTGACAAGATCACAAATCTGGAACAGCGTTTTCCGGACCCTGTCTGTGTTATTCTTGGAGCGTTCAACAAAGCCAATTTGAGAAAAGCACTGCCAAAGTTCAAAGTAGCTAAACCTGCAGTGAGAACTGTTAAAAGATGGACCACTGAAGCAGAGCAGGACTTACAAGCCTGCTTCGACGGCACCCGGACTCATGTGACATATAACAATGGCAAACCATGGTTCTCTGGAAAACTCAAACAGCTTCGTCAAGCCAAGGGTGCTGCCTACAACAACAAAGACCGCGCTTAGTACAAACAGGCCAGAAATACATTGAATAAGGAGATCAGAGCTGCCAAAAGAGTGTACTCTGAATAGCTGCAAAAACAGTTTGCAACCAATGACCCTGCTTCAGTGTCAGGCCTAAAGACCATCACAAACTCAAAGCTCCAGCATCTTCAACGGGCAATCAAAACTTGGTTAATGATCTGAACGACTTTTACTGCAGATTTGAGGTAATCTCCGTTTTTTCCCTGAGCAGCCATTACCACCTCCAGCACACACTCTCACAAACACCTTTATCACAGACCATCCTCCCACTCCTTCTTTACAGATCAGTGAGGGTGATGTTTGTCAGCTCTTCAGGAAGCAGAAGAGGAGGAAATCACCAAGTACTGATGGTGTCTCTCCAACCTACTTCAGAACCTGTGCTGACCAACTGGCTCCAATCTTCTCTCTGATCTTCAACAGATCACTGGAGCTGTGTGAAGTTCCTGCATGATCCAAACACTCCACCATCATCCCCATCCCCAAGAAGCCTAAAATCTCAGGTTTCAATGACTACAGACCAGTGGCCCTTACATCTGTATTCATGATGTCCTTTGAAACACTGGTGTTGGGCACACACACACACACACACACACATACGGCAATAAAGCTGATTCTGATACTGACCACATTTATCAGTCTTAAACTTATCAGTCAGCAATACCATGCTGAGCAAGGTGAAAAAGTATTCAACCCCTAGGATTTAGGCAGGGTCAAAGGTCAGCATTGACTTGATATTGCTATTAACAGTGAACTGGAAAAGTGTCCCACAATATCTCAAACACTAAATAAGCTATAGACACAGGGGTGTTATGTTACTCATAGTGGAATTTTTAAGTATCACCAAACTCTCCATAACAACCATACTGTTTATCCTAGCAACAATTTGTAATGTTCTATATCTCAGCTTAAAAAGAGAGTTACGACATGAGGTTAAATTTATATGACTCATACTGACATGGGGAACATTAAGTGATGTCACCAACTCCTCCATAGCAACCATATTGGTTACCATGGCATCCATTTTCAATGTTCAGTATCTCAGTTTAAGAAATGAGCTAAGACATGGTGGTTGGTTTATAAGATCCGTATTGACAAGGGGAACATTATGGGATGTCACTGACTTCTCCATAACAACCATATTGCCTACCATTGCAACCACTTTGAAATATTCATATCTTAGGTTAGGACATGGGGATTGGTTTATTTGACTCATAATGACAAGGACTCGTACTGATTCATTCTTTAAAGGTTTAATGAAACTTTACCGAGTTAGTAAAACTTCAAAGCTAAAAGCTGTTTAGTATTTTATAAGTTTAAATAGCTTTTAGCTTTAAACTTCTCAACTTGGTAAAGCTTGATTAAACTTTAAAAAATCTGCTTTTTCAATCCAACAAAGTTTGCTGATCAAACTTTAAAATATAGTATCCTTTAAAGCCCTCTCCCCATGGCCTGCACAATAACCTGATCTTAGAGGATTAGCAAGAGTTTGCCCTCCAGACAGGTTAACACTATGCAGAACATTTTTTTGTAAAGAACCAGGTTCAATTTCACCATCCTATCCCTATTAATGATCTGCTTTTACACATGAGTGGTGTTTTCACAGAAACTGGCAGTTGGGATGAAGCCGGTTCAGCTGGTTAAACTCTCCACAATGGAAGAAAGACTTTTACACAAGCAGTGTATATGTGCAGATAGCAAAATAAAAGAAAGCCATTCTTCTCACCTTCTTCCCACCCTGCTTTTCCACCATGTCAGTGCTGAGTGGGAAGTCCTCCAGCTGGGGGGTTTTAGAACCCCCACCCTTGGGCATCGTTCAGCTATTGCCACGCCAAACCTCATTCACGCTTCCATCGCATCGTCATCGACCGTCTGTTAGAGAAAAAGAAGAGAAGGGAGAACACATTAGCACTTCACCAACAATTGAGAGGAACACAAGCTTCTGCATTTATGCTGTCATAGAGAAAAAGTCATGGTCTTAAAGGAGAAAAGTCAAGGTAAAGCTGTGAAGTGTCAGTTATTTTTGCTATTTAAGAACAATAGCAGAAAACCTTCCAGAAAATAAATGGATTGACGCCAAATTATCAAAGTAAAATATTTTCAGGTTCAGGAGTACCAAAATATAAGTCTTATTTATAACCAATCATCCTTATAATACCTTTTTATATTACTTTACAACATTTTTAAATGTGTGTAAGGAGTGTCTTCCACAAGCGGAACTTGTTCTCAAAAACTGTTCTCAAAAACTCTGTTCTGTAACTCCACATTAGTTTAGTGTGTTTTAAAACTGTGTACAATCACCTCAGTCAACTTTCATGATGGTGTCAAGTCAAGAGATGAGAACCTGATAGTTCTAGTCCTAATTAGAGTCAGTACGATTGATTTGCCAAGTTTTCAACATTGGTATTTGGGTGATTCTAAAGCATGTGCATTTGTGACCTGGAAAGTGGAAATGGAGTGGAAATGGTGTGTACTAACAAAATTACTGAAAGAATAGCTACAAATTGCTCAAGAACCATTTCTGTATATTATAAACACATCTCTATCACTAGGTTATGCTTCTAAACAGCTTAAAATGCAGTAATTAAACCACTAATCAAGAGAATGCACCTGGATCCTACTGAGTCATCCAACTAAAGGCCAATCTCTAACCTTCTGTAATAGCACAGTTCAGCTCATTCTTACATAAGGGCAGAACTTATGAAGATCTTCAATCTGGATTCAGAGCACATCACAGCACAGAGACAGCTCTGGTTAAAATTTCAAACAATCTGTTAATTGAATGGGACCTAGGGAATATCTTTCTTCTAGTTTTGCTAGATCTCAGTGCAGCCTTCGATAAGATAGATCACAGGATTCTCCTCTAGAGACTAGAGAACCATCCAGGCATTCAGGGCCAGGCTCTAAGATGGTTTAACTCTTACCTTTCTGACCAGAGTCAATTTGTTAATTTAAATGGAGACTCAACAGACACAATAACAGTAGAGTATGGAGTTCCTCAAAGATCTGTTCTGGGACCCATTCTATTCTTAATCTACACGCTTCCCTTTGGCAAAATGATTAGAAGACATGAGGTTAGTTGCTATGCAGACGACACCCAGCTCTATATCTCAGTAAAACAACAAAAAAAAACAAAACAACCTTTCAAAAGCTAAATAAGATCTCAGAATGTGTCGCTGACATCAATGATTGGATGAACGAAAATTTCCTTTTGCTAAATCCTGATTAAAACAGACATATTACTTATTGGCTCTAAAAAGTAATTACAGAATCTCTCAGTTTTAAACATGGAACTGGGGGGACACACTGTTCATTTCCCCACTACAGTTAAAAATCTTGGCATTATTATAGATAGTGAACTGATGTTTAAGAACCATATCTCTTCTGTTACTAAGATCACCTTCTTTCACCTCCGAAACATTGCTAAAGTACGGAACAAGCTATCTTTTGTAGATGCAGAAAAATTAGTGCATGCTTTCAGTACCTCCAGAATTACAGTTAACATTTACAAAAATTACAGTCAGTCCAGAACGCAGCAGCTAGAGTTCTCACAAGAACAAAAAATATGATCCCGTTACACCTGTTCTGTGCTCTCTTCATTGGCTTCCTGTGAAATATCGCAATGATTTTAATATACTGCTTCAAGCCTTTAAGATCCTGAATAGCTTGGGCCCGGTCTACCTGAGCAGTCTCCTATCGCGATATATTCCAGCTCGATCTCTTTGATCATAAGAAGCAGAACTACTGATTATTCTGAAGATTAATAAATCCACAAGAGGAGAAAGAGCGTCCTCATATAGAGCACTGAAGCTCTGGAACAAACTCCCGGATGTTGTCTGGAGCTCAGCTACGCTCACAGAGTTCAAAACTAAATTAAAGACATACCTGTTACATCTAGCATTTGAGTAATTGGCTCCTGGGATTTGTCTAAACGGATAGCGTGTCTGAGCCCTATAATTATACAAACTGTTGAAAAAACAATGTGGTTCAATGTGTATCTAACTTTCTATCTAACCCCGACATTTATCACTCATCCTGCAGCTAATGCTGATCACCTGTTTGTTGTCTGTAACAATTTACTAACCATTGCTTTTTGTTTGTTAGTGTCTGTTTTGTCCTTGTTTGTTGTTTTCAGGTACTGTACAATGAACTTTTTAATCGATGAATCTTAAGTTTGTTGGGGAGGTGACTAGCACCTGCCTCAGTCAGTGAGGCTCCCAGGAGTGATACCCACTAGAACTTTGTGAAGCTGCTTTGAAAGCAACCGCTAAAAGCACGATACATAAAAAATGATTGATTGATTGAGTATTTCATGTGAGAGGAAAACTGTTCACCATTAATTTGATCATATTAGCATCCAATCACAGTGAACGAAAGGTAAAGCAAACACCACACCAAACTCGAGGTATAGTTGTTTTCTTATATCGACTGAAGCATGTGAAATGAAATGCTTGCTACTATTGAGCATGGATATTTAGAAGAGCACTGCCATTACAATGGCATAAAAGTACCACAGTGACAATTTACAATAATGACGCCCATCAAAAGGTCAGCCTTGCCTTCTATACTTCACAGATTACCCCAAGACTTGATTTATCTACATTTCAAGGCTATACAGTTAATTTCCAAACAACTTGGAAAACACACACAATTTTTAAATAGCTGAAACTGCAGTTACACTTAGGTCTGACTACACTCAATAACAGAAAATGTATGAGGTTTCACGCAGGGATGATTTCTCTGAGACAGCCAGAGAACCCAAGGACCTGCAAAATTTCAGTATATAACTAGATAAATGTAAGTTAAGTTCTGAAAATGATTATAAATTATATATAATTACATTATTACCTTTAAAGCATGACTTTTAGCTTAAGTCAGTTATAGCATACATCCATGTAATTTATTTTTTGTTGCTATTGCGTTGGCAGCATCTCCTGGACTGAGTCAAATGAATAACAAAAGGTGAGACTTGAGAAGTTGAGCTGGATTTTTATTTGATAAAAGGCAAAACTGTGACTTCGTTAAGCTTGAGTCTCTTTGGGGGTGTGTGGAAATGGGTGTTAGAAGGGGATGAGTAGAGCTTTTTGTAGCCGATTGGAATAACCGACTGTCAGTCTCAACTCCTATTGAGGACAGAGAACTTGAGTAGCATCTAATGATAGGGTTGATAGTCCTTCACCTGATGCTTTATAAACAGAACAGGTGAATGAATTCTGAACCAACTGATGCAACATTCATTCATTCATCTTCATGTCGGCTTTCTTCCCTTTCGGGGTCGCCACAGCGGCATGAACCACCAACTCTCTGGCATATGTTTTACGCAGCGGACGCCCTTCCAGCCACAACCCATTGCTGGGAAAATGCTGATGCAACATAATAAATGACATTTCACATTATAATGGAATCAACCAGAGGGCAAGATTTAACATTAAAAAAAAGTCAGATTTGTTTTTTTTTTTTAGATTAAGATCAGTGGATTCAAAATGAAAAATTGGCTGAAACCTATCCAACAAAGGCATATATCAATTTCACAACTTCCTAAAAATAAGATTTCATTACATCATCAGTCAGCCGCCAACACAAAGAATCATATTCTTATCACATGACCACTACCAACATACAGCGCATTTTCTCCTCTCGGTAGGGCAAGGAGAACAATTCTTCTGCAAATCATTATTGATAAATTAAGCTTTTTAGTATAGATAAATATTATACACAGAGATTTTACTCTCCAGACAGCCTGACACAAACATTCATCATTGGGATCCTCCACTGAATCCATGGTGATGCCGAAGCTTAAGAAACGAAACAGCTACATGGACAGACACAGCTCAAAGCTACAGGAAACCAGATAAGGTGAAGATACAAAAAAAGTAAACCATCTAAATACAGTGTGCACATGCCCAGCAATTAATTAGAACATCAGGGAGGAGATAGCTGCAGCAAGAGATTAGAAAAGAGTGGAAAAATCTATGTCAACTTGTTTCTTGAAGACTCATACTATGTTCACATTTTAGATAATATCCTTATGACATAAAATAATTTACATTAGTATTTCATGTAGCAAAAAAAAAAAAGCAAACAAAAAAAATGTTTCTCAATACTTGAGACACGGCACAGTGCTTCTCGGTGAAGGAATGTGTCCGAGAAGCATATGCAATATGAAGCAAGTAATTTATTGGCAGTGAAATAATACCAGAAAGACGTATTTAGTATTTTTCTTTAGGGAAATGGGGAAAATCACTGTTACAGAAGTTTGTCCAATTTGATTTCAGCTTCTACATGCAGATCTTATGAATCAATTATGTTGAATTATAAATGAATTGAAACAATACATTTTGTCTGACGTGCTTGACTAACTCAGACTAAAGCCAAAATAGTGAAGAAAATCTTTAATATTCCCAGAAGTCTGTTGTGGGGAAAAAAACTCTTTCAAACTCCGCCTGGACCAGAATTTGTGCAGTTAATGTGTCCACACAGAAACGAATCAGTAGCGTTTATAAAAATAATAATAATAAAAAAAAAAATCACTGGCCGGCGGTTTCAAATTAATGGGGTTACAGTGAAAATGCTGCTCTGGTTACATGTGGACGCACCCGTAGCGCATTTAAAAAAACACTGTTACAAAATAATTATGCACGTGTAGAAAGGTTCTAAGATCTCTAAATCGCAAAAATATCAGAGGAATAAACTACAAGTGACACCTGCAGGAATTAGAGTAGAAAAAACACAGAAGCTGTTTTCATAGACACCTCAGACATCTCCCAAGTCTGGTCTCAATACAGTACATGGGCACAGCCTTGGGCCATGTCTCCAAGGAAAGATTTTTTTTTTTATAGAAAAAGAGCCAGAGCTTTTCCTTTCTCCATAAAAAAGCTCAGACTTTAAAATAACTATACCTATGTGAACAAGGCCTCAAAGACTTTTAATACCACAGTTGATGGGATCAGTCCGTTTCAAATGACCAAAAAACAAAAGTAATAACAAAACAGGTACTGAACTGCTTGAGAACCATCAGAAGAATTTACTTCAAAGATTCGCTATTATGTTTTTGTAATCAATCTTTAAGTCTAAGGAACACCCAGATTTACTATACAGGTTCTATTTATGAAGGGATCTATTCACAATTTATTTAGACCAGCTTAACATCACAAGCAGTGAGTAAGTTTAGAAAGGTTTATATTATGCTCCTCTTACTGCAGTAAAACCTTGATCTGGTACTTGACAAATGCATGCCAAGTTAGTCTTGATGTTTGTTATTTTTTCAAAGATCTTGCTTGATAATTTTGATAACAAATAAAGCAAGGAAACCTTTTCTCCTCACTGAATTTATCCTTTGTAAACGCGGATTCGTATTATCAACCGGAAGGAAACTTTTCTTGCACTCTAAAAGGACATGTTCATGTGCCTCAAACCTTCTCCCAGCTAGACTTAAACTCTTCATTCTGTCCCGCACAGCTTGATTTGAACTTTAATAGAACATTTGATGATTTCTGTTGTGTTGATTATACGGCAATTGTTTGACTGTGATATGTTCTTGTTAATATATTATTTAACATTGAATGGCCAGCAAACCTGAGAATGTAAAACATGTGTTGATCCATGGAAGATAGAGCAAAGACAACTAGGGCTGCAACTAACTATTATTTTGAGAATCGATTAGCTGGCCGATTATTTCTTTTGCGTAATTGATGAATTGGACAAAACTAAATTAGTTTTATTAGATTTTTTTTACCTTATAAAACCTATATAAACAATATAAAACCATAAATTAGGGTATTATTTATGTATAGAAGTAAACAAAAAAATGCAAAAATGACAAATAGAGTTTAATGATATTTAATAATGAAAATTTAAACCTTAAATGAAAAACAAAGTTTGTTCTTGAACTGTAAAACATCTCAAAATATAAATACATAAATTAATAAAAAAAAGAGCAAAACACTTGTTAAACATAAAACTTTGGAAACAGATCTGGTAGTTAACTTTGTTGTGGACTATAAATAAAAATTCTAGAAATGTAAAAAGAGTGATAGTCTTTATGAAAAGGAAATAATAATTTTAATTGGTGTACAAATTACCTGGTCCTTGCATTCACTGAAAACCACAATTACTAAATGTAATATTCTACTGTTAATTTAAGGTAATTTAAAGCAGCATCATTTAACTAAGCACTATTTCTCATGAGGTGATTGCACAGAGTAATGCTAGTAGTTGCAAGTGAAGTACTGAAGTGAATAAGCTACTTGTACAACTTCTTCTGTGTTCTGTCTAGAACAGCGCTGGTCCTTCTGGTTAGAGCAAAGTCAATGGACGCAGCTTTGTTTTACACTCGCTCTCTGCAGGAATTTCCAAAAAATTGGTGTGACCTCTCTTTGTAATCTGTGTAAAATAGTCAACGAGCTACAAAAAATGTATTGCTGTCAATGTACGAGCAGCTGAAAGGAAAGTTTAATGAGAAATGATTCCATACTTTGGAAGTTTTTGGGCACACTTTTTCCTGAAGACGTCGCCTCGTCCATTGCACTGATGGCTGTGTATCTATGTTTGGATAATCAATAACGGCATTCATTGACTACGAATTTCATTATCACTTGTTATTGATTTTAACAATTAGTGGTTGCAACCCTAAAGACAACAAAATTATTTTCTAACCATGCATACATGTCAACCTGGGGTCTGTATCATGAAGCCGGATTAACTGGTTAGCCAGCTAAGTGTTGGATTAATTTGCATCAATCCTGGATTTTGGGTACTATGAATCGATCTAGGCATTAATCTTTATCACCCTGGTTACTTACGCCACACGGCTAACCTGCTCCGGATCAGGCTATAGTTCAGGATTAGAGATTGCAAGCTTGCATTCGTCCAATCAGTGGTTATAAAATTAAATTTTAAGTAATGTAACACTAGCATCAGTAACAATGGGTTCACATTTTCTTCTCAATCCTGTGCATATTTGTGCACAAATTGTTAAATGAGCCCTTAATTCGATACGAGTATTTAAAGACAGACAAAATCCCTAAGCATTTCCTGACACGTATTTGCACGAAAGATAAAGGTTCTCCGCAGAAGGAACAAATGACCTGTGTCTCTTCATGTATACAAAATGTGACAGGTAGAAGTCCCACCCTCACTGTACTGCACTGCTCCAGACCTTAATTTTTATCTGCTACCATGATCATTTTGCATTGAGGTTACACCTTCCAAAAAAGAAAATCAATGAACTAATCTTAGCTTCAGGATCAGAACATGGCTCGACAAAGAAAGTTGATGAGCTGCTTCATGGTACCGATTAAGCTTGATTCAAACAGTTAGGATTTGTCAAGTCAAAACCTACCCGGTAATTCTGAGTTTGTTAAGCCATGTTCATGGTACAGGCCCCTGTTGAGTGAAATCTCCAGAATAACCTTTCATAATCAAAATAAACAATCAATGAAAAAAAAAAAACACTAGCAAGGATTGTAGAAAATATTGTAAAATTTAAGCCAGTTTTTACAAACCAACGATTTGGAAAATCGATTTCCCTCGAACCAAATGTATATGAACTGTGATTTCTAAAGACAATGGCTGGATTTATGCTAATTTGCCATTTACATTTACAAGTACAAAGCACATCGACATTCCTTATTTTTAGATGTATTGATTATGCCTTCCATTCTCCTTCAAAAACTGTAGAAATGTGTCTTGTTCAGTTATTTCAGAGGCTCAATAGTGATTGTGGGTATAATCATTAACTTCAAGTACTGCTTTGACCAATTTTATTTGAACTGCTGGTGGATGGATGGATGGATGGATAGATAAATAGAAAGATAGATAGAAAGATCTAGACAGATCAGTAGAAGGCTGGCTCATGATATAAATCTGGAGAAATGTAGGCCTCTCTGTTTGCTGAGGCCTACCCTGGATGTTTTGACAGCTTCCTCCTGCCTGCTGACTGTGCAGTTCTGCCTTTACTGAGCCAGGAACACAAAGCTTCCTTTAATCTCCTGCTTCCTATGGAGATTGGTGAACAATCCCACTTCTCAAGCACAAGTGCATGCTACAAAATATGTGTATGGGTGGGCTGGATCGTCAAACCAAATCAGATTCTTGCACTTTTTTCTATTTTTTGCAAAGAAAAGCTATATTCTTACCGTTTGCCATGTTCTCACATCCAAACACTTGTAAATGCCATAATAATATTATGCGGTCATCTGGAAGACCAATCAGAAGCTTCATCTTTTCCAGAAACTCTTGCTTCTGATTGGTTTATCTTGTTGACTGACAACTTTTTTAACCTACGGACTCATGCGCTCACACCAACATCGAAAAGAAACGTGCATTAGAATATACATAGTGGCATCAGCTACACTGTTTATTTGAAGGTGAAATACATGTACGTTTACCACAGCAGCTCAATCCTTTGAGCTTAGATACATTTCTTTCACATCATGAAGACGCAGGAAACAAAACACAATTAGAGGATCGTCAACTCTTGTTTAAAGTAAGTAAATTTGAGATAAAAGTGGATAAAATATGACTTTACTAAGCAAAAGTTTAGTTCAATAGGTTTCAATGTACGTGTTTCATAAATCTCATGAACTCATTTTACAAGTACACATATGTTAGGTATAAACAATAACTGGTAATGAATAAATACAAATAAATACTTACTCAATGTCTGATATTTGAGTATTTTTTACAGGTTATGAATACAATAGCAATTTATCAGAAACTGGCTCCAAATGACATAAAAGATCAAAATTATATAAAATGGCCCTGATATACATTACATTGTAATGATTTTGATTTTATAATCACGTTAATTATCAGGTTTGTTCAACTTTCACAACTTAGCAAAAACTTGCTAAAAATAAAGATTTGACAATATTGTGATAATTATCGATAAAAGCAGAACTACAAAAAAATTTGTGAGACATATTTTTTTGTCTAAATCGCCCAGCCCTACGCACACGTACTTTATTCTGTTACAGTTGACAACCCAACAAAGACATTTTTTGTTTAAAAATTAGGCTTTATATAGTTAATTGAATATTTTAAAGGTCACATATTATGTCTTTTTTATAGCACTTAGAATAAATGTGGGAGCCCTCTATACGAGCGCTGCTCTGTTAATAACAGGCAATCATTTTTCTTAAACAAAAAACATCTTTGAATCACCTTGTATTTTTGGCCTAGCAAAATTCGCTGTTTATGCCGGTCCCTCGCACAGACATGCTTTCAGCACACCCCAACTGACAAATGCTCTCCTGTTTGTCCAAATTCAGCAAAAACAAACTCACTTGTCAGGCATTGTTTATCCAGCGCGGGTCTGCTGCTCTCACACTTCCGGGCCAAACTGTATTACCTGCTCACTATAGAGAGGGGCTGTATTAGCGATTAATCTGATTGGTCAGTGGGTGGGGCAAAGAACTTGGGTGAGGTTAAAAAAAACAAGAAAAGAAATAAAGGATTGCTCAGGCATGCGTGAAATAAACTGAATATAACTTGAGGCTTGTTTTGATGAGAGAACAACACTTCAAGATGTCAGAAAACTCACAATTTCAAATTATGTTTAAATCCTTTATTATTATTTTTATTAAAACTGGAAAAAAAGTTACACAATTTTAGCTTCGACTGCAGCACCCGTTCTCTGTGGTAATGTTTCGATAAGCTTCTGGAATGTCGAGATTTATTTTCATCCATTGGTGAATTTATTTTTCACCAAGATCTTGCATTAAGGATGCATTCAAAGCCTTCTCCAGCACATCCTAAATATTCTCTGTGTGGTTAAGCTCTGGACTCAGTAGATTCTGCAATCTCGTCGGATGCTATCTCTATGTGAAGCATGTCATCGATTGACCCCTTCTCAAACAGACCAACAACTTTTATATCAGCACACTCTATTTTCCAAAGACTTGTCAAAGACATTCTATAGAACAGCATTTAATCAATTGGAATGTAGTGACATTTTGAAACATACAAACCTTATCAAATCTTAAAACTAGAGCAAAGACCTGAAACAGCTATGGCCAGGAAAGAAAAATGTATTAAGATAAAGCGTTTCATCTACTGGAATTGAAACCAGCTGAAGACATGCATTAGATTAAATCCTTTGTATATTTGTACTAATTTTATTTATTCAAAAAACTACCTCGAATTGTCTGTTTTTGCTGTTGACATCTGAACATGTATTATTAATTAATTAATTATAACCTAATGCAACATAACCACTTGTTAACCACACACAAATCTAACGTAATCTAGCATGATTTCAACCAAACGCAGCTTTAAATGAGTGATTTAACGTTTGAATGCTGTTTAAAGCCTGTTATTCACTCAGAGTGCAAACAGGGTTTGAGGAGTTTTTCATATAATGCGTTAATCACAATTTTTCTGTTTGGAAAACTTTATGCATCATTTTAAGTGTGAAAAGTGACTTACAAAAAGATGCAGAGATAAAAATGAATTAAAAAGCACAGTTTACACAAAGGCATTTACGATGTATTCGAGCAGCAAATGATGTTAAATGTGTGAAGTCTCCGTCTATGAACAATGATTTCATCTTCAGAATCGGCCTTTAACACAAATATCACAACATTAACTGTGTAATAAGAAAAACTCCAAACCTTTCTCATGTTTTTAGCAATACTTTATTTTACCGTTAGGATAAAATCAGATACTAAACTATGGATTTACGGATTGATTTACGATCTCATGACAGTCTTTTTTCACCCTTGTTTGTTTCGTGTTAGTAATTGCGTCACAAAGCAGAGGCACGCGTCTTCTGCTCACACGTCCGTGACCACACACTCGCAAAAACAGGCACCGCTAGCATGGAAAACCAACAGAGAACTGTACTGAAGAGAATTGTACTGCGCCGAACTGAACTGCGCTGTACAATGTAAAAGAGCCAAAAAGGTTGCTGTCATCATGTCCACTAATAATCTTTCACCCCATCAACAGATATCTTAAGGGGTTCAGATCACAAAAAATGTAAAGCCTTGTCCTCAACAATGTAAAAACTTCACTCAAATAAAGGTAATAATAACTGCACTATGCATTACCAATTTTTATCCTTGCAGACGGCACTAATTGTTGTGGTTAAATAGTTAATAATATTAATGGTAAAAAAAAGTACCCATTATACCAATCTGTCACTTGTAAACGTGTGTAGTCCGCATAAAGTTTTTAAACAACCAATTATTAACTGTATGGGTGATCTCCTTGCATTTTCTGAATGTGCAAACCCGCTGCTTTAGTTTGCTTGGTCAAGCATCTGTAAGCAGAGCCTCTTGTCTCAATGTTAGATGGTGTGAAATGAACTAATTTGTGACCGCACACTGGGACATTTGGAGAGGTAATACAGATAATACAATAAAGGGATGCTCTGTGAGAGATTCTTATTGTCAGATGAGTGGGTCAACTCACAAACAAACAGACAGGAGCCTCAGGGGAACAGCTAATGCCAAAGAAGTATAAATTGTTTACTACGTGGGTGTTCCAATCATAATCCAACAATTCCTCACTTTTAAAGCTAGTGAGTCAAGCAACTTCAGTCATGTGAACAAATGTGCCAATCATGGTGAATTGCAGACGCATGCTCCTTTAGTTGTATTAGTTGAAAAGTGACTCATAGGTTTAAGGTCACGTTAGCACATTTACTAAGTTGAAGTGCAGCTACTGGATAGATGTCTACTCACATTTGAGCACTTGAAAAAATGCGGAGAGGCTTTATTATATTATTGATTGACTTTATTAATAGAGTGGACATTAGATCAGTAATTTAAAAAAAATATCTCTGGAACACTACATATAAATGAAGGGCAAAAAAAAAATATTTCCAAAGACAAAGAATAATTGTTTAAAATAATCATGATTTCAATGGTTACTAAACAATATCTTATCCCATAATCAAGCAGCTCTACACGTTTAAAATACTAAATTTCCAAGGTACTGGAATATATGCAATACAAACAATATGTTGTAACGAACAGAATCATAAACTCACAAATAATCCAAATATGTGGACAAGTCATCTCAATCCTGCCAAAACCTTGCCATCTCAATCCTGAACAATTTCCTGTGATTTCTTGTTTATCTCCTCTCCTTCTGCTCTCAAGTCTTTTATCTTTTATGTTATTTGACATGCTAATGCAAGCCTTTCCACAGCAAGAATGAGTTATATGCCATTCAATTGAAATGCGGCAGAGTTAAATAATTTCAAGCAATGTTTTGATATACTACCAATAGCTGCTAAACCAATAATCCACTTCAATTTTCTGCAACATGGAGTCTTGATGGTTCTCAGGTACTGTGGAGAGCTACTTAATAATCAGAGTTGGGTGAGAGTTCACTCTCTGGTGTGGTACTGTAACAGCCTATTTACATTTCATATAAGAGAGACCACGACAGTGAGCCCTGTTTGGTGTGCAAATAGAACACTGCAGAGGCCACCCGGGCCCACTGCCGTTTCCAAGCAACGCTGGGATGGGGATGGCTGAGCAGCCCCTGACCCACACCAATTTATTTGATTAGATGTTTATGTGCTGAAAGGAGAATAGACAAACGAGTGGAGAAAGAGATGGCAGGCCATGTTTTCACCCTTTATCACCCTGTTTTATTCCACAGTGATGAGAAGAGCCAAGTAACTGTGCATTCATCACCGTGCTTTTCCTAAAACAGAGTAGCAGGAATGTAAGAGGAATAACAATGATCTGCTGAGAATGCTTTGCTTTTTTAGGAGCTTTAAGGGAGAGCAAGCCAGTCAAACAATATAGAAAAAAAGGGAGAAAAAATTATATTTCGACTAATCAATTTCCATCCTGCAAAAGATTTATCACTGATTCATTATTATAAAATTATTATTTCAGTTTGGTGCACACAAGCTTGTTATGCATCGGTGCTGACTGAGGAAATCTTGCTCAGGCGTGTACAGAGCTTCTTTGATTCCAACAATTGTAATAGTTGCATATAATACAATACACTGCAATAGACACTACGACTGCTTGGTTTGTCTTCAATCAACTCGATAGTTTGCCTTTGTGTTTCCTTGCTTGTTACTCCTAGCATTAATCAGTTCTGACGTGTCACATCACTCAAGACGTGTCACTACACTACATCTCTAGCTCAGCTTGTTTGGTAAATAGTGAGTCTGTGATAGAAATGTAAAAAAGCTGATGGCACAAAACATGGAATCTTTATATGTGATGGTTTTTAACATTCAAACGAAGGGCTTTTAGCAGAAACTTTAAGAACTATGCATTTAAGTTAGCCATGTTTCAGCAACCAACAGGACCACACTTCACTTTAGCAGAAAAAAAGTATTACCTTGGCTTAGCCCCCAATAGCAGTCAAGTCATACAACTCAACTGTCCTGCAACACACGGAGTTCGTTCCTTAAGCACCTCTTGGTCTTATTGAAGCTACTGGTGTCTTTCTTGAAACGGTTGGAACCGTATTCACCATTCATATTCAGCATATTCAGAAGCTGACGCAGTACATAGTGAAATGAAACAATGTTCCCCCAGAACCCTGGTGCTACATAAAACAACATATAATCATGTACAGAACGACAGAGAACTAAGGACTAACTTGGAACATAAAGTGCAGCGTGTGCAGCCTAGTGCAAATAGTGCAGAACACAGTGCAAAAACAGACAAGACAGTGCAGAACAGGTTACACAATAAACAAGATACCACCGACTAATAACCTAAAATTTACTGACAATATTCAGTACAATGCGTCTACTAGAGGAACTGTGAACGGGATGTGAAGTGACGAATATGTGTAAAACAGCAGTAAGGTACAAAAACAGCATGTAAGGGTTAACATAGTTATTATAAATAAAAAATATGGGTTGTGATGGAGATGAGGCTGTATGTGGGTTGAAATGGGGATGGATAAGTATGTATGAGTTCATGAAAATTCGGAAATTCATGAGTTTGTGAAGCGCATTGCGGCTGTGTTCTCATGATGAGGCTGTTGATGTGGGTAAACAAAGTTTTATTTTACTTTGAAAGACATATCTGTGAGATATTTGAGCCCAGGTGCAGTGTAAAGTGAATCCAAACATTTAGGTATTTTAGTTCTGCTGGGACAGATAAAACAGTCAGGGTGAAACATCAGAAAAATCTGCATATGAGGCAAAAAGTAAGCGTAGTTGAAGTTTCATATTCAAAATCTGACTGATTCATGTTATACATTTTTCTTGCAAGTTCATATACATTTCTGTTTATTTAGAACCAAATATTTGAGGGGATAGGAATTTGACTGTTTTATACGGTTGTTGTAATTTGTTTCGAAAAATGTTGTTGATTAATGTTTAGTTTGAAACAAGCTTCCGTCTACCTCAACTCCAGCAAAGAAGATAACGGAATCAGTTGTTCTTTCATTTGTAAGATTTGCAGCTGAATATGTAGTTAAAAATGCCCGCTTCAGGCATATGGTGAACACTCTGGAGCTGGGCTACATGATCCCCACTTGCAAACATATAACAGATGTAGCGGTGCCCACAGTTTACGAAGAGGTAAAGTTTCAGTTCAAAACTTTAGTTGCCTCGGCAGAAAGAGTGGCCCTGACCTGCGATGCATGGACCTTCAGAGCAACAGAGTCGTAGGTTAAAATAACGTCACAATACTTTTCAGATAAGTGGGAACTCGTTTCACATGTTTTGTAGAAACGAACAATGTATGAGAGCCATACTGGCAGTAACATTGCAGAGTTACTGAAAACTGCATTGAAGGACAAAATTTTAATAATCCAACGTTTATTTATCAAAACACTTAAGTTTCTTATAGTTTACTGAATATTAGAGCATAGTATTCCAGTTTTATGTTCAATTGCTGGAATTTAATTTTGTAAGCCACTTACTGTTTTAGTTTATAAAATGTTTAATTAATTTATGCTACATCAGTGGCATATACATTTTAGTGTTTAATAACAATAGTTCTCTGTTCAATAACACTGTGCCGTTCTAATGAATTGGAATGAATGGAAAATAAATCTGAATTTGAATTTGTTTGCCGACTATTAAGTTGTCAATATAATTTGACATATATACTAATACAAACTACTGCAATATATCACAATGTTTATTGTAGTCCAATATATTGTATCGTGAGCTAGGGCTGAACGATATTGGAAAAAAATTACATTGCGATATTTTTTTCCAAACGATATATATTGCGATATTGAGAGCCATCAATCCAGGCTAAAGTCAAAAATTACATATTAATAATTTCACTAATAAGCAAGCTTCATTACAAGTGACAAAAAGGTCACTTAATATTTTATTCCAAAAATTTTCTGAACATTTCTGTAAACACAAAAGCAGAACATTTTTCAATAAAATAGCAGCTTTACACCAACCCCCTGATTGGTTTACAACAATATAACTTTAAATAAATATATTTTTTATAAAAAAAAACTTTTTGGCCAAAGTAAGTGTTGGTCATCATAATCATGGCTAAATATATAAAATAAACAAAATGAAATAAAACTTTAATATATTTTGTATAAAATCTTCTAAGCAGATTAGAGAACATATTCCTTTAAACAGAAAATCGGAACACATTTAAACAGAAGCTTTACAACACCAACCCCCCTAATTGACTCATAACATAACTTATTTTTAATAAAACAACTTATAAGTATTTTGGTTCCCAACCTTTTGTTTTTAAGTCAAATTTTCTGCCAAGGTTAAACAGTGTTGCTCATCATCATAATCATGGCTAAACAAAATAAAATAAAACTTAGTATTCTTTAGCATGCGATCATGCACTCTTATATATGATGCATTCTTTGCTTACTCAAGGTTTTTAGCCAAGAACACAAGTCTATCAACCTTCGCAGGCTTGAGACAGGTTCGTTGGCAAGTGACAATGTTGCCACTAGTACTGAAAAGTCTCTCTGCTGGCTTTGTATTCATCGTAAAGAGCTTTGTGATGCCGTTTTAAGTGATCAGACAAATTGTTGGTGTTTCCATGTTTAGTGGCCACAACTTTGACAATCCACGCAAAGTACCTTCTTTTGGTCAACATCCTCCTTTTTGTAGCCGAAATAGTCCCAAATTGATTATTTCGACTTTCTTTTTGGCACGAAATCATCTTTTTGCGGCGGGTCCTCTTTGTTACGCATTTTTATTAGTAAATGTGTGCGTGCTGTGAGCGGTGTGCAGCAGCACAGCGAACCAATCACTGTGCAGGCACGCGGAACGTGTATGCCACCCCAGCAATAAGCCATACAACAAACTCGTGTTTTGCTACCCCTCACATCATATATTCCGGCGATGTGACTATCGCGCATGCGCACATCGCGATGTCGATGACAAAACAGAATATCGTTCAGCCCTATCGTGAGCCATATAGCATGATGTGTCATATCATGCAGCCCTTGCCAGAACACAGCCCTAGAAGGAGTATATTCTAAACAATTCTGTTGTCTTTAAGACATTACTTTCACAAAATTATTTCAAATTAAAGTGATTTTAAAGAACACATTTGCCCACATGTTTTACCCATACATGTATAATATAAAAGAATTTAATAATTAAATTATTGTGACTATTAAACCAGATATTTGTTCAACATATAATTTAAGTACATGAATTACTTAAATATAGTATTACTTTTTATAGATTGTATGACTGGAATAAACACACACACGCAAACATACACACACACACACACACATATATATATATATATATATATATATATATATATATATATATATATATATATATATATATATATATGTATATATATATATATATATATATATATATACACACACATACATATATATATATATATATATATATATATATATATATATATATATATATATATATATATATATATATATATATATATATATACACACACACACATATACATATATATACACACACACACATATATATATATATATATATATATATATATATATATATAACATATATATATGCTTAATTGGTAGTAGGCTTTCGAGCCTATACAGCTTGAAGTAAGACAACATGCATAATGAGGATGATGTGGTCAAAATACTCATTTGCCTAATAATTCTGCACACAGTGTGTGTGTGTGTGTGTGTGTGTGTGTGTGTGTATATATATATATATATATATATATATATATATATATATTCACCTGATCTGAACCTCATAGAGAACCTGTGGTCCATCAACAAATGTGAGATCTACAAGGAGGGAAAACAGTACACCTCTCTGAACAGTGTCTGGGAGGCTGTGGTTGCTGCTGCACGCAATGTTGATAGTGAACAGATCAAAACACTGACAGAATCCATGGATGGAAGGCTTTTGAGTGTCCTTGCAAAGAAAGGTGGCTATATTGGTCACTGATTGATTTTTGTTTTGTTTTTGAATGTCAGAAACCTATATTTGTGAATGTTGAGATGTTATATTGGTTTCACTAGGGAAAATAAATAATTGCAATGGGTATATATTTGTTTTTTGTCAAGTTGCCTAATAATTATGCACAGTAATAGTCACCTGCACACACAGATATCCTTCTAAAATAGCTAAAACTAAAAACAAACTAAAAACTACTTCCAAAAATATTCAGCTTTGATATTAATGCATTTTTTGGGTTCATTGAGAACATGGTTGTTGTTCCGTAATAAAATGAATCCTCAGAAATACAACTTGCCTAATAATTCTGCACTCCCTGTATGTATGTATATATATATATATATATATATATATATATATATATATATATATATATATATATATATATATATATATATATATATATACACATACATACACACACATGCACACACACACAAAGTAAAACAAAGGACTATAAGGAAAAATACAGTTCATTGTGGGGGAAAAGATGGCATCAGAACATTTCTCTCATCTCTGCTGTCTCGCGGGTTATGCAGAGCACATGTCAGCACCATCATATGTCAGATCACTGACGTGTCTAAATCAAGCCCACTCAGATATTCGACTTTAAGTCGGTGGGAAAGGAAGTCGACTCGTGTTGAGTTGAGGTGAGCTATAACGAGTTGAGTAGAGCTGTTGTTAAAATCCAGTGGCAGTAATAGAGGAATCACTCACCAATACTTTTATGTCGTCCTAATCCCTTTAAACTAAAACAACAAATAAATGAAAGTTGACCAGTTCTAAAGAAAATGACAAAAAATAAAGCTCTTTTACAGCAAAAACAGGATGTCTGTCTGAATGAAGTTTGGAGCCTCTGGAACAAAAACAGTTACTCTCAAAAACCAAATTTGTTTCGAAACGACCTGTTGACTTCAATCGAAGGGACGACCACAATGGACAGCAATGGACAACAACTTCCAATCCTTCAGCAACAGAGCAGATGGACGGATATGAGGAAGAGGATGAGCAGAATGCATAATCAGGATCCCCATGTTTATTGGATGACAGCAGCAGGATTAGTTCAGGCTGAATATATTCAGAACAGAGACACAAAGAGATGTGTCAAAGAGGAGTAATCCAGGCTAATGAAGCAAGTTGATTCTGAGAGATCTCAGATAAAAACCATAGCATCACATGTTAACTAAAAATTAAAATCAATTCAGGGTATGTATGTTATCATCATAAGTACAAATTTTTACATCACAAACCATAGCTGGACTCAACCTGCTTATGAGCATGGATTTGCACAGTGTTGCATCATCAGAACCTCCTCTTTCACTGTCCCTGGCTGATGGAACAAACTCCCTGATCCAGTCAGGAAAGCAGCAACACTAACAGCTATCAAAAAGCAACTGAAAACTCTTCTCTTCAGGGAACACCTACTGTAAAAAATAAAAACAACTTTCTTTGTTTCCTCCTCTGTCTTTATCTTCTTCCTCTACTTCCTCACTGCTTTGGTTTATTGATCAGTTAATAAAAGTTCTATTATGAGAAGCTGAGATAGACTTTGATGGTGTAACAGATTGCATATTGTCTCTCCCCTAACGTAAGTCGCTTTGGACAAAAGCGTCTGCCAAATGCATAAATGTAAATGTAAATCTTGGTCTCTGGTTGTAAATTACAGTTCACAATTTTGCACATATGTGTAACGCTTTTAACTCTATTTGTACATGATTTAGCATTCATAGTTATACACACACACAAACACGTCACAATACATTTTATATATAAACACACACTCACCTAAAGGATTATTAGATACACCATACTAATACGGGGCCTCGCAACCCCATTCATCTAATTATAATATTAATAATTTTATCTTTTGCTAATTTTAGTGTAGAAACACAAGGTTTTTTTAACAAATCTTATCTAATCTTATATAATGTCTTTATATTTCTAGAGATTTATCTGATGAAAAGAAATCCTCTGGAGGGGAGGAGATGATGTCTGTGGCAGAGGCCAAAGAATTAGGGACACAAAAATGGTCTGTACTTATGTAAATAAAATAACTTGTGAAATGGACACTGAAAGGTCTATTCAAACAAAACTGAGTTGATGTAAAATAGTTTCTTGTTATTACATACTGTTCTGAGCCTTTATAACACAATAATAACAACAGATATTTGCCAGATGAATTGGAAAACTGGCTAAAATAATCATAAAAACAACATTTTCTGACAATTATTAAAAACAAGACAAGAACACCAGAACTGTTATTACAGTATCATTATAGAAGTAAAAGGGTTAACCTGCAGACATGGCAAAGCATGCATATCTTTGTTTCATCTTAAAGAACATGTTTGAGTTGGATGTTATGACGCAAACTCCTTGTGTTGCCTCCTACAGCAACAATTTTACCCTGACAACAATTACAAATTCAGCGTAAAAAAAATTGTACATCACAAAAAAACAACAAAACAGGTATTCAGTATGAAAAAGTATACCACCCAGCACTACTATACTCTAACCACTTGACAAAAACTGTTTTTACGAATGCTGGTCAATCTTAAGTATGTTCTAGTTTGGTTCCATGAGCTTGCAACAAGTAACCTGCTTCCATTTCTGCCTCAGCAAGAATAAAACCTGGGTAGGTCTATAATGAGTGAACTTTCCATGAACCCAGCACACTTTCTTCATCAGAAGAAAAACCTGCCTTGCTGCCAAAGCTGACTAACTGCAGGGAAATTTAAGCTGTGAATGTTTCAGCACATGAAGGTGTTGGAACACAGCTGTCGGTGACTGTCAAACCACACACAAGGCATAGAATGCATCCAAGTCCAGCAAGGCAAGTGTGCACACCAACAAGGAGGCAAAAACAAACTTAAGCTGTGCCAGAGCAGCCAGGTAGTGCCCCAGCCCCTGCCAAGCCAAATTATGTCAGAGGAACTCTAAAGGGAGAGGAATCCAATGTTGTACTCTTCAGACTCAAAAATACATTATAATGTGTAACGTACGCACTTACAAAACAAAGCATTTATAATTGTGCTTTCTGTCTGCACTGCCTATGCTAGGATAAATACTGGTTTGATAAGAATGCCAACTGCTAGCAAATAAAAACACAACACAGATGCTAACAAGACAGGTTTTATTTACCTTACCATAAATCGTTTCAACATAAGTTTTACAAACAACTGTTGCTGATGTGGAAGCTCTGTCTCTAAACTGTTTAATATCACAGCGTATCGTGGTGACCAAGCTAACTTCTAGCAAGCTAAAACTCAGCAGAGATAACAAATGAAGGTTATTTAGTTAATCTCCAAAGTTTTATTTTATAATCCAGCGTTTAACACAAAGCGCAAGCCCAGAAAGAGAGAGGACTGCCCTGCTTTGCCAAATCACAGAGCTCAAGGTCGTCATAGGTCTGCGAAGCCTCGATACGAAGTTACAATATTTTAGGGGTGCACGTCGAGCTTTGCAAAAGGGATCAGCTCGATGTCTGCAGTCTGAAGATGATGCAGAGGGCAACTCTTTGAGTTGACGCAGAGGTATAAATCAGACTGAATTCTAGGCTTATATTAGAAACAGTTCTAATGTATTTAAAAACAGCAATCTTCATACTTAACACCACATTTTTTTTACTTATTCTGTTCTGACATATTCTATTCTGTTCTGACATTCTGTTCTGTTCACAAATAGTAGGCCTGTAGCAATGGTAAAAATTGCGGAGCAATTTGTTGTCTTGGAAATGATAGTGATAAGCAATATCATTAAAATAACTTAAACTATTCTACTGAATTTGATAATTTCAAAATGTTTGGAATTTATTAATGAAAATATCTGAGAACAGAGGAACCTAATTTATAGGATTTTTCAAGACATAAGAAACTATTTTGCTAAATTGATGAAACTGGGGAATTTGAACTTGTTAGAGTAGTGGTTCTCAAACTTTTTTCACCAAATACCACCTTGAGAACAACTTGACACTACAAATACCACCATAATGAGCAACAATATACTACACGGGTACAGTATAGCCACAGTGTATGGTACAGTCCAGATAAAAGGCAATATTACTGATAATAAAAATATGTATTCACTTAGCAGCAGCATACAGCCTGAACAATAAAAATATATTGATAACACATTTTAAAATTATTTTTATGTTTTTATGTGAATTTTTTTTTTAAATTGGCATCAGTATTTCTATGGGTGATAATGAGCCTATTGGTATCAGATCGATCCCAACTGCTGCAGTATAGCAGTATTTTCAAATGACTTATATTTTTTTTTCTTAATTCTCTTTTTCTCTCTCCCTTTTTTCAGATCAGTGGTGGTGTTATATTAGCAGAGCGTAGCATAAACTTGTGCTGTATTCATTGCTTAATCTCTTATAAATTGTGAATTTCTGGGTTAAAACCAGTCAATTTTGGGATAAAACTCATCTTGAACCATAACATTTTTCTTCATTCAAGCTGCAGACATGAAAGATAAATGAAGTTTTATGCTTTTAACATTTGATTAACTTCGAACATCTTCCCGCGGTCATGAGAGAAAGACGCACATAGGGCAGAATGAGCAAGGGTAGCTTTACTTTTAAACAATCTCAAAGTAACATTATGTGCTTTACCTGTGTAGGACTTTCTTCTGTTTAAAATGAAACGTGATGTGAGATTGGACTGAGACAAGGTGCTCTCCCGGGTCTGCTGCAGCATTGCTCTCTGTTATCAAACTTATTCTCGCTACTCCAGAGGGTCAAATAGCAGGTTTAATATAGCAGAGGCTGGAGGGAGGGCCCTGTGAATTCATTGAACAAAAAAAAAATAAATAAATATTAAAAAAAAAATCAACCAATGGGCTAGCCGCCTAAAACAGATATTGTTTTTGTTTGACACCCATGTCCACAGTAATGACAGCCGACAATGGCAGTTTTTTTTTTTTTTTACAGTTGCAGGTGTTGTGTACCATGAAGAGCTTTTAAAGTACCACTAGTGGTACGTGTACCACAGTAGAGAACCACTGTGATAGAGGAAGACCATCAAAGATGTATTTCTAAGTGTGAATAAAGACTAGTAGTTTTTATCCCAATACTTCAAATCCCACCTTTGCCAACATTCAGTACTACTGGCTCTTTTCATTCTCAATCATTTTATGAATTCAATTTAATACTTCTAAAGTGTGCTTTAATAATCTATTTACTTCAACAAAGCCAAAAGAGTGCAAAGAGAAGGATTTGCTTCAACGTAGTCCATTTACAGTGCCTTCTGGGCGATATGGTTTCCTCTTCTGTGTATGTGTGTCTCCTTGGAGTGGCATTTCCTTCAAAAAGAAGACATATAATAGGCGCCTATCTGCAATGTTAACGAACACACCAAAAACAACCTGAATTGAGCCTTACCACCAGAATTCTGAATGTAGCCTCAGTACGCGAAATGAAGAGAGTTGAAATTACTGTTTAAATTGAGCTCTTTTGCCACTTCTGCATCTCCTATATGTGTCAACCCTGAAAAAAAAAAATCAATCCCATGTTTTTACTCAAAACATTGACATTCAAAAACGACGCTGCTGAGACAATTACACAATCTTTATGGAGAACTACTCAAGACATTAGAGCTATTTGTAATTACATGCTAATTGGCTAAACTGATATGAGAAGCACACCATCAAAAATACTGAAACAGTATTATTGTCATGGTTGTCTTTTCAGACAGCAACAACAACACATGGTATGAGGACAAAAATGAAGCTAATACAAAACAAAAAGAGGAACTGTGTCAGGGTAAGTTTAAAATGATTATTTGAGACTGTGATCTGTTTTCCATCTTCAGCTCAACTAAGAGCTCTGAACGAAACTTGAGGCAGCAGCTCCTCACTGAACAACTACTCATAAGATCCGGCCACATTGCGGGAAAATTTTGCAGCCAAAATGCACAGGGTTTGCCAAGCAATACAAGACGTTGTCCTTTCTGATTAGAAACTTGAAATCTCTAAAAAGAATCTGGTAAAATTTGAATTAGCAACTTGTAATAACAAGAAAACATTCGACAGTTGCAAAGTAGCAAATAATTTTAAGTCTAATATGAACACGCTTCGAAATTTGTACATTATACAGATCTAAATTTAGACTTTTTACGACTACATTTGAGGCTTTTTAATTGAATATTCCAGTAGAATAATTGGACTTTGTTATGCGTTTTTATTTTCCAATCAATGGCCGCGGACGGACGCTGTGGTCTAATGCTGGGCGAAGTTCCACACTCCACCAATGGATGAGGATCTTTTGTTGACATGCGAGAAAGTGCTGATGTTTCAAAAATACACGACTTCAGGGCTCCCTTCACTCACTCTCTCTACGAGCTTTCTAGACGCAGCAGCATAGAAGAGGAAAAGCCAAGGGGAGCAAAGGCAGACCCTAAGAAGGAAAAAGCTTTTTATTAAACTTTTTACTCATTGTTGCACTGGTTATTTTATTAATTTTCTTCCACATTGTGCCTGTTACTATAAATGTATGTTGATTTAGAATTAAACTCTAGAACTCGAGAACAGTTTTCACGTGCGATCACACTTATGACTATGTTGTTAAAAAATGCACATTCTGTGTCTATAAAATATTTTGTTATTACAATAAATATAATTGAAATAGTTACATTAATGTCTTTGTTTAGCTGTTTGACAAAGATTCATCTTACTACTACTAAAATGCAACATGTATCCCCGACATGGAAAGGTTTGAAATATTCAATGTGTAAAATAAAAATCATCTCACATTTAGTACGTAAAATGTCAGTAAAATGTCAGCAGTGGAAATATTTCACTATTTATCTATAATCAATTGGGTCACATCTTTCTGTAAGACAATTGATGGTGCTATTGATTCAACATAATTGTTTCATGATTTTTTTTGTAATTGTACTAGAACAATGCAACAAGTTGCATGTTAAAATGCAAGAAAATGATACATTTTCAGAGCATGCATGTAGTAAAAACTATGTAGATCCAGTCAGACGTAAGTATACGACAGTTTAGTGAAACAGCTCATACAGTTTCATGTACAACCCTCAGCAGGTGCGCCGATGAGGAGCAGCTCATAGAAGACCAGAGATAGCAGAATTCACACAGAAATTATCAATATCAATTGCAATTTTGTGTTTGTGTGAAATTCAGCCGAAAGAGTTTTTCCACCCAAACAACACAGTCGAAACAGTGATGACGCAAGCGGGGCCTGCACGTGCTTGTCGGAAGCAACATGTCTGCGGTGTGGCTGTATTTCTGTATATCTGAGAAAGACCCAGAGATAGCAAAACATGCAATGTAGAAATTTCAAGAGGGTGTGTGTCTGCAAAGACTTTCTCCACTTCGCGTTTAATTTGTCACCTGAAATCCACACATCCAGATCGATGTGCTGAATATGAGAGGAACGCGACACAAAAAAGAAAAACCCCTCTGAGCACGCCCTTTAAACACTCTCAGTTGGCCTATTCCTGCTTGCAGTCTATGCATGATCAGTTTGGAACAAAAATAAATCGGTTCCAGCAAGATGTGAGTATGTGCTGGAAAAGCACTTATTACATGTTGCAAAGCCTCTTTGAGCAAAAGCGAGTCCGGGCTGCATATAGTGCAGATCACGAGCTTCCAGCGATATTCACTGAACACCAGTGGGTCTTAAGAGAATATTCTCTCTTATTGCCCCCTTTGAGCAGCTAACTACAGAGATCAGCTCCTCTGATGCATCTGTAGCGAACGTTATTCCATTAATCGCAGTACTAAAGCATCTCTTAAGCAAAAAGGTTGAGACAGACCACGTAGTGAAAGCAATGAAAAGTACACTCTTAGAGTCTGTCAGATCTATTTGGATTATCCGCACTTCATTGCGACTTGATCCATGTTATAAAGATCATTGCTTGTATGCAGAAATAAAGCACGCATAAGAAACGATCCAGAACGCGGTGAATGCAGAGAACCAACAGAGAGACGGCGCGGGAGAAGGCTTGTACATTATTTCTGAATATACGCATTAGATATAATTTGGAATTGATTTATTCTCTGAAACTTTATTATGAATTTATACAATTGCAATGCTTTGATTTTAGTAAGGTTAGTACACAGGCATAGCCATAAATGAAATGGTACCAATAATTGGCATAATTTCTTTCGGCGTTAGAGCCTTGGTTTATCTTTTTCGGTTTTTGGTTTTGGCCAAGAATTTTCATTTCGTCGCATCCCTAGTGCTTGAGCATGATTGGCATTGTTGAGTTACGTGATTATAAGACCTTGCTCAGTATTCATACTATCGATACTAAGATTAATCTGCCCAACCCTAATCCATAACGAAAGCACCAGCTGTTGAACTCGGTGAATTCCTTTGATAAAAAGTGTATTTTGTGCGCCCTGTTGACAAATGTGACGTGATTCCTTCTTTACATGTAACTGCTGTGTCGGAAGCCTTTCGTGTGCAATAAGCAACACTTTAGACCGTTTTGTTTAGTTTAATGCGAGTTACTCAAATTAGCAAGCTAAGCTAACGATAGCCCAGCTGCTTCAGGCAGGGGTAACATAAGTTCCTGCGATCGGGTGCTTCACGGAGGCTCTTATCTGATGTTTTGTTAAAAGGGAGAAATGAGGGAGAGTGACTCGCTCATTCATTGGACTATCTCCATGTTCTTGATATTGGACTGACAATTGAATGAAGATGTTTGACATGGCTCAGACAGCTCAGGCACTTAAATGTCACGAAACAAGAATATAAACGTTCTGTTTCAGTCTGGTCCAAACCGGTTCTAGAGGTACTGGTTTCGTATTGGAACCATGTTCCTATACTCAACCCTACAGATAAACCTTGGACTTTCACAAGAAATCTTTGGTTCAATGACCTCTTCGACATGTTCTAATATAAGCTCAGAGTGCCCGTCACTCTCGGTGAATCAGCGGGGGCAACTTGCAGATGTATTTTTTGAGGTTTTGGAACACACTTATCAGCAGTACTTCGCTTTCCTGAACTCTAACGAAGGCATGCACTTTATACTTTATCCTAATAAGGAGCACGTTAAGCACGTTACATTTTGATGTTTTTTGGAATCCTCCAAATAAAAATGACATCAAAAATCTGATTTATTTATTGCATTTCTTTAATATTTATCAAAGCAATGAAACATAATTCATTAATATTGTAATGAAGTTAAACTTGAGGCAGCATCGAACAACAGAGTAATCACGTGGTGCGTCATTCTCTACAGGATGCACTGCAGGGAAAATAAACATTTAATCATGAAGGCTCATTATGTACTTGAAGCCAACTTAGTCATTTTTATAGTAGGCTAATATAGATACATACAGCATGTGTTGCCTTAATTATAGGGCTCATACAAGGCTTTTAATTTTGTACAGCTCCAGACATATTTGTTTTTTGTTTTAGTTTTTTTGGTCCAATATCGCTCTTATAAAATTTTGGGTTGCCGACCTCTGACCTAGATGAACGGCCCCTCGTTGGTCAGGAATTAGGGGTGGGCGACATCACCTTTAAATACTATCACAATATTTTTATGAAATTATCCCGATAATGAAATAAGGATATTTTTTATGATAAAATAGTTTGTAAAACTATCAACAATTTCAAGAAAATACAATTTTACACAATAAGTATTATATCTATATTGCTAACTATATTGTTCTCTGATAACATCGCAGTACAAGTACTACAGTTCCTAGAATGCTTAGCACCACAATGCACGTGGATTCACATTGACTGGTTCCAGTCCTACATTTAGCAAATCATAAATATTTGAGCATGTGAACCCCAAACTAATAGATTAGTATGAATGCATTCAGCTAACAACTCTGAGAACGCAGCATTTTCTCTGGTCATGTAGGTTCTTTTCATTGAATCTACATTATTTTAGCGCAGGTGTTCTGCAGTTTCTGTTCAAAATTAAAGAAAACTTCTTTCTAATATTCACAGTTGCATGTGTAGTTGAGTCACAGTTGAGGGACATTATCTGGTCTAAAAAGCAAGTTAGAGAGTCAGGGTTTAAGGCCTTTGGCTAACACAAAGCAGTAATTGGACATGTCAAAAGCATGGCTAAAAACACAACAGACGCTGGGGTGGTACCTTTGTCCCGCATGACGAAACCTAAACATGCATACAAACATGGCAGAGAAAAAAAAGAACTCTTTATCCCAGAGCAGTGCTCATGGAGCCTCAGTGGCGGGGAGTACAGAATAGCAGGAATGGCAACACGTGGACAACAAGCGCAGTGCTGCTGGGAACAGGGCAGACAGGCATGGAGTGGAAACTAGATCCAAGCAGTGGCATGAATTAAATATCTGAGTATCAGAAAGAGGCCAGAGCCTAACATTTAGGTGAACTAAGTGAAATCAAGCCATCAAGTCCAAGTTCTAGCATTTTCAGTTGTAGCATTAGCTAAAGATATATTTTTGTTGCATACCAGCCTTCTTCTATTTATTGTGGATAAAAAAAATATCACACAAGATTCGCTGTGACTGGTTAAAAACAATAAAATGTGTCTACATCTAGGACTGGCCAGAATACAGCATCATATCAAATACAGGTGTTTTTGTTTTTAATAGTATACATATATCATATACCACAATACTGGTGTGCGAGTACAAAGCAGCTAAATTTTGCCGGTGGACAATCAATGTTTTAGGGGGTAATTATTTAGCGGTGGTACTAAAGCAGCGTATGCAACTCCTTGACTGTATAAACAGAGGGGTGGAGACATGATTGTCTAATATTTCGGAAGAGTTCCTCCCGAAAACAGGAGCCATGTCAATCAATATATTGAGAAATTCTTGAATATTACCTGATTGGACTTGAAGAGTTATTATTAATTCTTCACAAAGTGAAAAGTTTCACATCTTCCATATTTAGACTTTTCAAAACTGTTTATTGTTGCCTTAATGAAAGCCCAGTGAATAAATAAGTTTTCACTTTGCAGATACATGAAACACTCTATAGCAGGCTTAAAGTTATTTTCACGTTGCAAAACTTGAACAATAAATCAGAATCAGATCTTTATCTCCAGTGCTGGTACAAAAGCAACACAATAACTTTGCACAGTAACACAGGTACCGTAACAGTCGTTACAAGTAACACATGATGTATAAGTAAATTGCTCAAGTTAAAAGTAAATAGAATAGTTTTATTCTATAAATAGAGGTAGTAAAATATAAAGTAATAGAATTATAACTAGAGAAGTCCAAGGCGCTTAAGAGATGTGCTATGGAGGTAGAGCAAAATGTGCAGAGCAAAGCGTAAAGTAAAAATATAGTGCTGCAAAAGAACAGAATGTGGAGTGACTGGAAGTGTGCAAAGAGTCCACATCAGAGTCCCGTTACATAGCGCAATACATAAATGATTTACATGCGGAAATCATGGGTTCAGGAGCTGAATGTCCTGAGGGACATTCAGGTGCCGGGCTGTCCTTATGTTTGGGGCTCTGAAGCACCGGCCGGGAGGTAAGAGCTGGAAAAGCTATGTGGGCAGCAGGGGTGTAACTCTGTGTACCGTGGCATTCTGTGAAAACATTAAAAATTGGGGTACACTAGTCTGCTCATTCTAAACCTTTTAACTACAATAGTTATTAGCCAATGGAGTTATTACCTTGTCATGCATTTAAAAAACATCAAATACCGTGACACCTTTATAAATTTTATTGATATAAAGCTTTATCCACATTATGGAATCTCATTGAATGAAAGGAAGAACAAACACCACACACCACACAGGTTAAAATTAATAATAGCACTCCACATCATCAAATCCCTTTCAGCTGCTCTCTCATATTCGCTATGCTGTTCCTTGGCTTTTAAATTAAACATCAATGCAGTGGCACAAAAAGGTTTCAAAGGACGTACTCCCTCTTGATAATTAAGTTCCTCATTCAACGTAAATTGCAGCTCTTTTGTCCATCTCGGTCACTTGGAAATGCCTCCACACTGCTGACACTTTGAAGACGCTGTTATATAATCAATGCATGTTGATTAACCAAACTTGCATCTTTGTATCACCTGTCAATATCGGCCTTACTTAAACTCCTAAAAGATTGAATGTTATTTTTTGCAATAATCTGTCAAATTTTCGGGGGCACCCCAAGTATTTATTGTAAATCATTTCTTTAAATTAACTCAAATGGTTGTACTCTGAAAAAAGGAGCAAGATTCATTTTGATTATGAAGGAACCAATCTGAATAGGTCTTGAGGCATGTTTTGATGAGGGAACAATAGTAAAACATTAAAGAAATGTCTGAAAAGTTGAGTCTATATAATATGGCACCTTTAACAGAGCTAGGCATAGCAGCACTATCGATATTTACAAATAGTCTCTTTTAAGTGGTTGTGGTAGATAAAAAATAATTTCCATGATACTTGTATCCGGAATATCAGTATTTTAGCTATATTAAAATTGTCAATGCAACACAAAGTCAGTAATTTTACACTGACTCTCGTGAAGCAGTGCTGAGAACAGCACACTGTATTTGGCTTTATTATGCTCCACCAATACAGATGGCCAGCTATTCACCAAAATAATCAATATTCTCATTATAAAAAGTTAGAGTGGCATCAATTAGAGCCTTTGGACTTCTGTCTTCCAGTAACAGGGATGATGAACACATAAAAGCAATACATTTGATGAATGCATTCCTTGAAAAGGATCTGGATGCTTTTGTAAGGCAATGGAAGGGTAGTAATACTGCAACACCAACTGAGAAAGCTGATGATCGAAACAATGGCTGCTAAAGGCATGTTAACACCTAATACTTCTCTCAAAGTAGAAGAAAAGTTCTTAGTTGCACCTGCTCATTTATTTTGTCATTTATTTTGTCTATCCTGTTCTCTTTATATGACTATAGATTGCTGACTATTAAAAATTTTGCTTTATAACGTGTAAACACAGCACATTAATTTATTTTAATTAATCCATTGTTTGAAAAACAAGCTTTATACACATCATGGTTTTAACATAGCTGTAACAAAAAAGTTTTCAAAAGTTCTAACCCACTATATGCATATCAGCAGATTCAGATCTTCCCCTCACTTAGTAGCCCACCCGAATAGTCACACTGCTCAGCTTTCTAATCCATAAGCTTTTGCTCATGCTGGCCTTCAGGGCCACATCGCAAGGCAGACAAAAATCCTAAACCTCAAAAATTTCTTTAGGCAGTTTATTTGAAAACAACAAAGAAAAGACGGAAAAGTTATAGCTATAAAACTAGAAAGAAAGGTTCACTACAGAGAAGAGACGAGTCAAGCATACATTGGTTTCCAAAGAGACTGACTGGTCCCGTGAGTGATATGAGAAACTGGTATCAAATGCATGCAATCTGATCCCAATTAGATGGACAGCACGGCAATGCCATCAGGTAGCTTGACGACAGAATAATGAAGTGGCTAGGGGGAGAGCCAAGCAGTTTCGTTATCAGGCCAGATTGCATGCGTTGGTGTACTTGTGAAAGGCTGGCTGGTGCAAACAGAACCCTTGGTACTGGTCCGAATGAACAGCAGGGACACGAAGCCACAGTATCATCTATGTTCAGATGCAATAAAAAAAAAACCTGAATTGTTGAGACAAAGCAGATTTAAAAAATGAATTATAATCGGTCTTGTACAATTTCTAAAACCACATGAAAGAAAGAAAACTGTTACTCTTGCCCTTACCCATGTTACACACACACGATTAGCATAAGCATTTTTAAGCAGCTAATAAGGAGAACGAGCATGTCAAATCCATTGGCACCTAAGCAAAATGCTGGCTTGTTCACTATGACATCTTTATTTTAATTAATTAGCAACTAAACACGACTGCTTCAAGCATTAACAGCTCTTGTGAAGATTTTATTGTTCAGCTGATTGATGACACTTATCGAAAGTGTTTATCCCAATTCAACAGACCAAAATCAACAATTCCACAAGAACATTCTCATTTCATTCCAGAGTGTATTTACAGGGTTAGTTCCTTCCAACAACAAAGAGCAGCTCTCTCACGGTTAAAATTTGCACTGTCTCAGACTCAGCTCCAGGCACATGAAACTTGCGACGAGAGAAGGGTCTGATTGCACCTGTGGAACAGCAGGAGGGGCGTTCAGACCTTTTCCTGACCTATATTGAAAATCATTAATCTCGTGATGATTATCATCGAGAAACAATGTCTGCTCTGTGCGAGGTAGGAAAGCTTCATTAAAGTTAATTGGTTTTAATATAAAATCACTGTTTTGTTTAATTGTTAATGTTTCGTAATTTCATTCAAATACTAGCTAAAGAACAATCGATGCTATTATCACTGATAACACAAGAATAGGATTACTGCAAGGATTTAATTAAGCAATTGTCTGAAAACTTTTCATGTATTAACATATAGTATGTATTTTTTTCCCCATCGCAAGTTGTATTGAGAATTTCTCAGAAAACAACAATACAATATAAATAGTCAAAACGCTAAACAATATCCCAAGTATTTCTGACATTTAAGATTACAACATAAAACAGATAAAAAATTAATCAATAAAAAATGAAAAGAAAGTAGGTTTTGGGGTATTCCAATCAACGATAAAAAAAACATGGAGAAGGCGGGAACAATGATTCCTTGACCAAATGAAATGTTGAGAAGACGGAACGACAAGGGGACGCTACGCCTTTCAATGCCAGAAGGCGGAACGACCCAGGGACGTTCCTCCTCTGAGCGTCCTGCCTCCAATTCCGCAGACACAATCAGATACACTTGGAAAAAATGGGCTTTAAGCCAGGCTTTGAACGTGGAATTAACTTGTGTATATGTATTTTTGTGTATTCTTGGGTTCCCATCCAATCTTTTTTCAGATTAGATAAAAAGCTAAAAACCTGCAATCAAAAACCAAACTGAAATGGATTTTAGGTGAGATCATATTTGATGGAATATAGGTGAGATCGCTCTTTTAAGCCTTCCAGTGGAAAGATGCATTCAAGACAATGCTTTTCATAATCCAGTGCAACAGCATGCCCATTCTACTCTAGACAGAGGCTACGATCCTGTGATATCAGGGGATATCAGCAGTGAGAGGGTAGCCGTTTTGTGTGTCCCTCCTCTGTGTTGAATCAGCTACTCTGGCAAACGAGCAGATTTTCTTTTGCATTGGCACATACTGATGTGCTTGTAAACAGTTGAAAAAGTAGGTCACAGCTTGCCAGTTCTTAAACAGTTCCACTGATTACCGCCTACTCATCACCCCTCCTCCCTGTTTTCCCCAAACCCAGCCGCTTGGACCAGGGCCCCATCTCTGTCACGCAAACACATTCCCTCTACATAGAGAGAGATTGCATAACATAAAAAGGGCAGTGAGGGGCCCAACTGAGTTTTTAAGGAACAATAACAAAGTCAGGGATTTCTCCCTGAGAGCAGAAGGTCTCTTTCTTATGTAGATCAACAAGCACATATTTGGAGAAGGAATTGAGCTGGCTTCCACATTTAGACCAATTAGCTTTTCACATTCATGCCACAGTACTTTCCCCCCCAAACTTTTAAACATGACACAGCTAAAATGAACCAAATATATGTTTAGTGAATAGTTATTATAAAATATTAATGGCTTTAAAGCAACTTCAATTGGAAGGGAATGGCTTAGCGTTGAAATTGTTAGTAGATTCTAAGAGCTGTCCACCAAACTATATCAGATAGGGCAGAAGTGGTTTGCATGCTTCAAATCTGTACAATGTCACATAAACACTCCTCTTATTGGCTCGTCATATTCAACCTCATATTGTACTGTGCATGTATGGTAGTAATGAAAATTTTAGCAGTTCAGAGACCATGACATTCTAAACCAGGAACCTGGTATTCGGTCACTGCCAAACCATACCTGACATGCCTGATGGGATTCCTCATGTAACTTGATTACAAACCAAATTGGTTTTGAGTACAAGGCTTTTTTGGTTGAATTTTTTGTTTCCCTGCTTTGTATGATCGGATAACAAAACAAAGACTGCTGCTATGAAAACATTGACCTATTTCATTCACTTCCTCCATAGAACACAAATAAAACACATTGTTCATATATTCTCACAGCCTATTGATCAAATGTCTTCAATCTCTCTTGAACCAGGCACTGATATAGCATGCCTTCAACTGAAACCATGTCAAATTTGTGGAGCCAGGAAAACTGGGTATGTGAAGCATAAAAATAAGTCACAGTGACCTACATAGGGAGTGCATGGAAGAAGGGCTAAATCTTCTGCATATTTAATGACCTACCAAGCCAAATCCTCTTCTATTCTACTGTAAAAAATAAACAATAATGACCATTCCAATATTGGTCATCCAATATCCAATGGTGCTCGAGCCCTAATAAGATGAGACTTCTTTGGCCATCTGTATTCATGAATAGCAGTGCAGAATAGACTAAAAGTGTAGGGTTCTTTACTCACGTACTCTACTAAAGCAAGTGAGCTAATCAAAGAAGAGAAAGAGAAAGAAGAATGCAGTGAGATTAGAAGAGTTTGTAGCTATATTTGTAATGACCGTACATTAATGCAAGTGAAGCTTGTGTTGAACATCGCTTCAGTGTTTTAGATTCTCTCTTATGCTGCATGATGGCAACTACATGCCATCTTTAATCAGTAGGCTCTGCAGAGGTCTTCAGCTCTGTTTGAAGCAGAGACCTGGATCTGGTTTCGTAATAACCTCTACCCTTCTTCCACTTCAATACAATTAGCCATTTCTCACATTTCATACATGGGAATACGCTTTTTAAAAGAAATTTTTAAAAGACTGAATATAGACTGAATACATTTTTTAAAGAGGGGTCGATAGAGCGCCCGATAACTGCCTAACTAGCGCATTTTTAATGACACTTCAGCTTTTATTAGTGATTGTTTTCATCACTTCCAGCTAAACTTTACTATCTCTCAGCAAGGGCTGTCCATTTTCTGCTAATGTTTTAATTTCTGCATCTTCATGAAGTGACATAACTACAGATGAGCTCAAGAGAATGAGATGTAGTGGTAAACTCACATTAAAACTCAAAATAAAATTAATTTAGATGCACATTGATGTAAACTATGGGGCTATGCCATTCATTTGTATGTAAAAAATTATGATTGTGTTCATCATAGGATAAAATAAGTCAGTCAACAAGCAAAACCAATCAGAAGCAAGGTGAAGAGTTGCAGGTTTCCCCTTAAAGCACTGGTCTTTCTGCAGATTATGTTTTATAAATACGTCAACAGGAAGTCATCATAGTGGAGATGCGGGAAGCCAACAGATGGATAGACAGACCTCTTTTGCGAGGAAAACTAGGATGAAAGTGCAGGGGTTTTAATTTCTTTGAGAAGTAATATTGCAGGTGCTTTATCCCACAAAACTCTGAAACGCATACTAACAAAGAAAACGTTAAAGTGCTGTTAGCAATCTGCTGTTCAGATAGCTATTGAGCTTTCTATTGATCACCTTATTGAGTTAAAATTCATAATCAAGACTATCTATATCAAATGATCACAAGCCCTACATAGAATTTTTTTTGTTGCATTTTCTGCATGGGTAATATAGTTGTAATAGAGATTTTTGGTCTAAAATATCATTTTGGGAAAGATATCCTTTGATGCTTAATTTTAAACAGAGCTGCTTTCTGCAGCAAACAAATTAGACTATTCACAGCATCATGTCTGGGCCAATAAAGAAAAGCAATGAGTCTAGTTATGCTATAGTTTTGTGTTTGTATATTTTTCTTCTCTCAATTAATCTATTCCAATAATAGGGAAGAACATATACATATATATGGGGATGGGGATGATGGTGGAGTGTTTGAAGTATGCAGTGATCTGTTGAAGATCAATGAGAAGATAGGAGCCAGTTGGTCAGCACAGGTTCCTGAGGCATATTGGTGAGACCCCGTCAGGACCTGGCGATTTCCTCCTCTTCTGCTTCCTGAAGAGCTGACAAACATCCCCCTTGTTGATCTGTAGAGCAGGAGCGGGTGGAAGGTGTGTGCTGAAAGTGTTAATGGCTGCTCAGGGAGACAATTGAAGGGTTTCTCAAATCTACAGTATGTGATGGTCTTTAGATCTGCTGAGGTAATTACACCCAATCAGCAATGCCCCCACTTCTTAAGAAGCTATTTCTATATGACCACAGTTCTTATTCCACCTAGAGGACCATACTTCATTCAACATGATTTGTATCAGCGTGGTTGCAGCAGGGAGCATTAGGCTGTTCTTGATGTGAAATTCAATATATAGCATAGATGATGGCTGAAGCAGCCTGGTGCTTGGCCGGAGAGAATAATGCATTCGAGTGTGTGCTGCTGTGTCTACAGAGATGTAATATTGATGAACAGAGCAGGCTGGAGAACGAAGTACTGATGCACAAAAGGTCTACTTTAAGTAAAGCATATAACATTACACACTACATCTTCCCCATCTGCAACACAAAACTGTGACTGCATGGGAAAAAACAGCTAACAGCAAATTATGACAAAATATGAAAAGATTTTAACTAAATTAAGAATTAAATTGAAATTAGCATTTTCCATGTAGCTACACAAGAAAATAAAACTATTAGTTACAAAAGATTCAGGCTTTCCATCAAACTAAAGGATTGATCACACAAATTGAACTCCTGCTTCACAGACACAAACACATTGTTTTTGAAAGACAAAAGCCTTGCCTGCTTAGTGTTACATTTGCCTTGCTTTCTCAAAACAATTACAAGCAAGAAACTCTCCCCTCGGTTGATTTGAGAATGTAATAAAATGCTTTCTATTGTCAAATCGCAAAACTGAATTCACTCTGTGGATAGAAATGAAGCCCCGGTTTGAGAAATGCCAAATAATAGACAGGAAGTTCATTTAAACAGACAGCAAAGCGCAGGAAATGGTTTGAATTTATAACAGAGAAGAGTGCAGACAAAGCTATACAAATAAATGTGACCAAATGCTAGCTGAGGAGAAGGATGTTTTCTGCACACGTTGGCATCGAAGGCCACTGATTTCTATAAGCTTTTCATCAATGTGATAAAAGAGCTTTTCTACAGCAAACACACAAAAGAGATGGCGGTCTTACACGGACAAGCATGTGTAAAACTGTTTGCAAGAGCTTTTTTCAAAGACCAGAAAGAAAGAAAAATACATTCCTGCTTAAGTAAACAAGAAAACTATGACCTTCACTTGGATCTCAAATCCAGAAACTAAAGAACACAAAAAGTTGGCTCAAGGCATTATATTTTCTATAGTTTCCATTAAAACCAATAAAATAGCTTGCAATAAAACTTTAAATATTAATTACCTAAACAAGTTCTTTAATTCTTTAATGTGCAAGACTTTTATTTTGGTGAGGCTCAATCTCATACTCCTCTCAGAATGATCAGTAGGCTTTTCTGTTTTGGAATCTCTTTAGTGTTTCTTTACTTCCATCACTTTTGATCAGGCCCGTCGCGACAAGGCAGGCAAACCAAGCAATTGCTTGGGGCCCCAAGACAACGACTGGTCAAGAATAAAGTGCAGCGACAAATTGCGTGAGCGCCCCATTGGTAGTGAATGCAGTAAAGTGCAATGACACTGTTATCGGGATTCTCCTCAAGGGGGCCCCCTTCGCTGACACCAGCCAGCCAACTACGCGATCTCTGCTGCCGGCAAAATAGAATATACAAAACTTCCTCGGCAGTCATGAAGCGGAATTATGCTTCAGGAAGCCAAAAAAGAAAGAAGAGAAAGGAAGAGGAGGATAAGAAAAAAACAAGGCAGTGGTAAGTGATAAATGACACACATAAAATTGCTCTACTTGTCTTGTACAAATGGTGCAATTTTGCAGCAGGTAGACTAGCAGAAATATGTTTATGTATGTTAGCTAAGCTACCTGCCTGACAGCAAATGCTGCTTGTAACGAAGAGTTAGAGCAACTTTTTTTTTTTAAATGGACGGAATATGGTTACATACTGTAATATGTTTTTTTAACGGGATAAGAAAGATGCAGATCTGTTCCAGAATCACTGTTTATCATATATAATGACATGACATTCCTATAGCTTTGTAATAGGTTTTGATGAAAGTGGCATAGCATGCTATACTAACTATTCCACTGTGATAATCTATTTAGGAAAACAACACAATACATTTTGTGCATCAGACATTAGCTTGTGATGTTTTTAAGCATTGGTAGTCGACTCACAGCACTACTAATAATTAGTAAACATTTAATTATAATTTCATTGTTTGTTAACAGTAAAAAGTGTATTTATATAGCGTGCATGGGCCTCCATGTCCATTTTGCTTGGGGCCCCCTAATTCCTTCAAACGGCCCTGCTTTTGATGTAGGTTAGCATAAATCATTGATTAGATTATAAGAGTAGCAATTCTTTATATTGAAACTGCAATTATCCTGCTACTGTCACTGGTAGCCCTAATTTTTAAAGGAAGTTGCGTTCTAAAAAATATCCTCCGATAGACTGGAGACTGATCAGGACAAAGTTCACTGCGTACTCTTTGTAACAAGTGATGGTGGTTCCCTCCTCCTCATTTCAGACGCAGACACACACGTTCATTAGGGTTGAGTGCTGTTGGCAAATTTGGTATCGGCGATGTACGATGGACGATGAAATTGTCTCTGAGGGTGGGTAGCGAGGGTGGGGTTTGGGGGAGTATTGTTGACCAATTTGGCATTGTACGATGTCTAATGAAAACAAAATTCATTTGTTTGGAGTTCACTGTTATGTGTATGGTGATTGTTAACAACTTCATTATCTTTTAATTATTTCCTCATAATATTAAAATAAGTAAAGATGCGGAAATGAAAGCATACATTTCATTGAATTTATTTAGTGTTTTTCCCAAGCTGGCATGGGTGGAGAATATCGCCAATGCTAACTCAGTATCGCAACGTCTATCTGCCATCTGCAATCTATGATGGCATCATCTATTGACCCCACCATAATTTCAGCATTCTAAAGTAAAAAAGTAATGAAACAATGTGCTTATATTGCCTCATGTTAAGAACTATAATTGAAAATGCTTATTCACAAACCGTATTTAAAAGAATGATGGTTCACTAAGAGAAGGTTCATTGCATTTGTTTACTTTCTGTTGTACTGGAAGTATTGGTTGCAAAAAGAAATGCTGAGATTTCCGTTGGAGGGAGGATTTTTTTTGGCAGTTGCACTTGCTTGTTAAACCATGCTTGCAGAGATGTTTATATTGTTTCTTTTTATTTATAATGTGGGCTAAGATATGCCAATTTTATCGCACACACTGAGTTTGGAAATGCATTAAAATCCACATAAAAATATCTAAATCTACTTCGCTTGTGCCTACACACATTTACTATTATGTAGGTTGTGGTGGATTGTACATGACAATTTGCATACTGCATATTTTACAATGTACAGAATGCATTCAGACTATTTTCACAGTCTCTCTCGCTGGCTCTTTCCCCTCCCCCTAGCGCTGCTGCTTCACGTCCCCTCCCCCTCACTGCGGCAGGCAGCGCAGATGGTAGCTCAGTGACCTCCTCATTCCTGCCTCCTTGTTTTGATCCTGCAGTCCTGATTGTTAGGGCTAATCCCACACTCCCTCAGTCCTTGGCCAAAAGCCAGGACTGTTATTAAGCACACAAAGGCTTTTCATTCCTGTTAACGTCACTACCTACCTACCGCTACTGCTTCCCTCTCTGTGTAGCCATTTCTCTTTCACGCTCTCCTGTTTGAGCAAAACTGTGGCTGTGGACAGATTCACTTCTGGGGAGTGGCCTAAGCCTCTCAGTGTGCTGATAATCATTTCATTTCACAGTTTGGTCAATACCCCTGTATTGAAGAAACTGAAAAACGCTGGCTTGCAGTCACTGAACAGTTGTACAAACAACTGGTATGGGTTGCATAGGAGAACTTGCTCATAGTATTAAAAGGCCATGAGAGTTGCTGGTTTCTGATCTTGTCTGCCAGAGAACATAAAAAATCACAACTGAAATGGCTATATAGGGACGGAATTTTAGCAGGCTTACAAGTCTCCAGACTAACCAATTAAATATAGGTTAACACTTATCTAAAGATAGAACACATTCACGTAAGGAGTGGGCGATATGGCTTTGGGTTAAAATTCAATATTTTGTGTTATTCAATTCAATATTTTCCACTGTCCAGGCGGTATCAGCATTATATTGTGATATGACGGGAAAAAATTGGATATCATATTTTAGCAGACCTTAATAAGATGAGGCAAAATTTGCATTTCAAACTTATTTAAAGTGCAAGATTAGACAGACAACTAAAAACCACTGTTAAATATGACAATATATCTAAATGTATATATATATATATATATATATATATATATATATATATATATATATATATATATATATATTTTTTTTTTTTTTAATTTATTTATTTTACTACTGTTAAATATGACAAATAGTTTTGTTCATTTCTACCAGGTTTACGTGCTGATGTTTTACATCAAACTCATGAAAAAATATGAAGTAACAATGCATCATCGACGAAGGATCATACACCAAAACTTCACATTCAGAGTAGTTGATTTCATGTGCAAATTTCATGTGTTTTGTGGTACTTTAAATGCTAACCAAAAAAAAACTGGATTTAAGCATGTTGGATGAGAAAACATGAATATGGGAGAATAAAATGAAAAGAATAAAGATCTACTATATGTAGCAGTACAGCAAACACAAATGTTTAATATGAACACAAAGGCCAAATTCAAGTTTTCTTAAATTATAGTTCAATGCTATTGTTTGTACAGTGACAGCAGAGTTTTTGACTTTCACATTTTTTTTTTTACATAACATGGCAAAACTCCATGACCAAAAAACTGTGCTCATGTGGACATGGCCTGGATAATGCATGTACACATCTATGCAGTTACTGCTTGACAGAAGGAATAAATATGCTAAGTATGCATGTAGTATGAGAAAAAAAAACGTTGACCATTTACAATAATGCAATGTCTGGAATTAGGCTTGGGTCTTCATATATAAAGGCCACTCTATCATTTACAAACAAACAGCCTCTTCACCCCCAAAAATGGTTATGCTTCCAACACAACACTGATGTATCCCACTTTTCCAAAACACTTCCAGTTTGCTGTGCTTTTAACCATATAACTGGTTACAAATATATGTGTGAATGCTTAGAATAACCAATAAAAAAAGGTTATGTGTGGAAAAGGACTAATAAAGCATCTTGCCCCATTATTTATTGAACATAAAAAAAATGTGGTACATTGACAACATAATAAATAACAACACTGCATAAGTGACAGGACAAAAACATCTCTCACTTTGAGTTTAAGACCTCTGGTTGAACAATTAAGATGGAACATTGAGCACCAACAAATGTGTGTGTAACATTGTAAATAAGCCAGTATTAACTGAACGTGAACCATCAGGGTATCTACAATGTGACAATGTCAGTTTTGGGAATTTCAAACATCAGATCCTAAACATCACATTCAGCATTATTATGGCTTTTCAATATCTTACACCAAATCCAGCCCTCACTTACATTTGTCCTTTATTTTCAGATAATTTCAACATCTCTGAACCAATAGATATTCAGGCATGTTGCTAGGTAACATACTCACACCACTCGGCAAAAGAACATATGAGGGACGATGTAAGTAAGCTAGAGAACCAGGAATCTTCAGATGGCAGCTTGCTTGGACATTTGTAATTTGGAAGCTAGGCAGACGATGAAAAGTTAATTAAACAGTATGTCTCACAATGAAGAGTTTTAAAAAGTGGCTCTTCAAACACTGAACATAACTCAACGCTGCAAAGAGCACAAAGTAGATGTGCTCCAGTCTGATATTATTACCAGATATAAACAACAAAATTTTAAAATTCAACAAAATGTTAGATCAAGACCACAGACCCAACAAGAACTAAAATTATATTGAGCATGCTCCAAAGGGACTTTACATGATACATAGCACTGATTGATTGCACAAAACGTGATTGTCAATATGCCATGAAGGCATGACGAACTCAACCCCAAAAAACCTTTAAGATTTTATTTGCCTTTAAACAGAAATTTGCAAACAGGAGTGCCTGGGCTGTGTGGCCTTAAGAAGAGGCTGGTGGAGTTGGCAAATAAAAGAAGACAGACCTAAGCAACAGCCACTCTTTAACTCCCTGTTCTTCACTCTTGGATTCCCTCCCCTTAGCATCAACAAAGCCTGCAAAAACTCAGCATCTTCTCACCCACTCATTAGAGTTTGACCATATCCTTCTTTCCATGACAATACAAGTACAACTATTATTATGGTTTAACATTTTCTTATTGCAGTACACTGACGTATTGACGCCCAAAACTCATTAGGATGCTAAACAGAGCTAGAAAGCAAGCATAGCTTTAGGAAGTTCAGAGGAAGAGTTAAATCCCAAAAAGGAATAGACTTCAATGGTGTAGTAATGATTTGGGTTAAAAAAAAAACTATCACCAAAAACATTGTGATGATATTTAAGTGCCATATCGCCAGTTCCCTCTCCAACACTTTCAAGGTCACGGGACACAGCAGATTAAATACCTCCTTTACAGTGTAAATACATTCTTGTTACTTTGTATTGTACGAATCTATAATGGCTACAGTTTGAGAGAAGAACAGCTCGCAAACACCTGCTCTTCGTGTGAAAATAAGTTAAATGTTCTTATGTTAAAAGGTCCATTACTTTTATTCTAAATATCCGCAATCCATTTTCTTTCAATTACCTTCTGACCCTGTAAAGCATTGGTTTAAAATCATGGTAAAGGCTGGCATGGTTTGTTTCTGTATGTATGTCAAAAGTGAGATGGTGAAGTATAAGCACACACACATTCCAGGAAGATTTTTAAGACAAAATTAAGTTACATTATTAAAAGCATTTAATGAGCAACACAATAAAATTGCCAAACAACAAAAAGCCATCAATAACAAAACCTTAATTCATGGACAGATGGGAAAATTGAACCAGAAATTTGAAAGTGGCTGCTACTTTCAAGGAATCTTCCAAATGCACGAACATTCAAAACACATCCAGGAGGAAGTGAATCTATATAATTTCTTAAAAGAATCTAAATTGTTACATGAACAAATTGAAGCCATCCCTACTACAGAACACGACTGTAGGCTGAAATAAATAGGAAATGGGTATTCCTTGAATCTGTTATTCAGGTGGCCTCTGGATGGAAGCAAGCTTAATGACGTTAAAAAAAACATTAAGTGCAAATTCCAACTTTGGCTCGAAAGTTCCATCCTCTGATTGTTATTGCACAGTGTATGCATTTATTTAGGCTTTTCATCTCAGTTGTTTTGGTTTCTGCACACTAAAATCTGCCCTAAAGATTCAAGCAGCCCTACACCTCTGCCAGACCATGACATCACTCTTCCAAAGCTGCATTAAATTTAGATCCTCAATCTTCATCACATTCGCTGAGCCTCACGTCTCAATGCCTGGCTCCCTGCTCCTACCCACTCTTTACGCTTCCTTTCAGTCCAACTGCTCATCATTTGCCAAGTGAAGAACTGAGGGAAAACTTTCAATGAGTTGACAGAATAAAAGTGGTGAAAGAGTAAGTAGAGTGGTAGAAGAAGGGGAGATGGAGATCATCGGCATAAATTTAGGTTCCAAAAAGAAAAAGAGAACCTCTGCATTTCTCTCAAACCAATGCTCCTGCACACAGCCTTGAGCTTGAAGTCTGACAGCCATGAAGCACTTCACTTGTAGCAAACCGTTAGCATTTGAAATGCCAAAGATTTTTAGTGCAACGCATCTCTAAGTGTATGTGCATTCACAAAATGTATTAATCACACAATTAATTATGCACTTCAGCCAGAAAGTTCCATGACTAACCATTTGCCATGTTGCCAGAATGTAAAGATTCCCAATTCTGTCTTTTTGATTTCATGTGATTTTGTTCTCTTGAACTTGTTAAGTGAAGTGACACCACACAAGACCTCAAACAAATGTTACTAACAGCTGAGATGGATGAGACTCGCAAAAATGAACAGGTAAAATTCCTAGGAGGAGTGTGTTAAAGTATGAAGCCTATATTTTTACTAAAAGTGTATACACTATATATAGTATACAATACACTAGTCCTGGACAATTATCATCTAGTCTAAAAAGCAGCATTTGGTGTCACGCCTTGTAAAGTGAAACACCAAATCCAAAATGGATGGAACGTCCACACAAGCCAGGGAATGGAATGTAGGTTGATCATTCAGTTTGTGCTGAAGTCTAAATTGATTGAACCACACAGCACTGTTCATCTAGCAGCTCAAGAAGAGCAAGTAATTTGCTATGCTTTCAGACAGACTGAAAAAGAGAAGGGGAGCTAAGGTCTAGCTAAAGGTCACAGCTCTGGAAAATCTCAAATGAACATGTCTTTGAAGTTTGAAATCTAATATGAAACAGAGAGATGTAGCAATTTATTTCTCCTGACCACAAGCACCAATGTTCAGTGACGATGTTCAGAAAACAGGAGAACACTGTGGAAATATGATAAAGGAGCAGTTTGAAATATTTCCAAAGATGTTTGTAGTTAATTACCAACTGCTAAACAAAAATGACAAAGAAGTGGAGACAAAGAGACGTGGAGGACAAGGAAAACTGGTAGATGTCAGAAACTGGTAGATGGTTGGTGAAATTTCTAACCAAGACTGACTTGTACAAGCGCATTTTCCATTTTTAGTCCTTGTCTACACATACCTGGTTAACTTTTGTGACCGCTTTTTAAAACGCATCTACACTGTTCGTTCACATTGACACTGTTCGTGTTTGTCAACCGGGAACTTTTGAAATTAACGGCAAAAGTAAAGTTATCTGAAAATGCCAGCCAATCACAATCCAGTATTCAGCCACAACAACAAAAAAAAGGAATTAATAGAGGCTTCGAGGCAGAGATATTGGCTCAATAATTTTTTTGTAATCAACTAATTCTGCTGAAGCTACCTTCTTTGGCTCTCCCAGAACCTGTGCCATCCAAAGGCTGATGCCAAGGAAACTGTAATTGACCAGTCCTTTTGTATCTGAACATGACAATATTAATAAAAACACACTCAAACACATGCACTAGCCAAAACAAGGATGACAGAGTATAGAACTAAAAGGCTGTTAGAGTTACGGCAGAAGGCATACAATGCTGATAGTTTACAGACATGCTTATGTGAAGTAAAATATCTGCTGCAGGTAAAGTGAGAGCAATGAAAGTGCAGCTTGACAAAGCAATGTTTTAATACAACAGTCTTATATATATAAAAAAAGATTCAACATTAGGGCTGTGTAAGACTAACAATCTGTCCATACATTATGCATAGAAATTATATTTTGATACAGAACACCGTGCGACAATGGGATCGATCTACTTTCTAAAGGATGATTAAAGCCCTTTCCTAGTACCTCATGCTGTCTCAGATAGTCTAATACTCAAGATTGCTGTCTAAAAGTTGGCACATTACACCTGGGTAAATAGAGAATGCAAAAAGTCAGAAGAGATTATAACAATTATACATACAGTGGTCCCTCACTAAAAAGTGTTTTTCAAATAAATCGAGAAGTATATACTTACAAAGTGCAAATAATCTAGAATTATAGACTGAGCTGAAGAACCCAATTTTGAATGGGTTGGTTTGATCAACAAAACTAAACAGAAAACATCTGAATTATATTCACCAATAAACATCCTAAAACAATATATGTCAAGACAGTGGTGCAGTGTGTACCGCTGTCAGTCAAGACTATTTGAATAGGGTTTGTATAAACTCGAACTCCATCCAAATACCTGCTTTAGGTGAATCCGGTTGCATATCATGAGGAAATATGAGTGTGTATGAAGAGTGAAAGTGTTACGCCCTTAAGATAGCTTTAGCTCGTTGGCTAAGGCCGTAAACATCAACAGAAAAAAAAATTAGCAACAAATCGGGTCAAGCAGGAATAGTGAAGTGGAAAACGCACACAACTGAACTAGTATATAGAAAATAATTTATTTCATAACAAAGCAAAACAATTACAAACCATAACGCAAATAAACAAGTATTTAAATGTCCCCTTCTTAAGAAAAAGGTCGCTCACTATTAAATAGGGAAAAAGGTAAGAAAGGAAAAAGGCCAGGCAGCATCAAATGAACAAACAAATAGAACCAAAAGGAGTCTTACTAAATTTCCCCTCCCCAAACTTCCCTAATCACAAACAAAAGACTAAAAATAAAAACCGAGATCTTCAGCGTATACTACGCCGTGCCTTGCCTACGCTGGCTCAAACACAAATACAGGACTGACGCCCCAGCTTCCTCACTAATGTATATAACAGGGAAAAAGTCACTCTGTATGTGCGACAAACTAACTTCAAACAGCTCAAAACACCTCAGTCCGACACGTTATACACACACAGAACACTTCCTTGTCCACAGACCACCTCCCTCGCTGAGCCAGCACTCTGCTCAGCGCTGTCGCAGTGAATTGCTGAGCTTTTATAGGGCGTAGGTCTGTCCTGATTGGCCGAAGGCAACTGAGCGCGCTGACGTTGACGCGTGGCCAATCCACATCTCTCAGCAAGACGGTTACATGCGATAAACAAACACAGTCAGCACGAAAGCTCTATCTATGAGCTTGAACTAATCTACAAGTCTGACATTTTAAGACATCTGGCTTTTCATCCTTGCTTTGTTTTAAAACCTTGTGTGCTTGATTGTCCTATCATTCGAGCAACTGCTTTTAATATATTATAATTATATTTTGGTTAAACAAGCTTCGATTCACAATCATTTGTTGGTAAATTATGGTGCTCAGTCATCCAATAACTTCGGTTCTTTTTTTTATAATAGGAATTTAACTGTTTAACTGTTTCTGATTAAAAAAATACTGACTAAAGTTTTAGATAACAAACTAGAAGAAATACAGCGTTTAAATGGTGGATGATGCTAGCTCCTGTAATGAAATGGTTGTGGCTTCAACCTAAACAAATCGAAGGGGCTTATGTGTGCTCTGCAGAACCCTTGAGAATCATGGAAAGGCGTAGGACAACAACTGGGTAGAATGCCTAATCCCGAGGTGAAGAGCAGGACAGAGATGAGCGAAATGCTTTGAAACACTACTCTACAAACAGACATGCAGAGATTACATTGTGCAAAATGTTTTTGGTTAAAAAAATGCTCTTTTCCCCACCATAAACTGTAATTTTTCTTATAGTAATTTCTGTCTTTATATATTTTATTCATACAGTCTAAATATGTAATAGTGTAAATAAAAAAAAAATTCTAAACAAAAATCTAATAAATTATTGGTTTAATACTCACAATAACTGAATTCTAAAAGTATTGTACATTATATGTAGACAATTATTGCAAATATTATATATATATATATATATATATATATATATATATATATATATATATATATATATATATATATATATATATATATATATACACATACACACACAAACATACATATATATATATATATATATATATACATATATATATATATATATATATATATATACATATATATACATATATATATATATATATATATATATATATATATATATATATACACACATACACACACAAACATACATATATATATATATATATATATATATAATATTTATTTAAATGGGATGAGATCTGCATCGTTAATAGTATTGCATTGTAATATTAAAAAAGTAGTACATTTACCTATCTGGCAATACTTTGCTTTTAGACAGAATGAAAAAGGACGGCCACGAGGCATGGCTGAAGAGAAAATGAAACTCACAGCCAACCTGAAGTGAGTCATCTTACAACAGATCTAGAGGCATCTTAGAGGCAAATCTAGCAGTAATGCCACTGTGAGTAATCCGCAAAGTAGCTTTGCTTGACCCAAGATACAGACTGGATCACATGAAACTGTTAAACCTGTTGCCGAAATGCGGCAGCACCAGCAACACACACACAAGATTGTCTTGACATCTTTCTCCACAATTTACAAATGTTTTGGCGCTGAAATCTAACACCAAGTGTGCCAAAAAGCGGAAGAAGAATGCGAGGAACAAAAGAGTAAAAGACGAGCGTCAGCATGAATGCGGCTGTATCATGGACGCGACAGAATCACGAACGCAACGCAGTAAATAAACCAGTACAATCTAACGCTAATAAACATATAACTACAGCAAAAATCATGCCAATACTATTATATACAATACAAATACAATATTTAAAATGAAATTGCCCACTGATAAAGTATTACTAAAGTTTTTCACAAGTAAACAGTCCCTCATCCGTCTCCGCTCTCCTACGTTTCACAAAATTCCCGTCCCGGGAACACAAGCACTGTTGCCATTACCGTAATGAAGATCATATCAGTCAAGAGCCATTTCGCAGTTTTCATGATCTGCTGAAATTTTTTTTTAAATAACCAGCGCTACGGTACTTTGAAGTGTCCAAGTCACTTTTGTGTCGCCTCCGACACATTTGGCGTTAAAGGGTTAAATGATTTTATTGAACTTTTTTTATTAAAAATATTTGTTCATATTGTTACAGACAAACTTCATTTCACCCCATCACTCACCCCTATACAGAACGTAGCAGGTCTCCTAAAACTGTAAGTAATGCTGAGTTAAACCCTCTTCTCAAGCAACATTTTCATTAGCAGGTAGCGCTCATGTTCAACCCCTTTACTCACACGAATTCATGTTCCTTCATGCACGTAAACATTTCGTCAACCAAGGAAATAGAGGTCTGAATTAAATTCAACTTGATGGGGGAAAACAAGTTTCTATCAAAAATATTACAGTAATTGTTTTCAGGTAGTTTGCATTTGTGGTGCAAAGCAAGCGGTTGTGTTAAGTGTCATGTGTTATATCCTATATGGCAGTGATTCTCAAAATTTTTTCCACCAAGTACCACCTCAGAAAAAAAGTGGCACTCCAAGAACCACCATAATGAGTAACATTATAATACAGGGTTGCCACAGCAGAAAGGCCCTTCCTATTCAGCTAGAGTTAAGTACAGTTCAAATAAGAGGCAATATTATTGCTAATTAAAATATGTATTAATTTTAGCAGCAGTATAGAGCCTGAACGTTAGGAATGTAATGTTTTTTTTTTTTACATATCATTGATGTTTGATGGCAAAATAGTTAAAAGTATACGTTTGATGGCTTTTTTACTTTTCAGATTTTATTTTACAGCAGATTTAGCCAGAGGCTGGAGGGAGGGGAATGTGCCACTAGCCAAGTGTCCTTTAAAAAATAAAATAAAAATAAGTTTAAAATAATAATAAAAAAAATAAATTAAAAAAAATCAACCAATGGGGCAAGATTAGTGGCTCATATACTCACGCCCAATAATTTTTTGTTAACATCCACACCCACAGTCATGACAGCCGCTGGCTTTGCGTACCACCAAGAGGTTTTCAAGTGCCACCAGTGGTACACGTACCACAGTTTGAGAGCCATGGTTATATGGGATATATATGGCGATATAGGATAATAAAATGTATACGTTTGCTGAAGACCGTAATATTAACAGTTACATTTATTTTTAACAATAAAACTGTTCATTTCTTGCTTTTTTGTGATAATTATAAGTGTGCAAATACAAAGTAATTTTATAAGTAGACCAGCAGTGTCATCGTTGACTCTGGATGAACTAAGAAATTTGGATGGAGAAAACTCCTCCACTTTTACCCTGCTCTCCAACACAGATAGCCTCTACATTTCTGGCTACAGTATGACAAGGTTAATGAGCAGTGATTATACACGTCACCTTCTATTTTTTTTTTTGCAAGGCATCTCATTTCTTCACAGCTGAACATGTCCCTTTTCCCAGGTAAAACCTAGGCGTGAAATCACCCTGCGGAGTCCATGTTATGACACTTTAACTTTTAATATGAAACTGAATAAGCTGCAAAAGCATGACTGAACAGTGTGAATGATTGAGAGAATCAAAGCAACTAGAAAAGATTCCTGCAGGTTACTTCAGGAGTAATGCTGACTAGAGAAACGTAACAATAGCGGAAGCAAACAGAATGTTGTGCGAACTCAATCACAGTCATAATGGGTACAGCTAATAATACTAGACTGTTCTATATTTTTTAACAAATCAAACATTGGAGAGCCAAACCTGTACCTCTGTGTAATTGCTACTGGTTTAAATGTTAGCTGGTGTTTGTAAAAGTTAAGACAAAGAATCACATCAATATCGTTTTATTTTAACAGTCTTGCACTTGTCAAAGCAGATAAAGCAGAACATGTCGAGTGTTAGGGAGTAATAGACTTTGATTGTAAATTATATTTATTGCACAAAGCAGAATGAAGAAGCAGCCTAGTGAAAAAAAATCACGCTTTCATGGGTAAGACGGATAGGGTGAACAAACAAAAAAACCACACTTTCATGGTGAGATGCATGTAAAAACCACCAAGCGTGTGTTGCCTTGCTTATGTAACATGCAGCTAACACTGAAGCACCACTCAGAGAACTTGGGCCAAGGCTTCTTAAAACTCTTAAGTCAATGTTGCAATGGTATATTTATCTTGATAAAAACTGTTCATGTACAGAATTACAAGTAACACTCATCTGGAGACTTGTTCTGGGAGCGAGGAAAGGTCAGAACTAGAGCTGCATTATTCTGGGGGAAAAAATAAAAAAAAAAATGGTTTTTTTTTTGTGGTTCTGGATTTCTTCCAATATTTATTTTTACAAGTTAATGTTAAGATAATTTAAACCTGTACATTATGTTATGAAATAGCAGTAAAAATAAGAAATAATACTCTTTGCTTTAAAGAGAATATGCAAAGAACATAAAGAAATGTAGTGAAATAAATTTGTAATGATCCAAAGAAAAACAAGCACCATTAAACATGATAAAAACAATAATGGTGAAAAAGTGAGTTAAACATTATTAGCTAGAAACACTAAACTAACTGTTTGTTTTCTAACTTAATTTTATTTTGGAAAACATACAGAACATTTTTTAACATTGAACATCAGGCAAATAATTAAAATAAATAACTTTTAAAAAATAAACAACAGTCACTTGTGTGAGTCTAAAACAAACATTCAGAGATATCTTAGACTGAGATCGAAGATCCGTGTCTGTTCTTTATTGGCTTACACTTACAGTAACGTGCAGTCTTATAATTCTTACCGCCTTTTGAAATTTTGACGATGATGTTGGATGTGCAACAAAGAAGCTTAGCTTTTGCACTAAACAACAGTTTGAAACCGCATTAGACACTTTCATCATTCATATTACGTACCTATTTCTACCCTTACAGTTTGAGCAGATTACAGCCACAAATCATGAAAAGCAGAAATGCCACGTATTTTGAACGAGTAACTGTCCACTCATTAACATTTTCATTAACGCTCGCTTTGGTTAACAAAAATGTACACACGCCTCATCATGTTTTTGTCCAAACAGAGACATATTTTAGCTCATCATCGTCACAAGAAAAAGGTTTGCCAACGAAATCATGCTGTTTTCATCATATAGCAACACTAGACAGGCAGTGCAGACGGCTGCCCGGCCCTCAATTCAGAGGGGACCCCCCCCCCCTTCAGCACTCTCTCTCGCTGCTGCATCAAGACTCTGATTTATAGCGTCAGATATGTGCCAAAATGTGTGCATGTAAATATGATATTCATACGTGCGATAATAAAAATCATGTGAGCATAAAACTGAACAGAACTGTTTCAGCATCTGAGAGAATCTCACAAAGTCAGTGAGTGAGTAAAGCTCTTAATGTGCTCTTGTGATTGTGATTCCCTATCAAACCCTTCTCTCCTCGGTTGCTTAATGGATTCCTGTGCTCGAGTGAGTTTGATTTTTGTCCAAGATGGGGCGAGACCCCCATCTTCGGAAACCATTTGAACCTTTTGAATTAAACAGTGGCAAAACAGTTTTCAGTTCTCGGTCTAATCTCTCACTTTAAATAAAGTTAAAATGTTTTAAGGTCTACTAAAATGTTATGCCCAATATTTCCCCTTATAATATTTTACACTGTCCAGACAGTATCATTATTATATCACAATATATGATATGAATTTTAACTCATATGGCCCAGCCCTACCTCTGACAATTCCAAGGTGATATGTTTTTGCTCTGCCTTGCACCATCAGGCTGGTAAAGTTTCTTCTGTGTCTGGAGTGACTCTGCATTCCTGCCCCATAGATCATAGAAATAAGATATTTCTGAATTGTTAAGCCAAAAAAAAAGAAGTCAACATAACAAGGAGACATACCAGATATCACTGAGGAGGGCATTAAGATGACCAGCATACAAAGAAGCTCTGTAGAGCTTTTTTAGTCTATTTATATGAATATGATTTTACAGACCACTGTAAATCGAAAGACAGTTACCTGACCTCAGACACCCTAAACAAGCCTTGTATCATTCATCACAAAATGTTCCTTGTGTCACCATAAAACCTCTAGTCTGTGGCCATTCACTTCCTGTATTAACTAGCGCAGGGATTTCCACCATCGTACAGTCAGGGTGAGAAAAGAACACATTATATCTGCTCTTAGATGAGTTTAAAGGGCATCCATATAAACAATGCAACATCTGCCAACATCTCCATAGCACTCAGTATTCTTTAATCACCATGCACGGAAACTATAAATCTGAGGAAGTGTGCTAAAAATCATAACTGCCCTGAGGCACCACAGGCAGCTCTATGGCTCATATTATAACATAAATTGCATATACGTCCCATGGGGTTTTGTTATTCATTGGGTCTGGTGTCGGTCATAGATTTGAGGCCATGTAAACGCATAAAAGCCTCACTGTAGGAAATCTTCTAGAAACCAATGACTAATGAAATGAATACTGATTAAAGGGGTTATCAACAAAAAAACACGTGAGGCTGACAAAACAACTGGAGTAAGAGAGAAAGAAACTCTTGGATTGTGTCTCATTAAAAATGTTTGGCATCTGCAGTCTGCATGTTCTCCCCGTGATCGTGTGGGTTTTTTCCGGGTGCTCCGGTTTCCCCACGAGTCCAAAGACATGCGGAATAAGTGACTTGAGTAAGAACGATTGTCCATAGTGTTAAAGTGTGAATGAGTGTGTGAATGTTTCCCTGCAATGGGTTGTGGCTGAAAGGGAATCCGCCGCAGAAAACATGTGCCAGAGTAGTTGGCGGAAAAAGAAGAAAGCAGACATGAAAATGGATGAATGGATTTTAGTCATCTGGTATTCTACTGAAAATGTAATCGGTTACCTGAGTAATTGGATAAAACATGTGTGACATCAAACACCGCTTCCGTAGATGTTCACTGCTAGAACATGCTGAAGCTTTGAATATTATTAAATAAAAAAAAAACTTTAGATGTGTTACCCATAACATGCCATAAAACAGATTGAAGTTAAGATCCCCTAAAAAAATAAGTTTATAAAGTGGAATGCGCTGTTCTGGAGCAAACCCCTGTGTGAAACCTAAACCTTTACTCTAACTTTCATTTCATAACAGCAGTTTCCGCTTTATGAACGTAGTTTTTTTTTCTCCCATTTACACCACGGCCTTTTACAAACACTCAAATAGTTAAGTTATTACTAATATAAAAGGGTTTTCCAGTCAGTCTACATCTTGCTTTGACTATGCTGACAAAATTAGTGCTAACGAATTCTTGCTAATGGAAGGACATCATAATGCTAACGAAAGCTAACGAAGTCTTTTAATTTCTTCACGTTCCCTTTAAGAGCCTTATCATTTCTCTTCAGAATTGTATGTTTCTCAGCTGCCTTCCAGCGGAGCTTCGCAAACGTTGGTTCGTGTAAAAAAAAAGGTTGTTAAAAGAGTCCAAGTTGAGCAAATGTGTGAACGATTACTAAACTATGATTTGTTCAGTCACACAAGCGCTCATATTGAGAGATCTGTGAAGAACGCCTAATGTTTCCTAATGTTCTTGACTAATGTGGCGCAAGGATACAAACCCACCTGGACTAACAGCCAGTCAGAATCCAGTTTTCAGACAGAAGAGATAAAAATAATTAGTAGAGGCTTCGAGGCCTTGACTAATTTTTGTAATCGAGTTATTTGAGCAACTTGGTGAATCGTTTCAGCCCTTTATTGTATAATTAATTAATAACAAATTATTTGTTTGAAACCTGTCCCCATGGTTTTTGTTTTACCAATAACAAAAACATAAAAAATATACGTTACACAGAAATTACCACCTATAAATCACTTTGTCCGTGGGACTCTGGCATGAACTGACACATTGATATGGTTTCATATAACACATCGTCTATTTTGGTTGGTAAAAAAAAAGGAGTACATTCATCTATCTGGCAATACTTTGGTGCTTGACCCACGATACAGAGAAAATTACATGAAACCACCCGAGTTGTAAGCACCACAAAAACGCACGTTAAAGTGGTTGCTGAAACGCTGAGTCTGTCACTCGGCCCCGCAAAAGTGAGAGAAGAGCCGGAGAAATCTGGTTCTGGTGCTGTGTCTAAGGATATTCCGCTCATATCCAACATCGCTCATAAATATACCTGCTTAAATGATAGTGCTCCATATGAATGAATGCTGTTACTCCGCTTCGTGTGTATTAAAGCCAGAAAGTGTAAAAATGTTAATATTTCCGTCCAGAAACCCTGGAGGATTGCTGATGCTGACTCAGCATTGCAATATCTATCTGCCATTGGCGATAAACGATGGTATCATCCATCAACCCATCCCTCATTGCTACAATTTTTGTTAGGTGTGAGTAATGCAACCATTAGGGATCAGCACAGGGTTATGTCATGCTCAAGCTCAGGCTATGCAGCAGCCTTAGCACAAGTATAAAAAAGGCTTTATTTACAATGAAACCCAAACCATGTAAAACTAATTTTAAAATAAAAACATATAAACACATAGCTGAGCCTGTTCACAGCAATACCACATCAACTTGTGGGTTGTCGAGGTAAATTAAAGTGGGGTAACTGAGGAACAGCCTCTATAGTTGTCTCGAGCCTGACAATGCCTGACTTATGTAATTGGACTGGTAAGGTTGCAACTCCCCACAGGAGTTCCACAGACTAATTTCACTACAGGACAGAGCTGCTCTGGAAAGAGAAAAGGACACTTATTATGAGTAAAGAGCTTCCTTTACTTTCAAAACATCACCCACTCGCAGTCAAATGCAAACTTCAAATATGAACAGTGGTGTCATGGACCCAGGCTGACCTGGCTGAAGAGAGGTTAAAGTTAGTCTTTGCTAGGTATTGGCACGGCAGAGCATTTTCAGTGGTTAAAAATAAAGCTGGACTGTGATTTACTGATCTTGCTGCCAGGAAACCATGTGACTTCATCACATGAGGAGAAGTGGATGGGCTTAGGAAAAAAGGCAGAATGTGGTGTTGAAATAGTCAACTATTTTGAAAATGAATAACACGTCGGGATCTCTCAAGCTCAAGACTCAAGCTCAAGACAAACTAGTTGTATTTGAGATATTAAAGGATATAGGGAGCTTCAGTAACATTCAGATTGCAACACAAAGTGACATAAATCCATTTAACTGCAATATTTTTAACCTAAACTGTAATTTACAAATACGTGTAAAACACAACAACAAAATAAACAGATAATTATAAATGTGCTCAATTTAGTTATTAATATAACAGCAACAAATCGCACAAAGAAAAAGTGTGTATTGAAGAAGCTTTACCACAATTAACAACAACAATCATACATTTAATTTGAGGCTCCTTTCTGGACACTCAAGGTCACCTTACAGTTAAATACACTTCAAGTTAAATAAGTACAATAATACTAGTACAGTCACATTACAGTAAAAACTCGTGTTTAAATAAAAATGTTTTAAGATTGATTTTAAAATGAGCAAGTGCTGTGCTGTTGGGCACCGGGGTTGGGGAGCCCGTTCCACAGCATAGGGGCAAAGTGCGAGAAAGCCCTGGAACCCCAAGCAGTTTCGATAGAGCCATGTGGTATTAGCAGACCGTGATGATGTGCGTACATTAATCAGGTCTGCCAGGTATGAGGGGACATGACCATTAAGTGCTTATAAATTAAAAGTAACACTTCAAAATTGATTTGTTGCTAAATGGGTAGACAGTGGAGCTCTAGTAGGACCAGGGTGATGTGGCTTGATCTGGCCAAACTGATGATAACCCTAGCATGGGTAGCCAGTGGAGCTCTTGTAGGACTTGGCTGATGTGACTTGATCTAGCCACACTGATGATAACACTAGCAGCAGCCTTATGTGCTTATTTGTTGCCGGTGAATACTTTTATTGGGTAGAACAGAATAGAGTGAATTGCAATAGTACAGTCTATTTGTCACTAATGCGTGAACGGGAGCTGAGGCAGAGGCTACAGTAAGTGATGACCGAATCCTGTTAATACAGTGTATTTTGAAAACCCCCAAAAAGCCAGAGTGGCATTAATGTGAGATTGGAAGAAGAGAGTCTGGTCAAAGATTACACCTAGACTTTTAACCTGCTTCAAGACAGGAAAAGAATCAGAGTCGATGTATACTGTGGATATATTTGCTTTAGATACAGAGTTTCTGTTTTGCTACTGTTGAAATGTAAAACGTTTAGGAAAACCACTTTTTCGGGTCACTTAAACAGGTAGAGACATAAAGCTGCGTGTCATCTGCATAGCAATGGAGACGAACACCAGGTTTTCTAAAATTCTCACCAAGGGGACGAATGTAAATAATAAAAAGTAAAGGGCCCAGCACAGATCCCTGAGTGACACAAGATTTAAGTGTTTGAATGTGAAGTGAACAAACTGTATGCGGTGTTGGAGGTATGATTTAAACCAATCTAAAGCTAAACCTGTGATGTCGATCAACTGAAGTCTCATTAAAAGTATGTGATGGGCAATAATGTCTAATGCAGCAGTGAGATCCAAAATCACAAGGACGGTGGGTTGGCCAGTATCAGCAGCAGTAAGTAGGTCATTATGGATTTTGACCAGAGCAGTCTTTGTGCTATGGAGGGGTACGACGCCAGATTAGAATTTTTCAAAAAGGTTATTGGAGGCTAGGTGATTTAGTAGTTGTCCAGCCACAATTTTCTCCAGTGTTTTGGCTAGAAATGGGAGATTTGATATTTGCCTAAAATTATTAAATCAGTTGGATCAGTGCCAGGTTTCTTTAAAATTTGTGTCTTAAGAGAGACAGCAACAGCACCAGTTTGAAAAGAAGAGCATATAAGTAAAAAAAAAAAGTAAAAATGACAGTGCAGATTTAACTATCAGTAGCGTTACAAAAAAATAACTTTGGGCGGCATTTTCACATGGTTACAAGGAAATGCTGCTCCGGTTACGTGTGGATGCAGTCTGTAACCATGTTAAAAAATAAATAACAATGTATGTGTGGACAGGGCCTTACACTGGAGCTAAAGACAGCTGCTCTGGTTGAGATTTAAAAAAAATTTAATAATATGTTTAGAATCACTACCACCAAACGTTAATTTTACCACAGCTGGAAAGTGTTACACTTTCCTTTCATTTTCCTATTCTTATTTTAGTATCCCAACTCCACCAAAACTTCACAAGTGCCCGCAACTTCAAGTGCCCCGGTCACTTCAAACTTCTACTTAATATTATTGTTACATGCAACCAGATCCAAATCATGCATTTGTGTCTCTATGTTTACTTACATAAATAGTACACTGAGAGCCCTATTACATATCATTACCTATACTGCAAATTTGGCTTACCTCAGAACCAACCAGTAGTCTTAGTGGTTAGGCATGGTCCCATGACTATAGATTAGAAACTTCAAGCAATTGTTTCGGCCTTGAGACACACTTTACTCAGATAAAATCCCCAGCAAAAGCTGCAACAGACAAAGCTCAGGCATGCACTAAGACCTGCTCTTAATGCAAGCATTGCAAAGCAGAGCCATCTGCCTGCCTGTTGGTACTAGCATGGGCACCAACTTCTCAGTATCACATTCACAAATGTGTTCAAATATACACACACTATTTATCCTGATTTTAAACACCGAATTCTCTCAAACTGATTAAAAATAACTCAAATTTATGTCAGACAAAATCCAGGACAATGAACATAAAAAACATATGAGCCAGGGTTTCAATGTCCAACCACCACAGCAAGCAAGGAATTAATTGAAAAACAATTTACTTTACCGATTCCATGGTCGTCTTCAGATGGGAACAGTTAAAATCCAACTAAAATCCTGACGAGCTGCAAATCCAAAGAAACCTGCAAAAAGAGAGAATGTTAGAATAGCTGTTTCACTGCTTTAAAATAAACAGTGTATGTTTAAGAAACCAAATTTGCTTCAGCACTCTACATATTACAGAGCATTTAGTTGTATCTCAAGATATGAAAGAAGGCCTTCTGAATTTTTTTGTATGTTGAAGCAAGTTTTAATGTACATACGTATATGTCCAAGCCACACAAAAACAACACTGGAAATTTAAAATAACATGGAAAACCAGAGTAAAATTAAATAGGATTCTTCAATCCTTAAAAGTAAACATTATATAGATAATAAATAATAATATAACAAGAAAAGAGAAGAGTATGAATAAAAAATAATAATCCTTATGTTTCTACTAAGGCAATTTGGAAGTGTCAGAGAACGGATGGTAGCGGTGGAGAGCCATGACCATAAAAATACACTTGCTAAAAAGCAACATGATAATATTCATTTGTAATAACATTTTACTTTTTTTTGTATCATGAAACAAAATATTCTCGTGTGGCCCTCAGCATCTTGGATTTTCCGTAACGTGAAGCATTCGGATCTCGAGGTACCACTGTATCTGGTTATAGCAATGATTACCATGGATCCATTCTACACTCTTTCTGTGATAAACTTAATTAGGTCTACAACAACTAATCGATAAAATTGATAAAAATTGATAATGAAATTCATTGTCAACGAAAGACGTTATCGACTAGCTGACCTGATCAAGTGACTTCACGGAGGTGACCGTCACCAAGACGCACAAATCAAACATAGATACACAGCCGCCGCCGCCGCAATGGAGGAAGCATAGTTTTCAGCAAAAAGAGTGCACCCAAAATCTTCCAAAGTGTAAAATCATTTCTCATTAAATGCTTCTTAGAAGACTGAGAGCTGCATGTTATGCCTGTCGAGCTTTAACGGCATGAAAGCACAACGGTGATGTACGAGCCCCTTAAACGAAATGGGTTCATGGGTTCAATGGATCAAATCAACAATTTGATAAGTCTCTTTGAAAAGAAATGATACTGAACTGTTCTTACAGTATTGTACATTTCCCCAAAACTTTTGTTTGAAACATTTATTTTTAATTCTTCTGGATTTCTGCTTGACATTACCAACTTTTACCAATATTTGCATTTAGGAGTAAATCAATTGCTTGCTAATATCCTTTCTCTACAGAAATCTTTCCTGAAAAACTCAAATGTCAAATGTATACAAGGAATTGGCAGTAATACCCAAACCCACTTTAAAGTGAAATCCAAAGCTAACCAAATTCTTAGACAAATAGCAAATAAACAGTCATACACGTTCCTATAGAATCAGTTCAGTTCTTCACAAACTATTATGCTTTTTAACTTATCAATAAAAATGTTTTACACAAAAAAATGTTGATAAAAACAAAATGTTGATATTTCTTGAGACTTCTGTGAGCGAAACATAAAACATTTTTTTTTTTTTTGTTCCACATGGCTCACATCTAGAAAAGCAGGTTCTACTATAATGGTGTCTGTCTGATGAAGACAGTTACATTTATTTTCAACAATTAAATGGTTCATTTAATGGTTTAACGAGGTTGTTTCAAAACCTAGGTGTTAAAGCACTCTGAGTCTGCAGTATGTTGTGGCACTTAAAAACGAGTTTGTGTTTTTAAATAACTTTTTTATGTAACCTTGCTATTTTAAGCCATTCATCCACACAGCATATCAAAAGCAGCATTTCACAGTAACCATTCATTTTTTTTAATCACAGACCAAGTTTAATGTTTTTGACACCCTACAGACTAGTTTCCATTTATAAAACGGCTTAACCGTTTTTATTTCAGTTATAGATGGAGTTAGTCATCGATGCAGCAGTATTTGCTCACTTTTTTTTGCAGCTCAGCTTTCTTCTCACAGAGCTCCAAGGCTAATGGGAACAGAGAGGGATTGCGCTGTGTTTCTCTGTGTTAAAGCATATCTTCTGAAATATACAGGACTACACAAGCACCCAGCATATTTAATAGCTCTCACAGAACATGCTCTACAAACAGCAAAAAAACTGCTCTAACCTGGTTTCATTTGTTTGTTACTTTGAAATTTTTTTGCATTTACTTTTTTATTTGCCCAAGTTCTCCACATCCAGCATTATATTATTTTAGTTCACAAGTATCCTGTTCAGTTCTCACAATTGTCAAAACTAAAAGATTGACATTGTTGCAGGTTTGTTGAAATTTCAAAATAAAAATTATATAATTAATAAAGCCATAAAATGGAGCATTCATTTTATATATATATATATATATATATATATATATATATATATATATATATATATTTGGAGTGATCGTTGAAGGGGAAAGTGATTGGGGAGCGATCAGCATGCAAGGAAAAGCAAAAGGAGTAAAAATGAAAGGATTTGAGAAAGGAGGGAGATATCAGGGCACTTAATATACCCTCGGGGGACACGATACAGTGAAAATTCTGTGCGTCATTATAGGTTTCTTATGTTACTAAGCCTTTTGCCTTCCCTCACCTCAGTAACATTGCTAAAAGTTTACATTGCTAAATGGAACATTCTGCAGAAAAGTTTGTACATGCTTTCATGAGCTCCAGAATGGACTATTGTGACACTTTTTTTATTCCACTACCCAGCCACTTCATTACAGTTAGTTCAGAATTAGTTTTAGTCTGGTTAGAGGTGCTGTCTGGTGACTTGTTCTTCCTGAATTAGGCCCTCAAAAATTGCCCACATAATAAAAGTAAACAAGGACAAATATATTTATTGATTCTAGCATAATTGTGTTTAAAATGCCCTATTTTTAAAAGTACATTTTGTTTTCAATTATTTCAGCAAAATTTAAGCCTATTTTGAGGTTATGTCATCCCATTACGTAATCTCCCAACATATTAAATAAGCAACTTTGTTTTGTTTCATGGTTAAAAAATTATATAATGGTCCTCTTGGTGTAAAGACCAATAAAAAAATTGTCTGTTGACTGTAGAAAAACACTGAGATGAGGTAATGTAACCATAGGGTAGTAATACAACGTAGAAATCTTCACCACAGTCAGGTACAAGATCGATCAACCTAGATAACAACAAAAAAAGTCCAATCAACAGCAATCACAGTCAATATCACCAAAACCTTTCCCACATTCTATGAAACCAGGAACTCAGACAATGCACTTTCTGCACTCAAAGCAACAGTGCCCATTTTTTTAAGTGGTGTTTCCTCTAAGACAGCCAAGGTTTAAGTTAAGGTACCAAGATCATATCACGTATAATGCTGATTAGCTGAGCAGCTACTGTCAACAAGACTGCAGGGCATTTTAAGAGACAAGGGCTAACTCGAGATGTGAAACAGTTTTACACAGAAATAAACATCAATCTCAATCTTTGGACTAGTTCACATAGAGAATCCTCAATAACAGGATTGTCGGAGATGAACCTCACAGACCAGACTACTGAGCTAACTTTACATTAACTTAAACATCTTACTAGAAGCAATCCTTTGCATAATCGTGCTAAACACTACAAATTTGTTAAAAATCACAATCCAAACCATTCCGGTTGTAACAGTATTAAAACTCTACTTTACTCCAAAGAAACCAGCCAATCATTTTAACTATGCTAATCCACATAGAGCCTCTAGTTTACGGAGCTGACTTTATTTAATTTGACAATCTCTCCATCAGAGATTTTGTTGAAGCTGTTGTAGCATGGACACACCAATATGGGGCAACAGGCACAGAGGAATTGAAGGAGATACATACTCTCTAATGTAAGCCTAAGGGTGCAGCCATCCTTAGTCTCACCTCTTCTGACTGTAGGCTGTTCTCTGTACTGTTCACCAGAGCATCAGTTAATAGGACATGCCACCATTTCCCCAAATCAGTCCGTTCCATTTGTGTGGAAATCAGGCCACTGGAGCTCCCCACCCCCGCCCAATGCTCCCTAGTCAGACAACACTGCCTCTCTCATCTCACTTCGATTGTCCAACTCTGGACATGATGCACTGAAGTGAAAGAACTGCACATGCACACACCTACTGGGGACTGGCAGACAGTAGGGGACACACAGGCTCAGGTAATCTACAAGAGGCTTCTACAAGGAAACTGAAGCTAAAAACATGCAAGATCTACATTTAAAAAGCAACATGGTTCAAAACAATGCTTTGAGGATCAAATATCATTAGCAATTTAATGTAATATCCTAGCAAGTTACATTTAATCAGCTCATCGTATGAGCCACTCAGAAGAATGGCTTAACAAAAATAAATCAGTCATGGTGCATTTCTTATGAACTTCTGCCTGTTTATTATATCCTCCCTGCCTCTGTTCAGACATGATGATATTTAAGACACACACATACATTTGTATAATCATCATTATCAGTGTACTGCCATAAATGGCATCCAAAATGTAGTGAAACTACTGTACACAGTATACTGAGGCCAGTGTAACTGAGGCCATAACCCCACAGAAAAGTATTTAAAAAATCAACAACTTTCATGTTAAGAGGGGTCATAAGTCTAGGATTTCAGTGAAGTAGATTGAAGTGAACCCTGTTGCCATTTGTATGATTGAAACGTAGAGTTTTGTATTTCATAAAACACAATGCCTGGATAGGGTTTTATCTGGTGCATGCACATTGCATAATTTTTTATACATCTCCTCATCCTGGTACCACTAAAATATTCTGGGTAATCACTGGGAATGCTGGGACATTTTCCCATTGACTTAACATGGGGTCAAATTTTGTCAAGCTGTAGCTCAGACTGAGAATGTCGTAAAAACTTTAAGCTCACAACACGTAAAGAAATTTATCAGTATGAACAACACTATTCTGAGCAATAGGGGAACAGTAAAGCAGGAAATGAAGGTCACCATTGACTTAGCATTGTTTTTAACAATGAATTGGCCCTACAATATCTCCAACACGAAACAAGCTAGAGAAAAATGGGTTTATATTATTTTACTCAGTGGCATAGTAGAATTTATAATTATGTCACTGACTCTTACATAACAACCATATTGGTTACCACAGTGACCATTTTCAAAGCTATATATCTCAGCTTAAGAAAAGAGTTAAGACATGGGGGTTGGTTTATAAGACTCATATTGACATGGAGAACCTTATGGTAAGTCACTATCTCCTCCATAGCAACCATATTGGTTACCATGGTAACTAGTTTCCTAAGCTGAAATAAATAACGTTGAAAATTATCAAGACATGCAGATTGTTTTATATGTCTCATAATGAAAAAAGGGAACCTTATAAAATGCCAGCTACCCTCCATAGCAACCATATCGTTATCATGGCAACTGCATTTAACATTCATTATCTCGGCTTAAGAAAAAAACTGAAGACATGGGGGTTAGTTCATATGACTCATATTGAAGAGGGGGACATTTTAGGTTGCCACTGAGCCCTCTCTAGCAATCATATTGGTTACCATGGCAAATACTTTGAAATATCTGTATCTCAGCTTGGAAAAAGTTAAGACAAGGGGGTTGGTGTTTTTTTTTTTTACTTATACTGACAAAAACTCATACGGATTCATTTTTTAAATGTTTAGCAAAGCTTTAAAAAGTTAGGAAAAGTTCAAAGCTAATAGGGCGTTCAGACCAAGCGCTAAACACACGTACAGAACGCGTCTCTCACGCCTATCTGACCGCTTTCAAACCCGGGGCGCAACTCGTGTTAGGACGTCCGCTCCGAGAACGATGAGGAACTAAGCGTGAGCTCGCCGGGAGAGGTGTGGCGATAACGAGCAAGATGACGATAAGACCAGAGCATACCTGCTGCTGACCCTCTCTTTCTCTCCTATTTCTTTCTCCCCTCCTTCAAAAAGTGTCCCTCAACACTCTGAACTTCTTCCTGCACACTCCCTCTGTTAAATTATCATGCTTAGCTTTAGCTAACATCAGCACAATATCCATTTATATCAGGTTGATTAATTAAAAATGTGTAACTTACCAGATTCTCAGCACCCACCTAATTCCAAGCAAGGTTGTTTTTGCTTCCACATGGAAAATAAAACAAGTTATTAATTCAGGCTGGCCACAAACTGTGATATTTGTCTACTCTATTGTTGTTGCTCATGTTCCCGCTTCACAGAACAACCATGTGACTACAAGACCAAGCCCTTGATTGGTTGTCGCGAAAACAAACTTTCGGATGAGTAGAAAATATGTCGTGTTGTGTCGTGCCGCGCCTCTCGCGGCATTCGTTTCCCCCGCGTCGTGTGGTTTAGACCCTTCGCGCCGCGGGATGACTTATCGCGTCTTTACATAGACTTTACATTGAAATCAGCCGCACTTAGTGCATCACTCGCGCTTGGTGTGTAGACAGCATAAAAGCTGTTTAATATTTTCAAAGTTTAAACAGCTTTTAGCTTTGAACTTTTCCTAACTTGCTAAAGCTTTATCAAACTTTTAAAATCTGCTTTTTCAAACCAACATAAAATTTGCTGACCAAAATTGTAAATCTAGTTTGTAATTGATATGGCAATAGCGACTGACAATGCAATAATTTTTCAAGAGTAGATTATAGAATATTTAAAAAAAATTTAAATGTAACTTTCCTATATTTTAGTAATTTCAAGTTGTTGTAACAAACAAATAAATTTGTGCATTACATTTTATAACTAAATAATGTTGTCAGACACACAAGCTAAATAAAAATTTAAACTTCTCTGGCCTTTAACTTTCACATCACTGTAATTGCCATTTCTGCAATTTGAAAATTGTGTTTATCTATATTGAGATTTAATTGCAAATGTAATTAATTGTTCAGCCCTACTCTCATGCCTCTTTTTCACAGAGCTGTTTTGTAATGCCTCATAGATATCCATGCTCGTGGCAATGCTAGCAGCATGTTCAACTAACTACGTGACTGGAATGCTTGCTTGATAACAGACCTAGCTTCAAAAAGACATAAAAAGCAATAATGATCATTAGATTTTACAAAAAATTATTTAATAATTTCAACAAGCACATCAAGCATGTTTTTCCCAAACACCATCAACCCTGGACTAGCTTCAGACATTCAACAATAAATTCTTCCTATAATATATTTTTTGGGATGTACCACAGAAGACTAAATGAATTTTCAAGTAAAAGGACAACATCTAGCAAGTTGTGTTGTGAAAAATCCTGGAACTTCGGTACCAAATTGGTACTAAAAAAAATTGGTACGGTTCGAGGATTTCTTAAGTACTGATAGTATGGAGGACTCTGGTCAACCCGGTTCTTGTTACACTTTCTGTTAGGTGCGTATGTTGAGCTTTCAACGTAAAAACCCATACATGGCGACGAGCTGATGATGTCCTCGCTCTCATTGAGAAGAAATTATCAAAAAGCAATGTGTGAAGTATGTTGGCTTTGCGGCTGATGATAAAGGGAACATCTTAGAAAACCATAAACCAATTTGCAAACGATGCCGGCAATCGATGGTTTTATATCGAAAGGTGGAAACATCTCCAACTTAATAAAACACCTCAAAGACTGACTCCCAGATTTGATGGAGTTTAAGCAGGTACGTTTTAATAAAAAAATATGTTTAACGCTTTTATGTTATAAATAACTATATTTCCAGTCCGACGTTTAAATTAATATTGGGTAAACATCACCATTTGCTTAACTTAGTTAATCATTAGCATTAATGCGGCTAATGCGAGTAAGTTTCTTTAACTATTAAATGCTCCTATAGAGTTTATTAGGGTTTAAAAAAAATTATGGTTTTATATTTTCACACACCCAATGCTTTAAATGACCTGTGTCCAAAACATGTGTGCTATAGAATGCATTTATAAGCAGTATTAGGATATGAAGCATGAACGCAGTTTGATACCAATAATATACCATTCATTAATTGACTCCATTGTGTATTATCTTGCATTAAGGTACAATGATTTAATTAATTAATGAACTATTGGTGTAAAACAATTTAATATATATATATATATATATATATATATATATATATATATATATATATATATATATACATACATACATATATTATGTATTAATATATTATATTTGTTATATTTTAGTTTCGATGATCTAATTTTGCATAAACACAAATGTTAATTACAATGTTATCCTTTTACTAATAAAAATAAAAATAATAATTATAATAATATATTAAAAAGTGCTATGTAGTCATGGCATATTTTCATACATTTATAAAAATGTTTACGATTTTTTAAAAAGTGTGAGTTTTTCAATCATGTTTATTATTATTATTATTATTATTATTATTCAGATTTATTAATAAAAGGAGTTTTTTCAATTCATGCTTTTGTGGTTTACTTTGGTACCAAAACTGGTACCCGAGAACTGTGGATTTTCACTGGTATCATTACCGAAAACTGAAATGTTGGTACCATGACAACCCTATTAACAAGATAATTCTGATCATCGTTTCTCCTATAATCAATCCCTTTGCTCTTGCATGGTGTTAACAGGTGTAATACAAAACCATATAATATTTTGAGTGAGGAAAAATGTATATATCCTATTTATAATTATAGAAACTGGCCCAGCAACAAAAACAAAATTCATCCCCTGCTGTTGAGCACACATTGTGTCACATAGCAGAGCTGACACTTCTGAATTTCCTTCTGAAGCTCCAGATTTACGCACTTAAGATTCAGTAGAGCTTAGAACTGCAGAGGCATGGAGTGCTGCAATAACACAACAGTTGCATGCAGACTAGCCAAGAAGAAAGGAGAAAATCAGTACAGGCGGTGCTTGAATCCAACCAGGCACTAAGCAGACTCATGCAAATGCCATCCATGCCATGAAAAATGTTTTACTAGAATATTTAAATACCTTCTACATTGACCTTTAAGGTTGGTATTTTTAATGTTCAGATGAGATGTCAACCATTTTGAGGTAGTTGCTGGGCTTACTCATGGTGTGTACTTAACGTGTGTAAAGATTGTGAACGTTTCTTCTAAAAAAGTGATGAAAGACAAGCTTTTTTCAGGTTCATGTTAACAGATATGGTCATTGCTAGAAGTAGGCAATGTATAATGTCTGCAATATTAAAGTAAAATGATGCTCTGACGATTATAGAGCATTAGTTTTGACATTATAGAGCAGTAGTTCTCAAACTTTTTTTCACCAAGTACCCCAAAAATTTGGAGCTTCAAGTACCACCAACATTAAAATACACACAGTATAGCCCCAGTGTATAGGCTCAATTGTTCAGCTAAGTCCATTATATTATATTATATAGAATTTTTTATATTCATTAAAAAAACATCCCTTTCTCTTATCGTCTTTCTCTTTTACATATTTTTTCTGCTCTGGAGAATACAAAAATTCTCTGTTCGTAAGAGCAAGTAATGGTGAGGTAAAGTTAGGAGTTAAAATTTCGGGGGAAAATAATAGATTTTTAAATAAAACATTTAAGTAGTTGCTGCATTCAATGTTTATTTAAAATTTGATGTTAACACAGTGTTGTGGTGTTATTTTATAAACATTTTTCTTTCAAATTTTTGTTCACACTTTCTGAAATTATCATTATTGAGAAAAAAATAGATACACTGTGCAGAATTATTAGGCAAATTAGTATTTTGACCACATCATCCTCATTATGCATGTTGTCTTACTTCAAGCTGTATAGGCTCGAAAGCCTGGTATATTAAGTGATGTGCATCTCTGTAATGAGAAGGGGTGTGGTCTAATGACATCAACACCCTATATCAGGTGTGCATAATTATTAGGCAACTTCCTTTCCTTTGGTAAAATGGGTCAAAAGAAGGACTTGACAGGTTGCGAAAAGTCAAAAATAGTGAGATATCTCGCAGAGGGATGCAGCACTCTTAAAATTGCCAAGCTTCTGAAGCGTGATCATCGAACAATCAAGTGTTTCATTCAAAATAGTCAACAGGTTCGCAAGAAGCCCGTGGAAAAACCAAGGCGGAAAATCACTGCCCATGATCTGAGAAAAGTCAAGCGTGTAGCTGCCAAGAGGCCACTTGCCACCAGTTTTGCCATATTTCAGAGCTGCAACATCACTGGAGTGCCCAAAAGCACAAGGTGTGCAATACTCCGAGACATGGCCAAGGTAAGAAAGGCTGAAAAACTACCCCCACTGAACAAGAGACACAAGCTGAAACGTCAAGACTGGGCCAAGAAATATCTGAAGACAGATTTTTCTAAGGTTTTATGGACTGGTGAAATGAGAGTGAGTCTTGAGGGCCAGATGGATGGGCTCGTGACTGGATTGGTAAAGGGCAGAGAGCTCCAGTCCGACTCAGACGCCAGCAAGGTGGAGGTGGAGTACTGATTTGGGCTGGTATCATCAAAGATGAGCTTGTGGGGCCTTTTCGGGTTGAGGATGGAGTCAAGCTCAACTCCCAGTCCTACTGCCAGTTTCTGGAAGACACCTTCTTCGAGCAGTGGTACAGGAAGAAGTCTGCATCCTTCAAGAAAAACATGATTTTCATGCAGGACAATGCTCCATCACACGCGTCCAAGTACTCCACAGCGTGGCTGGCAAGAAAGGGTCTAAACGAAGAAAAACGAATGACATTGCCTCCTTGTTCACCTGATCTGAACCCCATAGAGAACCTGTGGTCCATCAACAAATGTGAGATCTACAAGGAGGGAAAACAGTACACCTCTCTGAACAGTGTCTGGGAGGCTGTGGTTGCTGCTGCTTTGTTAAGTTGCCTAATAACTATGCACAGTAATAGTCACCTGTACACACAGATATCCTCCTAAAATAGCTAAAACTAAAAACAAACTAAAAACTACTTCCAAAAATATTCAGCTTTGATATTAATGAATGTTTTGGGTTCATTAATAACATGGTTGTTGTTCCATAATAAAATGAATCCTCAGAAATACAACTTGCCTATTAATTCTGCACTCCCTGTATTATGAATAACATCTAATACTATTTTGCATTAATGTTATGATTTTATTCAGGCTCTATCTGCATGAGCGCTTTTATTAGTGAGCGCCTGGACCGGCTAAAACTAGAATCTGATTTATCAGTCTATTACGTCTTCACTTTTTCTCATCATCGGATGTCATTTATATCCCTTTCTCCTTCATTCCAAAAAAAATCACAAATTCTTTATTTGCAGCATGTTTCGTTAGTGACTGATTGAACAGAATGTGCAGATTGTCCTGAGCTTGCACTAACCTGCATCTGACACTGAAATTCAAGCACATGCTCAGAGAGAAACAACAGTTTTTACATCTGCTGTAAGATTCTTTCATTTTACACAAGTTTTTAATAAACCCAATCAGCATACTTTAACATCGTCAGCCATGTCAACACTCAGTGACACAGTGCTGTTTTAAACTGCCGTAAGTTTCACTTGTTTGCTGTTTTTCTGCGCAAAAAAATGCACACCATCTCTTGGCTAAATGTAAAAAGAGCTTTTCAGAAGGGGTTTACCCACTCTGGCATTGTCAAGACTTCGATGTAAAACTTTCTTCTTTTTCTCTCTCTCTCTCTCCTCCTTTGGCTCTTGCAGTCATACGATCGATCTGCGTGCTGCATGCACGAGCTTTTAGAAATTGTTGTGGTTTTCAGTGAATGCAAGTAACATCTCATTTGTACACCAATGAAAATAATTATTTCCCTTCATTTAAATCAAGACTATTAGCATTTTGTTTTTCATTTTTAGAGCTTTATTTATATTCCACAACAAAGTTAACCAAATCTGTTTACAAAATTAATTGTTTAACAAGTGTTTTGCTGTTTATTAATATTTTTAAAAGTTTGTTTTTCATTTTAAGGTTTAAAATTCAATATTCAACTCTATTTGTGGTTTTTGCACTTTTTAAGTTTACTTCTACACATAAATAATACCCTGATTTATGGTTTTATATAGACGTACAGAGTCTGGCAGGACACCTCTTACATGTGGTGTTCCTCAGGGTTCTGTTCTCATACCACTTTTGCTTTCATTGTACCTGCTTCCACTTGGATCAGTTCTCCGTAAACATGGGATTTCATTCCACTTTTATGCTGACGACAGCCAGATTTATATACCACTAACGCAGGAAGAAGCATATTCTGCTAAACAGTTATTACAATGCATTGATGATATTACGGCATGGATGTCAGGTAACTGCTTACATTTAAATCAGGAAAAGACTGAGGTTCTGTTATTTGGCTCGAGTGACATCTCTAAGCTACATGTTATTTGGGTCTTTTAAATTATTATTTGAAACAGACAGCAACGAGTTTGGGTGTCAAACTGGACAGCAACTTAACTTTTAATGATCATATTAGCCCATTCTGGTCAAGTCCAGCTGAGACAATTCTTCAAGGTTAACCCTCTTCTTTTTTACTGTGACTGAGATTTTAATCTATGATTTAATTACAACTAGTTTAAATTACTGCAATGCTCTTTATATTGGAGTTACCCAGAAGTCACTTGCTCGATTGCAGTAAGTCCAGAATGCTGCCGCCCGTCTTTTAACTGGTGCACGGAAACAAGAGTACGTTAACCCCATTTTAGCATCACTTCATTGACTCCCAGTTTGTTTACACATTGAGTTTAAAATTCTTTTTTTTAAATGTCTTCATGGTCTCATTCCAAAGTACCTGTCTGACCTGATCCAGGTGTACATCCCTTCTCGCTCCCTCAGGTCAGAAAATCAGATACAGTTAGTCATCTCCAAGATCAAGAGGAAACTGAGAGGTGACCGAGCCGTTTCAGTCCGCGTACCAAAGATCTGGAATGAGTTGCCCCTGGACCTCAGACAGATGCACTCACTTACTTTTTTTAAATCTGTTCTTAAAACATATTTTTTCATTTTGGCCTTTAATTGACTTAAAATCTTGACTATTGTATTTTAATGGTCTTATGTCTGATATTTTCCATGCGCTTTTATCACTTTTGTTCAGCACTTTGGTGAACCTTGTTTAGTTTAAAGTGCTTTATAAATAAAGTTGAGTTGAGTGATGAGGAATAAATCACTAATGTATGGGGGGAATGTAAAGCAAGAATTAAAACAATTGTACAATAAAAATAAACAAACATAACCTTGCAGTAAAAAAAAAAATCAGTAAGAAGGCACAAAAACTTAAGAGTAGATTGAAAGATGACTCACAATCATTATTTCTCCAATGTATTGCACGTGTAAAATTATTACTTGTTTAAATTATGTTTCCAGACTGACTAACTGGATAATAAATATTATTATTACAAAAAATAGTAAATTATACTTTTGAAGTTATGTTTTTTTAAATACAAGTACAAAAGAAATGTGCTATCCACTATAGCAGTTTACAAGGAAAACCATCATATTATTTTTTGCTGACTCGTCTCACAACCAGGTAGCAGTTTTTTGCTCTCTGTGTTCATCTGAGAGATAAGCTGATTGAAGGCATTAAGCCTTGAGCTCTTCTGTAATGAAATATTAAAACTTATATTTTGTACATGAAATTTATCATTTCCTTCACATGTTAAAAACATACACAAATGTTTCATGCTCAACACGACTCTAATAGTTTCCATCAATAGTCAAGTCAATTCAAATTAAATTAATCACAAAATAGTTAACAAAAATAGTAATTTCCTCAATGCTTTTTTTCACAACAAGAAATCCGGAGTTCTTGTGTCAGAGCATAAAGTGTGCGAAGTAAGCTTCTGAAACTTCGCAGTGGGAGGAAATGTATAATAAAAACACTTTTAGGTGTTTAGGACTGTTATTGTTGAATATTTCCATTGTTTATTAGTAATCAAATATTTGTTTTATTAGTTGACATATGATAAATGTGTAAAAATGTTGAATTGCTTGTAAAGTGAACACAATATATTTGTTGTATTTTTCACAGTACAACATGCAAGGGTAATTAATGTTTTGAATTATTTTGTGCTTGAATATGAAAATTGCTTGTATATTGCAGGGTTCAAAGCATGAGGAAAAAAAGGGCTTCTTACAGAAATATGGTATTCCAAACAAAGCCTTTTACAATCCCACCCACAACAATCTTTATCCTGATAGAATCAAACATATATTACATAATTCATGTCCCATGGGGAGTTAATCTTTAACTTGAGAAATTTCTCTTTAAATTCATTGAACTTCTATAAAGTATCTTGACTCCTGAAAACGTATTTGCCTCTCTTTTTAAAATATATTAACAATCCCCTAATTAATTATGTGTATAGACAGGTTTTGTTTTATCTATACATTATGCATGAGTCTTTGTAAACATAAATAGACAACATCTGGCTATATTGCTAACAAGTAAATTAATTAACTGCAAATGTCACGTCCATAACTCTAGAAAGGCTCTAGCACATCTGGCCAAATAGAATCGCTAAACAATTCCACGTTCAATCTTGCTCAAGTGCAAAGCCTGTACACAACAAGAGAGTGGAATACCTGCAGCTTCTGCAGGGATAATCTTCTCATGTCAGCTCTCCTTGATCAACAGAGTGGAGTGAAGGTTAACAGTAATTCGGGTCAGAGAAGGGTTTCTAGTCCTATTGCAGAAAGTGACGTACAGCTCCGGCCAAGGCCTCAAATTAATGGAAGCTGATGAGCAGGGCAAAGGAAAAGTGTCAAGAGTGTGTGAGGTGGCGATCACCTTTCAGAGGACTTGTGTCACATCCAATTCTCTCTCACTAGTCCAGCATGTTTTTAAGTACATTTTGTTCAGTAGAAACTATAAACTATTTCCTTTCAAAATTCAGTTAAATATCAAATCATTATCTTTCAGAGGAAATTACATAATTTCCCATCTGTGGGATATGGTTATAGTTATATTAAGTAGGATCGTTTTATTTATTTTTTAATACATTTTATAATTTTTTTATACAGTTTAACATGCATGTTCTCTGATAACGTTGCAGAATAAGTACTACATAACCTAGAATGCTTAGTCACCCGAGTGTTCATGATGCTGGTGCTTTGTCAAAGTCACAGATTTAGCGAATCATAAATAACCAAACATGAGATCATGAACAAAGTGTTCATTATTAACTCCCCAGTGGCATCGTGAAGACGCCCGATGCATGATGCATGTGCCCCCTCCTCCCCTAATGTATAGGTAAGTGCAGTTGTTTGGGGAAATATGCCTATTGTGGACAAAGATGACATGCAATGTATGACAACAAAATGGTGTAAATCATGTCTATTATCCAAATAGCTACAATTTAGACAACTGTCTAAAGAGCATGTGTATACACAGCATATATACAATACAAATATGGTACATTTTGATGTCAAAAACATTCAAATTTACTTTCAATTAGGGCTGGGTGATATTTCGATACTGACAATTATCATTGATAAACATTTCCTTGAGAAGACGATTAAGAGGTCGATAGCTTCCTGACCAGCACATTTGCCAACAGCACTTCAGGGTTTCAGGGTGGGCGATATGTGCCAAAATTCATATAACATTATTTAACCTGACGGTATTAGGGGGAAAAATTGTACATAACATTTAGGAGACCTTAATAACAGAGGAGATTTCAACCTTATTTAAAGTGCTAGATTAGACAGAGAACTAAAAACTGTTTTTGCCACTGTTAAATACGACGAATATATTTGTTAATTTCTACCAGGTTTACTTGCTGACGTTTCACCTCAAACTGCACCCGGTGTCGGTTTCTTGAACATGACAATGAGTTCACTGTACTAAAATGGCCCCCACAGTCACCAGATCTCAACCCAATAGAGCATCTTTGGGATGTGGTGGAATGGGAGCTTCGTGCCCTGGATGTGCATCCCACAAATCTCCATCAACTGCAAGATGCTATCCTATCAATATGGGCCAACACTTCTAAAGATTGCTTTATATATATATATATATATATATATATATATATATATATATATATATATATATATATATATATATATATATAATAAAATTATTATTTCCTTTCATGTTAATAAAGACTATTAGAAATTAAGTACAAAGCAACCTGGACGGTAAGTAAAAATCGCAGGAGTGAAACAAATATATATGTTGTTTAAAACATGACAGAGAACGACGGAGAGCAGTCACATTTGCAGTTAAGTATAAACACTTACTGAGGGTTCATCAAGAGAATATTCTAGCAAGCTCTAGGTAGCAGACTTCACCACTAATCGACATTATCCTGCTGAGAGTCGCCATCAGTGGATGAATACAGAGTGGTCAAAAAAGGATGGACAAAGTCAGAAACAATGCTCAGGTAGGCTGTGGCATTGAAACGATGCCCAATTGGCACTAAGGGGCCTAAAGTGTGCCAAGAAAACATCCCCCACACCATTACACCACCACCAACCTGCACCGTGGTAACAAGGCATGATGGATCCATGTTCTCATTCTGTTTACGCCAAATTCTGACTCCATTTGAATGTCTCAACAGAAATTGAGACTCATCAGACCAGGCAACATTTTACCAGTCTTCAACTGTCTCTTTTTCCTATTTGTATTGGAGATGAGTGGTACCTGGTAAGGTCTTCTGCTGTTGTAGCCCTTCCGCCTCAAGGTTGTGCGTGTTGTGGCTTCACAAATGCTTTACTGCATACCTTGGTTGTAACGAGGGGTTATTTCAGTCAAAGTTGCTCTTCTATCAGCTTAAATCAGTCAGCCCATTGTCCTCTGACCTCTAGCATCACCAAGGCCTTTTCATGTTTCCCTTTTCACACCATTCTTTGTAAACCACTAGAAATGGTTGTGCGTGAAAATCCCAGTAACTGAGCAGATTGTGAATTACTCAAACCGGCCCGTCTGGCACCAACAACCATGCTATGCACAAAACTACTCAAATTACCTTTCATTCTCATTTTGACATTCATTTGGAGTTCAGGACATTGTCTTGACCAGGACCACACTCCTAAATGCATTGAAGCAACTGCCATGTAATTTATATATATATATATATTTGTGCTGTATGTAATGTAATATATAACTTTAAAAAAAATATAACTAATTTGTACAACTAGCATACATCAATACCAATTGGTTGTCAATTCGATTCGTTGGTTTCATTTAAGTTGCGTAAACAACACTTCCACAGTACATACTTTCACCTGCTAAGCATTTCCCAATAAATAAATTAATTGAACAACTAATTCTGTCTCTCATCGTGTCTAGATGAAGAGAAAAATGTCAAATTCAGATGTCTATCAATTTGTATTTTAAGCTTTTTTTTTTGTATTGAAACAAATTTGTAACTAATCCACTCTGAAATGGTAACATCACTTCTAAGCAGATGGCCATATATTCCCTAAAAGTTCAGACCTCAAATTATGTTGTGTTTCAGAAAACTGATAAGAGGCACATTAACATTTTAATTTGCACAAAAGTTGGAGCAATCACATAACTTGTGCGATAAGTATGATAAAAATGTATGGCTAACATAAAATATGCAATATATTTAAAAGTAAAGATTAAAGACTTGTATCCATTTTGTTAGTTTATTTTAATATCAACATTTCGAACAATAATTACAATGTCAAATTCAAGTAAAAAACAAATAAAAGTTCTATATTTTATTCTAAATTATTTCAATAAAAATGTATATAAAACAAGGTGAACAGAAAATAAAGTAAACATTCAAGCTTTGGTATTTTTATTAACAGCCCAAAACTTTTAGAACTTTCTGACTCGCCGTACACACAGTTGCGATTCAGCAGATTCTAAGCGATTCACAAACCAAATGTGCTTAAGATAGCTTAGCAACTCTGCACGACTTCTGTTGTTGTGTAAAGGGAACACAAATTCCACAGGGGCAAAAATAACAATCGGCTGCAAATCTGTGTAACATAGCAACGAACTACAAAGCAGTTTGAGCAGTAATAATCCTTTTAAGAGATCGCAGAAATGTATACCTGTCAAAGTACACGCAGCTGAGAGGAGATGGCTGAGCAGTAGATGGAGCGTCTTCAAACCCCAAAAAACACATTTCTGCGATCTCTGAAGAAGGATCATTTCCGCTTAAACAGTTTTGTAGCTCATGGGCTATGTTACACAGTTCACAAAGAGCTCTCATATGTTTATTATTTGCGCTTATACTTTGAGTTATTGAGCTGAGAAAAGCGAATCTGTTGATCAGTTTACAATTTTACTGAAGTAAAAAATACAGTGTTCTGGTTCACTGCTGGGAGTCATGCTAGCTTTTTTGCATAAACAACGCACATCGTTCACATTAATTTTTGGAAAGTTTTCATTGCTTTTGCTAGAACCAAAAGGACCTGACAGAATGCTCAAGTAGTGGTGCAAGTAGCCCATAGATCTAGAGCGACTATCCCGACGTAAGCAAATAGTTAAAAAAATGCACTTTAACAAAACAAATACTACACAATAGTTATAATTATTTATTGGTGATTTAAGCGATAGTTTTAACTTACCCTACTGATGTTTCACCATCCGAAATACCAACATGTTTTCATTTAAAGTGCTCGTACTCATGCCATGAAAGCTCAGCTGGCAAAGCATGCAGCTCTCAGTCTTCTAAGAAGCGTTTAATGAGAAATGATTTCACACTTTGGAAGATTTTGGGCACACGCTTTTTCATGTAGATGACGCTTTCTCCATTGTGCCAACGGCTGTGCATCTATGTTTGGTTTGATCTGTGCGTCTTGGTGTTAGGATCTGCCCACTATCATGTTTGTAGAGCCGTGTCGCCAGGGGTCAAATCACTGACAGTCCTTCCCTCAGTTTTGGTTTCACCTTGTTTTCAGTTGTCTCTCATTTTGTTTTGCCACCTCCAGCCACATGGCTCGGGTCATGTGACTGATGGTAGCCATCTTTGATTTGTGTTTGCACATGGTCTAGTTTTGTTCCTCCCTTTCCCCGCCATTCTCATTTTCTAGTTAGAATTTTCAGTTGGTACACCTGTGTTTCTCTTGTTATGTTTGATTGGTTTCCTTCATAAGCTTCCCTCAGTTTGCGTTTGGTGTCGGTTCATTACACCACTTATCGGTGTGTGGATGGTGTTTCTATTTGCTCTTGTGCTGCAGTTCTGTTTTTCTGTTCAGCCAAGTTTTCAGTTGTACATTATTCGTTGGTTTTCCCCCTCGTGGGTTTTGCTTTGGTTGCCCTGCCTTTGTTATTTGTTTCGTGAATAAATTATTATTTTATGAGAAAGACTGTCATGCATTTGGGGTCTGCATTCCTCTTTTGGCCTCCTGCGTCTAACACTTGGTGTCATGCACCTCAGTGATGTCACGTGATCATGCCAACTAGTCCATAACGGCATTCGTTGACAACAAATTTCATCATCCATTATTATCAATTAATTATTGCAGCCCAAGCAAAATCCATATCACGGCACAACACAATACTGGTATTCACTTTCATACCAGTATAGCGCCCACCCCTCCTCCCACTCCTAGTCTTGTGAGGGAACCCACAGGCAATATCCATATATAGATATATGTCCAGGTTGAGAGAAAACTGGATTCATGTTATGTTTTGCTGAGTGATGTAAGAAAGAGCATCGAAGAAACCTGTGTGTGTGTTTCTTGATCCCATCACTTAGCAAGCAAAGGAAACAATCACATCAAATTTTATTTTTCATTCTGCAGTAGTACAGGACAGCAAATAAATCCCAAGTATTCTCAGAATCAGAAAACCTCGCTACCCCACAAAACTATTCAGTATGTGAAAAAGTTTTTATAGCCTTCGAAAGAAGTCTCCAATTGATGTACCTTTCTACTTAAAAAGTAAGAAACTCAATATATGTGCCAGAGAATTGGACAGAATATATGCTGGCATCTACTGAATGATAATTATTCTGTCCTCATCAATGATGCATAACAACTAGGTCAGCTGCAGAGTCGGTGGCATTATAGTGATTGTAAAACTCACAGAAAATTACATTAGAAAATCATTTAATTTCTTCTGTATTTTATACTTGGTAACTTTGAGCAGAGTAAAAACTGAAATGAAGGAGTATAAATACTGTGAAAAAAATATCCTATCCACACGAAAGGCAAGTGTGCTTCTATTAAAAGCTGTAGAGCCATGTGGGAACACTTGGATTCTATTATCGGCCGTAAAAGCAGCACACAAACACTAGGCAAGTCCTGCTGACTAAAATCTAAATCTGCAGAGTAGACCATAGAGAAGGCTGTTGCAACTCAAACCTAAAGTATTAAAACATCTACAAATCTGAATCATGGGCTCAAAAGCAGTAACTGTAGCAGAAAGAAATCCCACAGAAAGAAATCAGTCATTTAAGCAATACACACAGTTTATATATACACACACAGTCAAATTGAATGTGTTCACAAAGAACCTTAACCCTTTAACCCTTATAACGATACTGTAATTATAACAGTTAGCCTGGTATTCTAATATTGTTTTTAATCTTTTTGTCAAAAAATGTTCTCTGCACATTTTTCTTTTCAAAAGAAATACAACTTTCAAAATCTGGCCAAAAAACTTTATTATTATTTTATAAAGGCTCAGAACAGTATGTAATAACAAGAAAAGTAAAAAAAATAACAGATTTGAATTTTCATCAAGTTTCTCTTCATAAACAGCTATAAATGTAGATCAACAAGACTTTTGGGATTACAGAAATTAACCTCAACCTGTTTTACATAAACTCAAAAAGTTTTGTTTGAATAGAGCTTTCAATGTCCATTTCAGTTGTTTTATTTACATACGTACAGGTGTTTTTTTCTTCCTAATGCTTCTTCATCTCCACCCCTCATGAGGATTCCCCTTCATCAGAGGAATCTCTATAAATATAAAGATATTATATAAGACTAGTAAAAAGAAAACTTTTGTTTCTACACAAAAATTAGCAAAAGATAAAATTAAAATATATAACGATTAGAAAAATAAAAATAATGAATGAAGCAATAAGTTGTTGAATTAATGAGCATGAGCAGTAATAAAGCAATAATATATAATGTCAATTAGAAAAAATACAGTATATATTAAAATATTTTAAATGTTTTAAAGCTGTGAATAAAGCCTTTCTATAAAACCATCACATACTTTGGTTGAGATGGTGACAGGCCCACTAACTGCTGCTACTGTTTATCCTCTTCCACAAATCTCCGCATGCTCTTTCAACGAAAACTTACAAACAAAAGCAACTTTGACGTCAAGATCATCTTGACATCTTTCTCCACTATTTCTAATCGTTTTGGCACTAAAATCGAACACCAAGTTTGTCAAAAAACGGCGAAAGAATGCGAGGAACAAAAGAAGAAAAGACGGGGGTAAAAAAACTGGTACAATCTAATGTTAATAAACCTATATGTACCGTGAAAACAATGTCTATACTATTATATACAATAAAAATATAATATTTAAAATGAAACGCCATTCACAAGTAATCAATCCCTCATCCGTCTCCGCTCTCCTACGCTCCACAAAATTCCCGTCCCTCGAACACAAGCAATGTTGCCATTACCGTAATGAGTGTCATATCAGTCAAAAGAGCCATTTCTCAGCTTTCAGGGTCTGTTGAAATTTTTTTGAATTGTGCAAGTCACTTTTGTGTCGCTCGTGTATTATGCAACAAAGTTGAGGTAATTAAACGTTGACAATCACAAATGCAAACCACCACCAACAGCTCTTGAGTCACTACTGAATCTGTTGCTTCTGTCTAGCTGCAGCAGTGCAATGTACAGGGCAAAGACTTTGAGCTAGCTGTGCTCAGTGGTTTTAAAACTCACAGCTTTAACAGACTATGACAGAAATAAAGTGACAAAAGTGAATGTTTCCAATTAGAAAGAAAAGCTTTTAACCTATCAAAGTCTGTTTCAAAGTACTGAGTGAGAGTCAGAGGAAAGATGTATTAGTTGGAGGTAGGGTAAGTTGTTGTTGAAAGCAATAGTTTACAGTAGAGCTGTAGAATCAAGGTCCTGTAGAATCGTGGCCCATAAATCTGCAAAAGTTGGTGCAAATTTGTGTGCGTCTCTCAATTCTGTCTCAACCGTTTCACAACTTTTATTGCACAGCACAAGGATTGTGACTCATGAAAAATATTTACTAGAGAGCATGCAATAGCACTCAAGTGTTTGTAATTCGACTAATTCGTCGCGGCAAACCGCACATGGTCGAGTGCCAGCTGTCATCAGGCGCGCTGTGACTGGTTGCGCGTTATCTAGCGATCAGATGAGTTTGAAAGAAGCATAGAAATGCTGGATTATTAAGGGGTTGGAATTAAGATCGCGGTCTTTTAGCGATTAATTGTGCAGCTCTAGTTTACAGTGAAGAACTAGCTAAAAACCTCAAATGGACGCAGCTTATTAATGAGTAGTAAGTAGAGAAGGTTTTTCACCTCCATGTTGTGCGTTAAAACTGTAAAACACACATCCAACTGTTGATTTTTCCTTACTTCTTATAGTCATGGCAGTAATATAATGGTGCTTTGTGATAGTTTGTTAGTCAATTGACAATGTGTACGACCTGTTTATAGGTCAAGAGTTCATAAAGCATGGAACACAGTCCTGAACAAAGAAAATAATGTTAATACTCACCACAGAACAGATTATCAAAGACAGAGAGTTAATAGACAAATAGACAGTGCTTCTTTGAATTTTTTCAGTCAATATTAAATCCTTAGGTCAGATTTTATTTTATTTACATTTCTATTGGGATTAATAACAATAAAGATATAAGTTATTTGAGTTCAAAACTTAACATTCATTTAATTTATTAGAAACGAAATATGTGTTTACTCAGGTATTCAGACACTGGATTTCTATTAATAAAAAAAAATAGTACATTTTATTTTTCATGTAGTAGCAGATTAGATATTTCCTTTGAAACACGTCTGCATCATGTTCTCTTTACAAACAGACCATTTCTTTTAATAATATAAACATATATTTAAAAGTCTGCATGTCACATCCTTCACACACACACAAACAGAGGTCCTCTATGCTCTGTAAATTTTATGATTTTTTTTTATGAAGTTTTGTCCAGGGCACACAACACCCTCACACCCCAGATTAAATGAAAATAAAAAAAACTTTTTTTATAACCATGATCTTTTTTCTTTAATGCCCTATTGAAAAATACACATTTGCAAAAGTGTTGTCAAAAGTCCCGGTATGACGGCATCAAATCGGTACTAAAAAATGTTACGGTAACGGATTTCTTAAGTACCGGTATTACAGAGGACCCGATCAACCGGTTCTTGTGCGCTGTCTGTAAGGTGGCAGTTGAGTTGTTTTTACATTAAAAAACACAGACATGGCAACCGACGGAGCTGATGATCAACGGTCCCTCTAAACTGTGCATTTGGGTGTCCCATGAGATGTGTGCAGCACAAATTATGAGCACGCACATGGTTCCTCCAAGTCTGAATCACGATTTTTTTTTTACGGGCTCAAACTAGTAGGTATTTCTGTCTGACTCGGATTTGGTCGTTGATCTCGTTAGAGCTCAACATTGCAAGTTTCTGCTTCAAACAAGACCTTAATGAGCAGGTTTCATTAGGAAAGGGTTAATCTCTGTTTGCTTGCGTGAGCCTGAAGTTCCCCCTCGCTCGCTCCCTCCTCCTTGACGCAAGTAAGTTTCTTTAACTCTTAAATGCTCCTATAATGTTTATTAGGGTTGGAAAACAACAACATGATGGTGTAATATTTTCACACACCCGATGCTTTAAATGACCTGTGTCCAAAATATTTGTGTTATAGAATGCATTTAAAGTGTGGTTAAAGTTTAAGTCCCTTATATTAGTCCGTCAGAAAAGCAGTATTAGTATATGAAGCATGAACGCAGTTTGATATCAACAAGATGCCATTCATTAACATGCCTTCAGTGTGTATTATCTTGCATTAAGATACAGTGAGTGAATTAATGAATGAACTATTAATTAGGTTTGGGTATTGTAACCTGGTTCCATCGAAACCAGTTTGGACAGAACCTAAACAGAACGTGAAAACCGGTTCCTGTTTTGGTGCCACTTAAGTGCCTGAACTGTCGGAGCCGTGTAGATCACCTTCATTTAACTCATAAGTCCAGTTTCCAGGACATGGATAAAATCAAATACACACAAAAACAATGCTATGCTTTTAATAATAATAATAATAATAATAATAACAACAATAAAGTTCCTTTCAGTCATGGCATATTTTGTTTATTGATGAACATAAACCTTTTTTATAAATTAAAGAGTGAGTTATTAAATCAGGTTTATTAATATGCAGCTGCATTAATAAAATGAGTTTGTTTAATTCATGTTTGTGATTTACTTTGGTACCGAATCTGGTACTGAGAACCGTGGATTTTCACTGGTAGCGGTACCGAATACTGAAATTTTGCCACCGTGTCAATCCTATTTTGGAGTATTCACATTCCAAAAATAATTGCAGACTTTTTTTCCAAGCATGAACTTTTAAATGATGAAAGCTCATTGTCAGGTGAACTGCTGGTTCAAACAGCATGTAGTTTAGCAGCAAGACAGTAAAACTGAGCATGACTGAAGCTTACTGAAGGCTTTACAGACAGCAGATGGGCACAGCAGCACGCTACTCCCAAGTAACCACAAACTGGTTGTGTGTGCAGTTGCATCAGGAAGTCCTGAGTATTTGGAATCAAAACAATCTGCAAACTCATTTCGACTTGCCAGCAGTAAAGGGCCCACAGGGTTTAGAATAACAACCTTACCAAACCTGTCCTTAAGACACGTAAGTGGAAAAACAAACACTCTGTCCCTTCAGATCAAATATAGCTGAAAGAAGCGGAAACATCCTAGCATCTCTATGTGGTCACAAACCTCAAACATAAGAATTACATTTTTCATTGAAGGTATACAATGACCTTAAATAAAAACATTAGGACTAAAACGATTCCTCGAGCAACTCTAATAACTCGACAGCAAAAAAAAAGCTAGGTAAAATATCCTATAAGCCTCTATTAATTCCTTTTACCTCCTTTTAGATCAAGTTTTCAAAATTAAGTAAAGTCAACAGCTACACAATTTCTGCAAGATTAAAATAGCACACAGAAGAATTGCTCTGGCCGGAAGCTCCGCGCGCAACCATATGTGCATATGAAGCTCCGCACACGACCGCAAAGCATTTATAGTTGTGCGCTCTGTCTGCGATGTCTATGCTCAGATCAATACTGGTTTGATAAGAATGCCAACTGCTAAAAACCAAAACACAACACAGATACGAACAAAAGATAGGTTTTATTTAGCTTACCATAAATCGTTTCAATAAAAGTTCTTACAAGCAACTGCATAGTCAATTGTTTTTGATGTGAGAAATGTTTTTCAAAATGGGCTTGATCTCATAAAGCCCTGCAACTCTTCTGTGCAGTTTTATACCTATAATTAAGTTATGTGGTAGGAAATTCTAGAAGGAATGATGAATGTTGGAATAAAGGCTAACTGCCTTTTGGTGGCTAAGCAGATTATTCAAGACGCTGACGAAATCAGAGCTCAGTTTTGAGTTTATAAAGGTAAGCATCAAACAGACAGTTTGTGATGTCTTTGTCTTCACAATGATCTTTTTAAAATGTGAATATGATCTTGTTCTAATGTTACATTTGTATCTAACTTCCAATGGCAGATCGACTTATTTGATGGTATTTTAGAAGATTGTTTAAAGCTTGAGAATCTGTGTGACGTGAGTTCAAGGACTAATTGTTCATTTTTAAAACAACGAAAATTGTGTTCGCGAGGAGGAACAAAACCTTTATGGAACAAAATCATGTAAGTAATTAATGACTAAATTTTTCTTTTTTATAAATGTGAATGATATTCTTTTGAATTTTAATTTAGGGAGTAAAAATTTTGACTACATTCAAAGCACTATTTACCACTCTACTAACAGACAGGTTAAGACTTGTGCAATGTAAAAAAGCTGAATAGTGGAAATGAGTGCAGTGGTCAATGTGGGGTGCTTTAAGCCTTTGTGCATAGTACTAGACACCAGGGCTGGGGAAAACAAAGAGGTGTCAGAGCTCACCAATGGACCTCCTCTCTTTGGTCTTTGGTTAGGTATGCTTTTCAGGCCTCAGCCCCTTCCCCCCTTCCTGTCTCTGCATTTCAATGTAAATAGGCCGATTGAAAGGCTGCAGCTGCCCCATCAAAAGGACAGTGCTGCTAAAGGGTCCAGTCATTAAGATTCAACCAAGCCACACGTCCCTATACCTACCCCCACCATCACAAGATCTGAGCAGCAGCCAGACCATGTGGAAGCACAGTCCCATGCAAATTCAAGGAAGACTGATCACTAATGATGACAAGTCTTCACTGTATAAAGTTCCAAAGATGGTGCAGAAGGAAGGTAGTGGTTGACACACGAGAGACAATATGCAATCTGTTTAGACGACGTTGGTTCTGTAACATGCAACCAAATTGTGCAGTTTTACTAGAGCTGCATGATTAATCGTTAAAAGATTGCAATCTCGATTCTACCCCCCTCACGATCTTAATCCAGCATTTATGACATTCTGCCGAACTCATCCAATCTAGCAGTTAGCAGATAGCAGTCGAATAAAAACCTAATAAAGTAAAGAGAGAGTGAGCGAGGGAGAACAGTGTGCATGTAGGTCTGTTAACAAGCCGGACACTTTAATACCTAAATAACGGGTTCAAAACAGCCGACGATACTCAGCAAACCATATTTAATAACGTGAAACAATCATATACAGCAGTATGACTTGTACAGAAAAACAAAACCACTCAATCTCAAAGTACCCGCAGCCAGACAAAGCAAATGCAACATTCAATGCAACAGCGTGCCCAACAATCTCCCCCAGACACAAAGCAATAACGAATGCAAAAAAAATCATAAGGCTAAAGGCACAGTTCCCGTGAACACTGTTGCAAAAGACGGGTTTAAAGAAGTGCTATTGCATGCCCTCTAGTAAGTATTTTTCACACGTCACAATCCCTGCTTTGCACAAAAATGTCATGAAACAGTTGAGACAGAATCATGAGACAAACACAATTTTGCAGCAGCTTCAGATTTTGGACCTGCAGAACAATGGAACCATGTACATGATAAGCTAGCGTAAGCTAAGAATCTTTAACTTAATTTACTCGGATATAATACCTGGGTACGTTTATTTTTAAAATGTTTAATTGTGATTATTTTTCTTTACATCATTACATTTCTTTACATTTAAAGCAAAAGTATTATGTCTTATTTTACTATTATTTTATTGCTGTTTGATAACAATGTACAAAATGAAAGATTTTTTAAATATTTTTTTTAAAAATCAGAATCCTGAAAGAATCATGATCTTTAGTCTAAGCAAAAAAAAATATCTAGATTCTCATTTTATCTAGAATCCTGCAGCTTTAAGTTTTACTGTAGAATATGAAACAACATATTTGCTTAAAAGGTAGAAGGAAAACTTTGAGACTACTGTACATTCTGTTTGCAGCAGCACATCATCAAAAGCAGAACATATTTTAACATTTGAGCATGAAGTAGCTGAACTATCGCTAGGTACTAAATCCATGCCAGTTTAATGCTGCTCTGGATGCAATGCCTCAAAATCTCCAGCACAAAGTCTGAACAAAACCTATATTTCCTTGAAACCATTCCTTAGAGCCTTGAACCCATTTTTGAAATTAGAAAAAAAAACATCAGAGAAGTGACCTGTGCTCCTGCGGGTGAATGGAGATATTGGGAGTAAAGGTAGTAGAGATGTTTTCACACCTCTAGTCTTGGTGTGGAAAAAGAGAAACAATTAAAACCGTTTTTTTTTTTGTCATCTTTCACATTACACCAGAAGCTCTGGTCCACACTAGCTGAATGGAGAGTTTTCAGAGCACACTAGTTTACATGATATTGTTTTGGTTACATTTAGCAATGAATAAAACTTCAAATTATAAGAAAAAGAAAAAAGAGCTAAAAAAGTGCCTTCGAGTTTGCATTAATTTCTCCATCCACTCGTGCTCCATCTACCGTTAAGAAAACTAAAGTCATCAGTTTTTTCCTCTTTACACCGCCGATAAAAAATGCAGTGCAGAAATGACAATGTGGAGTTGCATAGATGTGTAAAGGCTGTAAGGTTTTGATATATCTGTGAATTGCAGGAGAATGTAACTATTCACAAACACCAGAAAAGATGCAATATCTTAACTATTTAATTAAAACACTCCATTATATACCCTCTTCACAAAACCAAGAAGGATGACTTAAATAAAACGAACACAATTTTAAAGAAAGCAGAAAATTCTACGCAAATAATATCTTATCAAAAAGAAAATAGAATTTTGCTCTGGAAAAGTTTTCTTATTAATGTTTAGGAAGCTAAAGTTAACGCTGATGGCTTGCAAATGCTCTCTGGACGAAAGTAGCACAGAGCGAGTGCTTTCAGAGTCTTTCTCAGCTTGCACTCTACCTTATACACTGGACAATCGATTAAAACTTCGTAGATGTTTTCATAAAAAGAAAACTTTCCAAATTAGAACCACTGTTGGACGCTGTCAGTGGACACGCACTGCATGTCAATCATGTCCCTTCACAATTCAAACTCTTTCAGACACACACAATGTCAGCAAACAGTGGCATAACTACATTGGGATTTAAAAATCACCAAGAACTTCTTAATTGTGCTTCAAAGAAGCGGAAACAAGCAAAACTATCTGTGAAACATCTGGAACAATGTCAAATTATGTCCCTCTCCTGCAGCACATCACAAAGTGAGGTACATTAAGAGAAACCTTGGAGCATGAATATACTCGCTTTCATCACTCTTTTAATGGTATAAGAATATCTTATATCTCTGTTTAAAGACATAAGTTAGTTTTAGCCGTACCATCAAATTCTGTTCCTTAAAATGTCTTTATTAATGAGTTAGGTAACTAATTAAACGTGAGGCATTATTTCAGTTAAATAATCACACCTTTTTGAGAAAATCTTATTATAAATTAAAGATATATAGTAATGCTTTACCATTAGTTCGATTTGTTATAGAATACTTAATCATCCAATAAGATTGAGTTTGTATGTGCCTATGTTTACTTGGGACGGAACAGGACGTGACATAGCGGGGCGGGATTTATCCTGAAAGGAATCCCAAGGGATTACCCTTTTCTTCTCGCACGGCTCTGTTGACGGGCGGACGTTCGCTGCTCGCATCTCCCTTTCCCTCTCTCTCTCCCTCTCTCCCTCCATGATGCTTGTAATGTGATCACATATTCCATTTATATCAAGCTTTGATCTTAAGTCATGTTTGGAATGAGAAACAAATTGCTGTTTGCGATTGTGTTCATAAATCATGTCTCGAGTATTAATTTCCATCACAGTTTTAAGCCTTGATAATTAAAAGTTATTAAGAAAATATGTTAAAAAAATACATCTAAAATATAAATCAAGCTGTCAAACTGATGATGAATTAATTTTTCAAAAAGCATTTGTATGAAAGGTCTTAATGTTCAAATCTTTGAAGACTTTGACCACTTAAATTCTTCCATCATGCAACACAGATATAATAAAATAATAGTACTTTATGAGCATTTTTTATGCTAGTAAAGTGATGTGCTTTCTAACTTAAGTAATTCAGTTGCAAATGAGTTGATCTGGTTTAGGTTGTCTACATTAGATGTCAGCTTTACACTTATAGTGGAATATTCTCTACATTTTTTTCGACACAACAAAATAAGAGTAGTAAATACAGACATAAAATAAATACAGACATAGAATTGCTGCAGTACAGATTTCCATAGCAAAAGAAAAATATATACAAACAAAAAGCACTATATTGTTCCCTTTCCCCCCTCAAGATCAGCCCAAAGAGTCGTCTTTTAGAACATATGATCATGTCATAGAAGAATTCTCAACTCTGAGTGTGATTCTAGATGGAATAAGATTTGATTTATACATTTACATGTACTGTGATAAGCAACTTATCATTGGTAATAGAATAAAATGTCAGGAATATCAAATCACAATATGAACAGCAGTACATTTTCACTTTAGCTTATAAAAGTTCCATTTTGAACAAGATGTCATCTGTTCTGACATTACAGTGTGAAAGCATTTGTGAAGCATTTGTGGAGCTTGTGTGTATAACAACTTTAAGCATTTGAAATTTGTGTGAACCGTATGCATTTTGTATCAAAGCAACAAAAAACATGTAAAGCCTACCTAGACAGATGTTGTGGTAACCGTGTTAAGAGTTAAAGATACTTGTTAAATGTATAGAAAAAAACTGTCATAGCAATTGTGAAAAAATTTAGCAACGAAACATATTATTTCAAGCATTTTAAAAGTTATTATATTTCACCAAATCGGTCGTCTCACAGCAAGAAGGTCGCTGGTTCGAGCCTCGGCTGGATTGGTTGGCATTTCTGTGTGTAGTTTGCATGTTCTCCTCGTGATCGCGTGGGTTTTCCCTGGGTGCTCCGGTTTCCCCACAAGTCCAAAGACATGCGATATAAGTGAATTGAATAAGAACGATTGCCCATAGTGTTAAATTGTGAATGAGTGTATGAATGTTTCCCAGCGATGGGTTGCGACTGGAAGGGCATCCTCCGTGTAAAACATACGCCAGAGAGTTGGCGGTTCATTCCGCTGTGGTTCCCGAAAGGGAAGAAAGCCGACATGAAGATGAATAAACGAATGACACTTTATTATTTACGATGAAGCACCAAAGTATTTTTAATATTAACATTATAGGCAGTTAATGCAGCAAGTTTGCCCCTTTTTTATGTTATTAAAGTCAGAATCAGAATCCAGTATGATGTAACATTCTCAATTGGATTTATTGAATTATTCATGTCATGGAGACCAATTAGAAAAGCAGTTTGTGGTGGAGCAATTGCAGTTTAGGCATTTCTTATTTCAAAGTAGTGAAAAAGTGATGCAGCTCGATTTAGAATTTAGACCTGTTTTAGACTCGGACTTCACTTGGACTCAAATAGCATTGGACATTATTATTATAATTATCGACTGTTCTGGACTTGGACATGGGCGGACTTCACTACTGCCCTAGTAAGCAGCACGCATGCTCTAGTCTCATCATTCATGTGCCTCTCCTGGCAATCTCGCTAACAGGTCTGTGCTGTTTTCAGAGTTTAAAAACAAGGAAGTGTGAAAACATCCATCATTTAGTTCACCGTTCAACACCATCATCCCATCACTACTCAGGAATAAACTCCACTATCTCTCAGTTCCTGACTCTATCTTTGAGTGGATCACCAGCTTCCTGACTGGTAGACAACAGCTAGTGAGGATGGGGAAATTAATTTCAGACGACTGCACCACCAGCACTGGCACCCCAGGGATGTGTTCTCTCCTGAAGTCCGCAAACGACACAGGATAGCGAGGAGTCTGCATACAAACAGGAAGTGGCGCGGCTGGCTCTCTGGTGTGACAAGAACAACCTGGAGCTTAACACGATCAAAACAGTGGAGATGGTAATGGACTTCAGGAGAAGGCCCCCGCTCAACACCCTGTCACCATCATCAGCTGCACTGTGGCAACAGTGGAGTCATTCAGGTTCCTGGGAACCATCATCTCACAGAACCTTAAGTTGAGCGCTCACATCTACTCCATTGCAAAGAAGGTCCAGCAAAAGCTGTACTTCCTGCGCAGCTGACGTTCAACCTCCCACAGATGCTGCTGAACCAGTTCCACTCAGCAGTCATCAAGTCTGTTCTGTGCACCTCCATCCCTCTCTGGTTTAGCTGAGCATCCAAATCAGACATTCGGAGACTCCAGAGGATAGTTTGAACTGAATTTCTCTTAACACCAGTTGACAAGCATAGGGGTGGGTCATATTGTATTGTTGTCCATAATAGCAGTACAATTATTAATAATTGTTTAAACTTATTGTTTAAATTATTAAATAATTTTAATGCTTTTATTAAACAAATTATTGAAATTGTTTAAAATGTTCAAACCACTGTACTCCATTTGAGGTAAGTCACGCAGCTCATGTTTGCTCTAGAGTTAGGCAACGTCGACCAATTTTGCACTGTACGATGTCTAATGGAAAAAAATAAAGAGGGTAAGGGAGGGCGAAAATGAAAAAGGACCGCCGTGAGACACTTCTGAAGAAAAACTCACAGCCGACCTGAAGCCTGTCATCTTAAAGCAGATCGACATCAACTCGGTTGCTGAACTGTTGGCCCGGCGGCGGCATCAGTCCAATGAATGTATACAACATGGCCGGTGTTTAGTGTGAACGGCATAGCAGTTAAAAAAAAAAAAAAAAAAAAGGCGCAGCCAGCATGGGACTGCATCACTACTTCATAACCAAAAATGGGTCCAAATCTTAATTTAAAAATAATTCACCATGATCATGAAGGTCAAAACCAACAGCACCAGGGATGTAACCATGTTTTTTCAGCTCCAAAGTAGGGCAGTTTAAACATTGGGGTGAATGCCAACCTGCTCACTTCTGACCCCACCCCCTTGCCGAGGTACTTCATTTCAGCCACTTCCTAATATACAGGAGCAGGGAGATGGGGGGTTGCCCCTAGCACCAGCCACACACACACACACACACACACACACACACACACACACACACACACACACACACACACAAGTTCAACATACGGGCACGGTCACAGAACCCGTTTCTTCCACCTCTTCTCCAAGATTCCTCTCAGGTCCAAAATCACTTTTAAATATTGAATTAATATGTGCTAGCAGAGCTCCATCTGAACGTGTTTTCAGCACAGCAGGTAATGCCTTCCACTTCCTGCTTATTAATGCCAGAAAAGGTGAACATGTTAGTTTCACTTAAATGTTTCTGTCTAGAAACCTTTTTTGTTCCAAGCTTCTTCATTCTATATATGATATTTTGGTGTAGTTTATTTAATCGAATTGAATTTAAATAATTTAGAGTTTTTTTTGTTGTTGTTGTTTTTCAATGTAAAACTTTAAGGTAAACTAAATTAATTAGTTTGGAGTTCACTGTAATGTGTATGGTGATTGTTAACAACTTCATTATCTTGTAATAATTTCCTCAGAATAATTAAAATAAGTAAAAATGTGGAAATTGAAGGCATGCATTTTACTTTATTTATTAAGTGTTTTGCAGGTGGTCAGGTCACATTGACAAATGTCACATGATTATGCCACATAATCAGGTTTCTGGAATACCCTCAGATGCCCAGTATTGGTATAGTCATTGAAATAAGCGAATACAACTTTCAGATAAAGTGAAAGTAATTTCAGAACCAGCTACTATTTTCAATAGTTTTACGCAATTGACGCCCATTTTTGTAGCAGACACAACAAAATCAAGTCCAAAGTAAACATTGCTTTGTTTTAAACTGAAAATGAAACAGCAACATGATTATCATATCAGTAATGAATGTTACTCGCAAGAGGGAGAAAGATTTTTATCAGGACACCCCTCATAATAAGTGAGTGGGATCCTCCAACTCTAGAGTTAATAAAACACTCTGGGTTGGTTCTGAAAGTAGCAGATGGTACGGGAAAGGAACCGGTAGTGTGCTAACGCCCCAACACCGCCGCAGTCTTTATGCACTGCACCAGCCCTGTTTTCTTCATCACAAACTTCCTCCACTACCGCTCTCTCCATGGCTTTCAGATCAGTGTGAGCCAATTATGTAAGAACTAGATTAATCACAGCTCATTCTCGAAGTAAACAGATATAGCATGTGATATTTAAGCAAGTCACAACCTCATCCAGTGTTCACATTAAACCCAGGCAACAAACTCCTGGATCAAACACAAGCAGGTTTCTTTACCAGAAAAGGAAATAAAAAGTTGATGTTGTTTTACAGTAGGTGAGGTGACGTACTTCTATAAAATGTGCACATTAAATCAATCAAGCCGTGAACGTCTACCCTCATAAAATCCATCTAGGCGTCACAACACTGTTGCAGTGATGTAATGTGTCGTCTGCAAGGATGCACCAATAACCCAAACGTAAATTCAAATTAACAACATAAAGCATAACCTGGAGCGTTTATAAACGCCCTTGGAATGTTAAGTACACAAACTGCGCATCACAGGGCTGGTTTCTGCAGCCAGTCTCGCCATATCCGATTCCCAGGGAGAGAACGACAACATGACGAAGATTATTCTATTTCTCTCCCGCTTCACACGCACAACCTCCATCTTTACTAAACATGCATCCCTAAGAGCCGCCATGGAAAAGAGGTAATAAACGTGCACAAAAGAACAAAGTCAACATTTTGAGCAACACCCAATTTTCTCGAGTTTAGGGTGGAGAGGAGAGAAAAGATCTCGCGTTAGCACTGGAGCTAACGCTAGCTAACTGTGTAAGTCGACGCCAGGGAGGATATAACATGCTTTCAACCAACATAACATTGCAAGAAGCTTGGAGTAATTCCCAGTCGCTTACCTTTTGCAAAATGTGTGCTACATCTACAAAATCATAAGTGATATTCCTTGCCGATGCTTGTTTTTCCCATTTGAGGCCTTCTGTTTCAGCAGGCTCGGCTGCGGGAACATCCGCGGCACTCGACGCTCATCTCAGTCCGCTCCCGCCAGTGTGCTAAGCTAATTTAGTATACCCTCATCCAGTAAAAGCGATGGGTAAAAATCTCTCAAGGCTCCAATAAACGTGAAAATGTATGGGTCATAACCTCTCCGTCGGCATCTTTAATCGGTCCACCAGACGCGGTGATACAAATTATCACAATTTGGCTTGATGTAGCGAATAAAAATAAAATTCCAAGTTAATCCTCAGCGAACGACTCCTTCCGAACCTTTGACTGGTGCTGACGAAGAGCGGACGCGAAGCAAGCATACGCGAACGTTGATAGGCTGAGGCTCATGGGCGGTCACTGTTTGTTTCCCATTGCAACGATGAAACTGGCGCCATTTTGGTTCGTAAGACGGACGCTGTGATATTTTTTAATCTTTGGTAAACTCGAGCCATAATGGCGCAAATGGTGGGGTTTTTTTGCGAGCTCCTTTAAGCTGAGAGGATAATGGTCGAGGCGCGATGGTAAATTTAACGTCAGCTCAATTTATCATGCGTAACTTCAAATAAACACCTAAGCACAATTTTAGCGGTTATATACATTAGTAGCTAAGGCATATGTGAAGCACAGTTAATAGTTAAACAGAAATTAATCGTTTATGTTTTGGGCATTAACTTCAAGCAGTAACTAAATGATAGCACGACGCACATCGAATGAGCCATTATAACTGGTCATATTTCGTTTTCTATGTTTATTTCCCCCTTTGATTCCTTTAACACAGTTTTCTTGGAACGCAGACCAACACAACACCGCCCTCTGTTGTAAATAGTGCGTTGCTCTAGTTCTGTGTTGCCAGAGCTCAGTTAATTTTTGTTATGTTTGGCTGGGAAAATTTGGGTTGGACAGGTCTATGCAATTTTTGGAGCTTTTAAAAAAATGTTAGCTAGTTTTACAGTAGTTATTATTTTGAAAAGTCATAACTTCAAGGATATTTTTTACAGTGGCCCTAATCCTCTTCCATATAAGACACACGTCCTTCCGTGAATGTATTATTTACATCCCTAGTAGTTACATTATTATACCCTTTCAATTTGTGTGTATCGGAAACTTTCTTGAAATGAAACTCTCATAACAACATTTCCCAAAAGCGCTTGCGTTGCGCTACCTTCTTGTGATTGGCTGATTCCGAAGGTGAAAGTTCAACAGACATGGCGGCACAATCTAGTCTTTTTACGTAAACAACTCTTGAAGTGTATGTATTATTACTTGTCTACGCGTTGTTATGTCTTCGTAATGGCGTAAACCACTTCATATATCAAAATCGAATGCACACGTAATCTAATGCGGGTGATTTTGTAATATTATGTCTTTGAGTTTTTAAGAGTAGTACAACCTACCATGACAGTTCAGGGATAGAACTATTCAAAGAGGTCACTACACCGACATATTAATGCTCATGTAGAATTTCTGTCTCGCAAGTGACTCAATAAAACAGCTCTCAATCTCAGTATGGCAGCGCAATTGTTGCTACGTGGAAGCAGATGTTACAACAAAAAGCTTTGGTTGATGTCCTCTCGTTTTGGCTGTTATGAAACCAGCAGAAAACTACTGGAGGACAAGGTGACGTTACAACCACTCGTAGCGACACTAAACAAACGCTCAAGACATAATCAGGTAGGCCATTCATAATTGGGATTCATTTTTGTAAATTAGCAGAATTCTGGCCTGGGGTGTTGTGGAAGCGATGGCATGGATTTGCTTTCCATAGTTTCGGCAGACGCATGTTGAATGTATTGAAAGCTTAAGTTATTTCAGTATTTTAAATTTGAGGAAAATATCTCAAATTCATGTATTACATCAATTCAGTGTTCACAGACATCAATACAACATTCGATGTTCAACCCTCTCAAAGATGCATGCGTTTTAATCTAAATATATAAATGCGTCATAGCGGGGTTTTAATTGTTTCATTGTTTTCAGACATTTTGTTTAAAATCAGCAAACAGTGAAATGCTTTTGAAACATGTTAACAACCATTGGATATTAATTGGCTATTAACAATCACGCCATATTAACTAAACATAAAGTTTATTGATAACTTTTAACTGTGTTAAACTTTGCTCAAAATAAAAAAAACCCAATTCGCTCAAGTCATTTTCATAAAATACATAAATAGGGTTTAGTGAATGCTTCATTCCATGAAAATAGATTTATAATAATTTCCTTGCAATTGCTTTGCATCCGCTTCACAAACAAGACTTATTTGTGAAAACAATACAGTTAAGTATGAGTCACATCTGAGATGGATTTTGTTCACACACGAAACAGATTAGTCTTGAGCCTGATGGCTGAATGTAGCTTTATATGCCGGATAACATCACAAAACACAACACTGTGCCCTGTCCACTCTTCCTTTCTAGCATTCTAAGAAATTATTCAAATTGAATTCAAAATTATTAATGCACTGTGACTCAAGTAACAAGCATTTACAGCACCCAAACCAGAAAATGTAACACAAAATAGAGGTTCTTAAAAAAGAGACACAGGCCTACACAAAAAGATTTGATTTGGAGTTCTATTATGATGTATGTACGATGATTGAAGTAATTCTCTATGATGGCTGAATTTAATGAGTTATGGAATGTTCGGATCAAAAGTTTTAAAACCATATTCATCATACAATTAGCAGAATGTCTCTTTAGTGTTTTTAAAAAATATATACATTTTTTATTTATTATATATTTTTTAAATCTTCTGCAGAACATCCTGACGAGGCTTTTCATCCCTAGACTTCTTGGACTGGAATCTCATTTTCAACGTACCATACTTGTAAATCATTCAAAACTTTGGAATCTATTCGGTATGTATCTCGTTTATTTTCATGTGTTTGCAAAACATCAGGGCATACAGAATGTACCATTTTACACAAGCACTTAAAAAAGCATTCAGGGGTCTCATTTAAAAAGGCTTGATAGGACTCGATCGGAATCAGAAGTTGCCTCCCGATCAGGACTACTTTTTAACTATTTTATTTTATAATCTTGTATATAAATATATTTGTATATTTGTTCATTTTTAAAACATCTATATAAAAACAGTAACACATTTGGCATGTCATCACTGTTGCAAAGACTTTATTGTTTAAAGCAAAGCTCACGCTGCAGGAGAGAGTAAAGAGGAAAAGTGCTTTGTGACAATGTGAGAACACAGGATGATCCAGCACGTCAAACCCCGATTTGAAATTCCGTCTCACTACTGTTTTACAGAGAAAGCTCTAATAGCCATTTTTAAGAAGCTTTACTCGTACTGTTATCAGAAGTCCAGTTGCGGCATGCTTTACTCTACTGCATCCTATGAGCAGCTGTTCGGACATGGAGACACATTCCATGAATCTTTCTTTGAGCTGTTCTTTTGGTAATCTGAAGCTTGAAGGTCTGTAGCAATTGACTGTAGAAAGTCAACTTACCTGGAAGTTGAGTGTGGATTTTATATAAGAAAGGAAATTTCACAACTGGATTTCTTGTAGAGGTGGTATTTGTTAACAGTTCCTGATAAATTACGAGAGAGAAACGCTCTTTAACAAATCATTTTAAAAGTACTACGCATGCATAGCTGATTGATTATATGTTTTTATATTATTTTATATTCAGATGTTAAGTTCCTCCAGAAACATTATGCACATTTTCAAATTCCTGGTCTGAACACAATTCTAAAAAAATGCTCTATCGCTCACTTTTCCCTTTAGGTAAACTCAGCCATTGTTGGTTTGGCTTATGCAACTACTCTAGGAACCTCCTCATTGGTTGGTGCAGATGAAAAAAAAAACTTCCTTGACAAATATGATTATTTCCAATAATACAGCTATTCGTATCGCAGTTCTCGTCATGCTCACTACGCCTTCTTCACACAGATTCCATAACACGCCTACCATGTGAATCACTAACCACACAAGTTTTAGTCTTGCCCAGAAACTCTTAACTATTTAGCTGTTGTGTTGTTTTATTTTATTTCTTACAATTATATAATTTTAAGCGCTCACAGGGGTCTGTTGGTGCTTATCATTGCTCTCATTTGAAAACTTCAGATGCTTCTCGTGAGGTCATCAAACTATTACAGTGTCTCACACACAGCAGTTCAGTGTTGCCAATCAGCAGGACATGTTTGTTTTTGTCCTGTGGGAGGTCCTCAGTGAAGTACCTGGCAGTAGAAGACCATGGAAACTCCTCTCATAAAAAAAATCCCCTGACCTGGAACCTTCTGGCTGAGATTAAGCTTGGAAAACCTTGTTTTTAAAGGATCAGAAGATCACAAAATATTTTCATCTGCCCACTCTGTGTGCAGTCCTGCAAATGTTTGAATGCTGCTAACAGCTAGTTTTATTTAGTAAATTCTCACTATTTCCTGGCATCTAACATATGTTTTTTTTTTTTTTAGGCTCTACGTGTTACTTTAGCACATCTAATAGAAGACATGAAAAGAACAAGGGAGGAAAAGGGAAGACTCCAGAGGAAGAGGAAGGTATTTTGTGAAAGTTTGAAATTGTTGTTAAAATTAATGAATGTGAATTTGATAACCAAAACTCTCACTAGAGGGGCATTGCATCCAAAAGACATTTAATAAAGAGACCTTTATACTCGTATTAGACTTAATTGGTAAAACACTGAAAGGGCATTTGAACACTTTGGTCCTTCACAGGTTGGACTTGGAAAAACTGTAAATGAAAAAGGAGAACATCATAAACTTGATTTCTTGACAATAATTTTAACTTGAGACTATCACAGCTATTCTTAACACTAGCTTTGAGACGCTCTGTGTTATTTCGAGATTTTCTATAAATGGTAGCAACTTGATAACTTTAACCTCTCTTCAAAACTGAGGAAAACACCCTTTCAAAGCCATTCTCTAGTGTAGAGCTTAAAAGCAAGCTTTCCATCTGTTGTCCGAAGACAAGTCAGGTTAAGTAAGTTAATAAGGGTCTCCTGCATCATCTTGTTTAGTTAGAAAGTTTGAGGCTTTCTCTTCAATGTTTTATCGTTATGATATGCCAGATACGATGATTCTAATGTATTACTCCTTAAGGAGCACATGTTATTCTCTTTTTAGTGTGAGATCAATCTTTTGCGTCTCCTTAATATGTAAGAATAAACATAGAATGTTTGATTCAATTAAAAAAACTCTACTGTTGGGGTGTCAGGTCTGCACTGATTTTGAATGAATCACGTTGCAATTCTTCTGAAGGCCTGCTTCCTGATGATAGTAAATGTAATAGTAGTAATGTAGTAAAAAAAAAAAAAATCATACCGGTGTGTTCTATACAACCTCCAGGCCTCCTACTCAACACTGCAGTTGACCTTTCCAATACAAAGTGTTGCTGCGTAGCTTTGCTACTATGCTTCAAATCAAATGATCAGTGTAAACGAGGCCTTGTCACATTATGTGTTAGCACCCAATTTAAGCAGCCTCGGCGTTGCAATATGCCCAGGCTTTATAAGGGTCCAAAACACGGATATGGGTGGAGATTGCCAGTGTCATTATCACTGTAGCCAATTCAATGTATATATCTAGATATGTCGATAGTGCTTTAGTGTAGGCGTTGTTACATTTAGTTTAAACTCTGAACTTTCAGTACATACAAATAAAAATGTATAGAAGTATATAAAAATATTAACTCTAAAACCAACTTGAAATAAGCATGTGGGCTCAGATGCATATATCATAGCAGAAGTCACTGTTTCTAACTGTATCAAGTGATTCCACCAGTGTGTTCAGTTCATCACTAGGTGCCGCTGCTCTACCAGTTCTGTTACCCTGTGAGATTTGCAATGTTTTGGAAACGTAAATATTCTTTTAATTTATCACAACTGTAAATTATTCACACTAAAATTTCATACCTTAGTTTCCTGTGTTTATGGAGGATAAACATTTAGACACTTTCCAAGTTTTATTTTATTTATCAAATGAGATTTTGTTTCTTTACGGTAAAATTGGTAAAGCTATGTAACAAAACCATGTTAAAACATTTATTTTAGCATTTTAGTTAATAAAGCTTCTAATACAACCATGTAAAATTGAGACCCAACTTTGTAACCTCATGGAGTTAATTATGACTTTATCATAAAATCTCAGGAATCTACGTTGATTTGAGCAGTTTGAAATCTTTGATTTGAAACTCCTCTTATCAATGTTTTTGTAACTCGAAAGTGCATTGCTGATTTATATATAAGCGTGTTGTAACAGTTGTTTAAATAATCTAATTTTTGCTGGATTTCTTCATGTTTTGCGCATGACATCACATTATTTGCATTGCCTGAACAACCAATGCTCACACCAATCATTATTGTGGTTAGGCTCTAGTGTACATTTTTTATGCTATTTTATTAAAAGTAGAAAAATGACTTGATGAATTTAAAGCACACCGCACATTCATAGCCATATTCAACACCTTCCAAATATTGATTTTGTGTAACAGTTACTTTTATAGTGTAATGAATTAATCCAGTAGAGAAAGTGCTTGAACTCTTTTAATGGAGATGTAGAGAAGTTGCTATGCATATTTTTACTGTATGAGACTGCCTGTGAGGATGAGCCACTGTTTGATGAACAGAAGCGGACTCTAGTGCGCCATAATGGGGAAGATTTGTTGCACAAGTTTAAAGCAACTGTGATAACTCTTCAGTTTACCATAATTAATTTCAAGATTTTAATTGTGGTAACCTCTCTGAGGGCTTTAGGAGAACTTTCCAGAAGACTACAGATATAAGTCTTTAGTGTTTCTGTCATTTCAAACATTAAAAACTTAGTTATGATATGGATATCAGATATGTCTGTAAATCAGACATATCTGATTTACTAGACATAGGGTTGGGGTGTGCCGCATCCTGGACACATAATTATTTTCATTCAGTCAATAAGGGAAAGTCTTAATAGTTTAAAGAAAATGTTTATTTAAACTGACCACTAAACACTAATTTATTATAAAAGTTCAGTTTAAACCAGTCAAATTATAAAATGTACTTATGTTTTTATTGACATGGAGTAAAAAACAAAAGCAAAGCACACACACATGCAGAGAAAATAACCTCTTGATGAGATCACAGGGAGCATCTCTGACTGGTTCTGGTGCTAATCACCCCCCAGCATATAGACTATTTGACATTTATGTCAAATAAATGTGTTTTAGATCCATCGACAAATAGCTCTCCGGACAACGACTGAAAAAACAAACAGTAATTAGAACAGTGTAACACAAACAACAAATGGGTGCCTTGCATAGACTGCAGGTTGTGTGATAATTAATAAGGAATTTTCTTCTTGAGCAGTGCTCACAGCTTTTTCAAGTCAGCAACTTAAGATGCAACTAACTATTCAGAAAATGTAATTTTTTTTAACCTTTGCTGTTGTTCTTCATAGAAGAGAAAAAGAGACGAGAGCAGGATGACCAGATGTATCGGGAGCGACTGCGCACACTCTTTATCATCGCAGTGGTCATGAGCTTACTCAACTCTATTAATACTAGTGGTGGAAACATATCCTGGAACGATTTTGTGAATGAAATGCTGGCAAAAGGAGAGGTGTCACGGGTTCAAGTAGTACCAGAGAGTGACGTTGTAGAGATCTACCTTCATCCTGGTGCGGTCATCTTTGGCAGACCTGTACGTTATTTCCCACATTGATCAATGCCATCAAAAAATGTTTTTGCTCAATCATTTGTGTCCGGTTTTTGTTTTGTAGAGACTTGCCCTCATGTACCGAATGCAGGTGGCTAACATTGACAAGTTTGAGGAGAAGCTTAGAGCGGCGGAGGAAGAGTTGAACATAGATTACAAAGACAGAATCCCAGTGACATACAAGCGCACGGGCTTCTTTGGGAAGTGAGTCATTTAGACTTTTGCAGAGAATGCACACTTAAAATGACATAGATTAACTTATGTTCCCCCCACAGTGCCTTATATGCTCTTGGAATGGCTGCCATAGGAGTTGCAATCCTTTGGTATATCTTCCGCTTAGCAGGAATGGGAGGAAGAGATGGTGGCTTCAGTGCATTTGTGAGTCATATTCTCCCAGTTGTGTTAGTTTGGTATAAGTAGTTCCTAAGTGGGGGATAAGTGACGTACTTCAGTTTATTGCTTAAATTTAGTATGGAGCTGAATACAATTCAATCAAGTACCTGGTTAGCAACACTTATTACAAGCTAATTACAATCCACAAGCTAATAACATTTTCATACAAGCATCACTTTAATTAAATGCTTAACTAAGTGAGCATAACTCATGATTATCATTTGCTTAGTCATGTTAATCTCATGGTAATCACCAGCAAAATCATTCTAGCATTATTTAATTAGTAATCTTAGTCAGGCAAACACCATTCTAAATCTTATTAACGTAATTTTGATTGTCTGTAGTCATGTTAGGATCATGCTATTAGTCAATTAAAGGGATTTGGTCGTGTTGTAGCAGTACAGTTTGAAATCAAATGGAAAAAGGAAAAATTGGATTATCTTGATGTTATTACATTGTCATTATATTTTGTTGTTGTTGCTGCATTTGTTATTGTTATTAGTATTATTATAATTAGCCAGCTTCACAGATGTCCGCAGAACATATTGGTAAAGGCTCTTTTCTCATTTCTAATCTTTTCTCCTTGCACCAGAATCAGCTGAAGATGGCTAAATTCACCATTGTTGATGGTAAATCTGGGAAAGGTGTGAGTTTTAAAGATGTTGCAGGAATGCGAGAGGCCAAGATGGAAGTAAAAGAGTTTGTGGATTATCTCAAGGTAGGAACATTTGAAAGAACATGAACCTGCATTTGTGAGGGAGTAATAATTCTAGTTCTCTAGTGTTCTCTCTCAGAAACATAGCAAATACATTTAGAAATGTAGAAAAAGTGGTTATGTAAATTGTTTAGCTATAAGTTAACAATTTGTTTAATGTAGGGAAGGCAACCCATTTGTAGTTTTACAAACAGTGAAAAGAAAACTATCCAGGGTTAGTTATCACTTGAAGCTGTTACACTCAAATGTTTTTTAACTCTGTAAACTTGAACCAAGTAAAGCAACACCTGTTGATTAAACATTGCTATTTTGGTGTCAAAGGCACAACCAGACCACCTTCATGTTTTAATATACGTAGTTTTAATTAATATAAGTGGTTTTAATATAGTGTAACTCTGCAGAGTTCTTGTTAACAGGTACACTAAACCTTCTTGTATGGGCCCCCAAGGGCTGAGCAACTTTGAATTGGCATTTCTGTAGTTAATAATGTGCAACCACACTCATGTGGCGATACAAACCACTACAGTCCCAATCTCCTCTTCCCCCCCCCCCATCCCCCACACACCCCCCCAACTCTACCTTGGTAGTCCTCTGCTGCCCTGGGGCAGTCTGACAGGACGTGACTACTAAACCAACCCTACGGCGTCATGACCACCACCAAACACCCCTCACATCCATACAGGGAAATGCGGGTGAAGTGGCTTGCTCAGGGCCACAATGGCTGAATTGTCCTAGCGGGGATCGAATCGGTAACCTTCCAGTTACAGAACGACCAACTCCTCCACTGCGTCATCTTTCTGTCCCATAGATTCTTGTTCGGATACAACAGAGTCATGTACGATGTATTGAAAACATATATATAACGATATAACGATAGAGGTATGCTGATCTGAGGGCAAACTCTGAATTTTCCCAACAGTGTGTTTAATCACCTCTGCCTTGGTGCCCACATCTTTTTGTCATATCTTTTTGGGTTAAAGAAAGCCCCCTATGTTGAGAATTGTTTTTTTTGGCTTGATTAGTAATTTAAAGTTGTTTGATTTGGTTCTGCAGAATCCAGACAGATACCTGCAGCTCGGGGCTAAGGTACCTAAAGGCTCCTTGCTCCTGGGGCCTCCGGGCTGTGGAAAGACCCTGCTTGCGAAGGCAGTGGCAACAGAAGCTCAGGTGCCCTTCCTTGCCATGGCAGGCTCAGAGTTTGTAGAGGTCATTGGAGGTAAGTTGAGCTTTTTCAGATGAAGACTTTCAATCTGAGCTCATGATGAAGGAAATACTTTGCATTCCAGGGCTTGGTGCTGCAAGGGTGCGCAGTCTGTTCAAAGAGGCTCGAGCTCGGGCACCTTGCATTGTCTACATCGACGAGATCGATGCTGTGGGAAAGAAACGCTCCACAAACATGTCTGGGTTCTCCAATACAGAGGAAGAGCAGACCCTGAACCAGCTTCTTGTAGAGATGGACGGTAAGTTAGTTAAGAGACTAAGCTGAACATTTGCACTGCTAGGTGTACAATGTGATGATCCAGGGAAAAAAACATTATGGCAATAAAGTGAGAATCTGGTATGTCCCAGTTTATCATTACTACTACTACTGCTAAATATCTGGCAACCCTCATTCTTAAAACCAAAAGACCACCAGGGTCATAATTATTTTTGTTAAAAGTAAGCAACAAAAATTGCATTGCAGAGAAGAACTATTCTGAAAAGCTGTTGTTTCTTGATTTACCAAACATTTGCACCAAATAACAAGTGATGGCTGGTGAAGGAGCTCTATAAGGTTTGAGTTTGAAGTTTTTTTAGTTCACTCGTGTTTAATTGCTTTTAAGTGCCAGCTTCTCTCTCTTTCCTGATTTTAACATCTAATGATGTTTATATAAGTGGTATAAGCATGTATTTTTAGACACTCATTTGCATGTGTTTTTTTTATCAATTACTAATTTATCCCTAAATAGTAGTCTCTGTATGCACGACTACAATTGCGGAAAATGGAACATAAACAAAAAGTCAGCTGATTGCCAGTTATGAAAAAAGTGCAAGAATCAGGTTATTATAGTTTAATGCTGCGCTTACTCATACATTTTTAACCTTTCATGTTATATTTATGCATTTAGCTCTTCTGTATTAACATGAAATGTATTATTATTATTATTTTTTCTCTAAAATGATGGCATTACCTCATAACATCTAAAGGTGTATAATGGCATACTGATAATGACATGGTTTTTTCCTCTATCTTGGTTTTGACATTAGTTTTTCTAATGGGTTCAATGTAATGGCAACAACCAGTAAATTCCCAGTGCTTGCTTAAATTGCTTATTTCGAACAGGTCAACTATTTTATAACAATCAAGCAACCAATTAAAAAATGTTCTTAAAAGTTAAAAAGACAAGCCTGTATTTCCACTTGGAAAAATGCCCATGTTTTTGCGAGACCTGAGACGCATTGGCACAGGATAGCGGAATCTGCGTAGCGAAGTTTATTATCTCACTGCAGCTCCCCTGTTGGGACATAAGTGTCTGTCAGTTCTCAGCTATTGTAAGAGTTAAAATACATTTAGTTGCTATGGTAACCTTTAAACATTTTTTCTCTGAAAGAAGATATGCCAAAGCAAGTGTAACTGACAACCATCACGTGAATGAACATATAGATTCCTGCAAGCTGGTGGATCAAGTGATCACCTCCTCAATATCTAAAGCATTTTGACTGTCAAATAAAGACCTAGGAACACACTAGGACAAGACTAAACACTATTTTATTGCTAGAAAAACTGAACGGAAAGAATAAGCATATCCGTCCAACTGGCAAAGAGTGGCTACTGATTGGTCACAGCTCTAGTACATCAGACAAGCGAAAATTCCATTTCATTCCAATTTATTTTTCATGGTTTATCTCAAAGTACTGATAAAACTAGCATCTTTTGTGAAGAATAATTGAGGCTATGCTACATCTTAAAAAATCTGTAAAATAAAAGTGTGTAAGTTTACTCACAATATTTTGGCCACAAATGGCCATTGTGAAATCTAATAAATCTAATAAAAACCCTAAATCAGTAATTTTAGAAAAGTATGAAAATAAATTTCACCATAATGTAATTACATGACCAGCATTAGTATGTGTGTTTGAGCTTTTTGTCTTCTTTCTGTTTAGGTATGGGCACAACCGATCATGTGATCGTTCTAGCTTCCACTAACCGCGCAGACATTCTGGACAATGCACTCATGAGACCTGGGAGACTTGATAGGCACATCTTCATAGACTTGCCAACCCTTCAGGTGAATCAAAAAGTCTATGTGTGAATGGGAGCCTTTCATTTGTTCACATTAGAAGAGACTAAAGCTTAAACCATACCACTCAGTCATTACAGACAAACCGGCTTTGGTTCCTGAGCTGCTTTGCTTTTGCTTTTTCATGTTAAGAAAACCATTTAAACGGTTTTTGTTGCGCAATGTGATTCATGAAAGGATCAAATTTCCTTCTCAACATACCGGAGATTTATTTAAAAAGTGAATGTCTTTAAAATGACATGTCATCCCAGTATTCGTTTATCGTCTGAACACCTTTTGAGATATTTTGTGTTATTCCAAGAAGCTAATATGTATATTCAAATGAACCCAGTTAGGTAGTGGGAACTTCAAGCTAAATTAATCAAACGAGTCATCGTTTCTTTTCAAGTGTAAGTGGTTTTAGTGCTTTTTAAGTAAAACATTTTGTGTTTCATGAATGAATGCCCATTCCAAAACACTTTTTATTAAGACTTGTTAGCCGAGAACAGAGTTGGGATTGAGGCTGTTGCTGCTGAGGGGAGCTAATTATGTTTTTATCTGTTAATGAGAGCTCAAAGAAACTTCAAGTTAACTTTACAAAAAGTTAGAATAGATGCTGTTTTTTTTAATTTGGATATTGATGAGTTTACTGTTCATTTAAGTTTTTAATTATATCCATACTCTGTTTGGAACACTGCATATCAAATGTAAAAAGATCTACATTTTTATATGCTGATTGTTTTAACAATGTTACGTTAGACATTGTATTTAAATTTTTTATGGGCAAAAATATTTTATTTTATGTGTCCCATCAGGCTTTTACAACAATGCCCACGATAAATGCTCTGATTGTGTGCATTTAAGGGCAACACTAAAGGTTAATGTCTTGATGCTTAAAGTCCAAGGCTTGCAAGACTGTGAAACTGGCTATTAATTTAATTAAGGATTATCTCATATCTAATTGGCATATCTAATTATCTTATCTAAGAGCCACTGGAGGAAATTATTTCAACAACATTTTCTAAAAGTGGGAAAGTTGAAATTGATACACAAATGTTTGTTGTAGGCCTCAGTGCATTTAATGTCTTCTTTTGTTTTAGGAGAGAAAGGAAATCTTCGAACAGCATCTGAAAATTCTAAAGCTGAGGCAGTTGCCAAGCTTCTACTCTCTACGACTGGCAGAGTTGACTCCCGGCTTCAGTGGTGAGCCATTTTTTACTGTTTATGACTAAAGGGTTCCTGAACAGCATGTTTGCTCATTCTTTAACTTTTTCATTAAGATCCAGTTACCTGTATTTAACCTTCTTTACATACAATAAAATTGTCTTTTTTGTAACTATTTTCAACAGTTATTTTCTCCCCTGGCGACAGTGATGTGTTGACAGTAATCTTCGACACTGGGATATAGTAAAACTCACATCAATCAACGTTGATGGCAGGATATTTTACATCACAAACTGTTCACAGGTCCTAAACCTGAGCAGTTTGAATGTAGCTCTGCATTTTGTTGCCATTTTACTTTTCCTGATTTATTTAAAAGACTTGATGAATTGTAACTACTCTAACAGGAGTGTGTTTACACATTTCCTGCACAGATTTCAGTTCAAAAACCTTCCAGAAGTTGATTTTTCATAATAGCCATCTGTTAAATAATGAAACGAGTGAATCTGGTGAGTAAGTGCAAGTGTTAGCTGTTAGCCAACCTCACATGTGCAACTCTTCAGCTTACGCTCACACTAAAGCTTGGCTTGTAGTTAAGTGTTACATTTTCACATGCACTTATTTGTCAACAAAAGCATCTACAGCTCTGCACTCCTTTGCACACTGTCTTTGCATTGATCAACATAGCTGTGTGAACTACTAGCTAAGCAAAACTTAAACACAGATAACAAAAGAAGGTTTTTTACTTTATAGCCAAAGTTTGACATGCAGTGTTTAACATGTGGGCAGCACAGGGTTATGTAAATGCACAGCCTTCACAAAGGGCAATATGTAGGTATGACACACGTATAGATTGGCCTTTACAGATCAGTGAAGAGACTCGTAGTATCCAGTCATTTCTCAAAGACATTAATTGGAACCCGGAATTTGCATCTCCTTTTGAAGGGTGCAGCATATCCCAGAGGTGTGGCTGTTGTCCTCAGGAAACATGGCAGAGCTTTTGGAAACGTAGTGTGCCAGTGACTGAAGTACTTATTAAAACCTGCGCTCATTTTAATCAAGAAATGTCTGAAATCAAGTTTCTCAGTTCATGACTCCTTTAATTCCCCACAATAATATGGCTTCATGGTTTATTTTACCAGGGGCCGACATTGCCAACATCTGCAATGAAGCTGCCCTCCATGCTGCCAGAGAGGGCTACAAGTCCATAGACACCTTCAGCTTTGAATATGCGGTTGAAAGAGTCATCGCAGGTATTAGTTCAAAAGAACACTACGCTGTTAATCTTGTGGTCCAGGTATTTCTATCATCAGCTTCATCTGTTTGGTGTTCTTTACATGTAGGAAGTGTAAAAAAGAGTAAAATCCTATCTAAAGAAGAACAGAGGGTTGTGGCCTTTCATGAGTCTGGTCATGCTTTGGTCGGATGGCTCCTAGAACACACAGAAGCTGTCATGAAAGTAAGTGAAAGGACTAATAAACATTTCCATAAGTTCTTTAAACATTTATCAATGTGTTTGCATGCTTTTTAGTAAGTCAGTTAGACATAAGTCATTTAGACTTTTGAAGCTTGACGTAAAAAAGATGAATGTGATGTGATCACAAAATTACAGTCTATGATAACAAAACGTCTGAAATCAATGTTATTATTTTACTTGGGAGTAAAATATTGGGGGAAATGTTGGATCCATCTTGAGGCAGCACCACTGTTTCTGGAAGGAACGTCCTTTTCATCTGCCCAGAATCTCACATTTTACTGACATGGTCCTTTTTTGATAACTAATGGAATATACTTTTGTTTGAACTCAATGTATTTCTGTAATAAGTTTGGGTCAGGTGAGTGTTTTAAAAGGCAAGCAAATTGTCTTCACCTTCAATCTCTTCTTGCCCTCTCTTGTTGCTTTTGGCAGATTTGAGTGAAAACCTGATGGTTCTTGTGTCTCCTGCAGGTATCAATAGCTCCCAGGACAAACGCTGCTTTGGGTTTTGCTCAGATCCTGCCACGGGATCAGTTTTTGTTCACTAAAGAGCAACTGTTTGAGAGAATGTGCATGGCTCTGGGTGGACGTGCTTCTGAAGCTATCACCTTCAATAGGGTCACCACAGGTATGGCCTCCACACACTTAAATACTAAGAACAGTGATAATTATTTCATTTGTCACCCAGAGGCCTTAATTTTGAGTTTAAATACAAACCCTAAAACTCAGCACAGTCTGAGATGCTGTTTCAAAAACAAAAACAAAAACAAAAACTGAACAGGTTTTAATGGAACTAGAGGTCTGCCAAAACAATTTGGATGGATTGTGTTGATTTGAATTATTGACAATTGTATATTAATAAACCTGAATATTATAAGCCATTTAAAGATATTTTAATTTTAAATTTCTAATTTGAATATTTAGCTTCAGAAATGTAAAACCCGTTTTTTAAAGGCATAATTTATTTATAGATTTATTTTCAAACTTCAGATTTTTTGCAGATATCCAGCTTATAAAAATACAGCTTGAAGTTTTCAAGAAGAAAAGTTTCAAAACCTCAAATTCAATATTCAAAAGGCAAAATTCAGGTTGTCAATTTCAGAGCTAACAGAACGTAGGTCAGGGGTCATCACTAGAGAAAAGTAGACGATCCAAGAACAGTTGATGGCGCTATATGAACATTGTAATGATTTGCTGAGCATGATACTAAAAAACAAGTAGCTTGCTAATCATGCTAGTAATGTGGTTGATTTATGGTTTCATGGCTGAGCCACACCCTTTTCTAGACAAATCTTAGGCAGATTAGCCAAAATGCTTCATCGACTGTCCCTGCTAAACATGATTACATCATGTACAGAACAAAGGTAGATAGATTGGTCTTGTAAAGATCACAATCATTCGAAAAGTCCGACCAAATATGGTCAAATTAAATGTATATTATAAAAACTTAAGTGTTTTTTTTTTTATCTTGTTTGAATGCCATCCTGTTGTTGGAGACTCCCAAAACCAAGTAATTAACCTTTTAACATGACTACAGGAGCACCTCATAAGAGAAACTTTTCAATGGAAGAAGTCCTTACACTATCAACGCTTGTAACCGCTCAGCCACATGAAAAATGGGCAGAAAGATGGTCAGCTAGAATTTGAAGCTTCTTTGATTTGTTGCAAACAGCAAGTGATTAATTGCAGCTTTAGAGATTCTGTAAGGTTCAAAACTGAGTTGAAGACGTTTCTTACAGGTGCTCAGGATGACCTGCGGAAGGTGACCCGGGTGGCTTATTCCATGGTGAAGCAGTATGGCATGGTTGAGAGCGTGGGTCATGTGTCCTTCCCCGATTCAGAGGATCAGACTGGGATTGGACGGAGACCTTTCAGCCAAGGCCTCCAGCAGCAGATGGACCACGTGAGCAACTCTCAGTGCATTTCAGAGCCCAGTGTTATAGATTAACCGAACTAAGTTTTTCTTTCTTTGCTCATTCTCTTGTGTTCAGGAAGCTAAGCTGCTAATAGCCAGAGCTTACAGACACACAGAGAAGTTGCTTCTAGACAACAGAGACAAACTGACATTGGTAAAATCTTTCACTGATGAATCTGCATAATTTACCAGTTCCTAATCACATTTAAAAAATGTTTCTCCTTCACGATAGAAAATGCGAGTAGACTCAGGCAGTGAAGATGTATTTATAAATTTAAAGCTGCACGTGTTGAGAAATCTGCAACACCACAAAGAACTTAGCTTAACCCTTTTCAGAGTGGGAGAATAAATTCAGTCATGTCTAAAAATATCTGGACCGTTGAGGTTCTTTCATTCCTGTATTTGGTGTTTAATTTAGTTCAGTTTTTTGTCATAGTCATAAAATTCTGTGATCCTTGCTAGACCCAGACGGTTTTATGACGTTCTTCCACTCACTGGCATTACAGTTGCTGTTTGCTCTGATTGTGTGTTCAGCTGGCTAACACTCTGCTGGAGAGGGAGGTGGTTAACTATGTTGATATCGAGGCTATGTTGGGACCTCCTCCGTTCGGGCCCAAGAGGATGATTGCTCCTCAAAGCTGGGTGGAGGCTGAAAGAGACCAGCAGGACACGGGGGAAGATGAGCCCCGTAGACGCCCAAGACCTCGAAAAAACAAAGACGACGAGTTCAATCTTAGCCCTGTCTGAGCTTCAACATCATACTCTCACGTCAGGACAGCTAGAAGTTACGAGGGGTCACTCTCATTGACCCTCGTGCTGTTCAATACACCCCCAAACCGATAGTTTAATGGAAAGAGATAAACAGCATTAATGTGACTCCAATGGTCCAATCCATACCTGAACAAAAGCTGGAAAAAATTAGCTTTGGTGATGTTGAAGGGCTTCAGATTTGAAGTTCAATCATTGAGTCATGTGGACTTGAGCTGTTTTGTATATCTGTCATATTAAAATGTATTCATGTTAAGTGAAGGATAAAGATGTGGTCTAAAATATAATAAAGCTATATATATATATATATATATATATATATATATTGTCGCTTATATGAAGACATTGAACTTGGAGTTTGCTTCTTAAAGGTAATGTTGAAGTGTAGGAGACACATGAGTGTACCAGGGATTTTGAACCTGGTACTTTGAAAACAATTGAGTTCAAGGATACCTCGTTTGGTGTAGTTTGTTTTGGAAAGTAATGATGGACAGGTAGTTAATGTCCTTTAAAACCTAGTGAAGTCAACCGTTAACGCACTTGCGTACGTATGTACATATGCACGCACGCACGCACACTCTCTCTTTCTCTCTCTCTCCATTGTTAGCATATAGTGTCTCAATGACAGAATTTTCTCTGATTTTTTGCATGAGGGGGAAAGCTTCATAAAGGTCAAATTAAGGTGAAAGGTCAAGGTGGTAGATTTTCTGTTGTTTTCCCCAAATTGGGAAAAAGTTGGTACCAGATTTCAGCTGTTTCAAGGTTTAAAAGACAGAGTTCTCCTTCTGTCTTTCTTAAAGAGTAGCAGATTCATTCTTTGAGAAGAGCACTGAATGTGTTTCTGAATAAAAGTTATTTTCACAGATCTAGAGATGCTGCTTTGTTAGCCCTGATCAGATGAGTAGATTTAACAGTTTGCTCAACTCCTCTGGTTTTATTATTCTCTTTCATATTTAATTCATGATTTAGTTTGGAGTTAGTCATTGATATTTTTTTAGAAAGGGATTTCTTCTATCTAATCTTCAACAAAATGTATTCAGAACAACAAAGAAAATACATTTGAATTTGAAATAAATATTATAAACTGAACAATAATGCGTACAAACATTTGAAATAAACAAGTTTTAAAAAAAATCCAAAACAGAGCAAAATATATGTACATTGAAGCATCACACATTTGGAAACATCATCTTCGCGATATAAAAAACCTGTTTGTATTAAATCTTTATAAAAAGTATTTTTAATGGTTTAAGTGTATTTGAAGCAAAACACTACTGCTTTTACGAAGGTATACAACTCTGTGATGAGAAGAACTAATCTTTTGAAACATTCCTGAAATATTTATATCAAAGGGTTTACACATTAAAATCTGTGTGAAAAGGCAAATCTTATTTTACAGCTGCTCATGCGCTGCTGTTTCTGAAAAGCAAATCTGAGAATGAGTTCTGAGAATTTTGATCATGTGATTTCTTGAGGAACCAATGAGGGATTGATGATGCACCACGGGGGAAGTGAGATTTCCCTTCCTAACACAATGTACAGTGAAGCCTTAGATCATACCCACATACAACCATATACAGTCAACAGAAATGTTCAAAGATTCACTTCTATTCCTCACTTTCTATTGAAGCTCTGATTAGATCTCCTTTTCATTTTCACAATATTTTCAAATGTTTTACCTCTTAGATTTGCTGCTGATGATAATGGTGAGGAAGAGCAATCTGCTGCGCTAGAGCTGCTCTACACTGCACTCTTGAACACGGTGATTGACAAATGCATCGCTAGAGGAAGCCCTATGCACACTGTGACTAGTGAGAAATGTAATGAACACATAACTGTTTTTTATCTCTACTGGTCGGATTAGAAACTACAAGAACAGAACTCATAATTCAGCTCTGCAGCTGTTCTGTACAGTTAAGATTTCCATTTTCATCACTAGAGGTTGCAATGTCATTACAATAAACAGCTTTTATTTTCACTTTTATCAAAATCTAGAGTTCTCATTTCCTATGGCAACATTTTTTTCCCCATGGGAGGGCATGGTGTAGTTTATTATTTGTTTAATTAGTATATTTTAAGGGCATAATGTCAATTTCTGATCAGTATTGTCGTCTGAAGTGAGGTGTAATGTGAACATGTTATAGTGAAACAAACCTCACTGTGGTGAAATAGGAATTAAGTATTCTAAATAACATTTTATTAGAGTGTAATTTTGGCTTAAAGTCAAATGGCTTAAAATGATAAGCAAGATTGAAAAAAAAGTGTTTTTAGACTTGTTCTTTCACTGCAAGCTACTGTATTGGTCGTACTCAAAGAAGCTTTTTGGTACAGAAGGTTTGAACACAGAGTTGTATTAGTTGGTGCATTGACTGGGAAGAACCACACAGCAAGAACCAACATTAGAAACGAGGTCTGTGAATAAAAAAGGGATGAAAATCCTTTGAGTTTGGAGTCTCTGGTTCTGAAATGGATGCCCTTTTTATATAAATCCTGACATGTGTAATGAGAATTTAGTTGCTTGTTGGATAATCAGCTTTGTGTCTAGCGTGGGTCATACATGTTAGCCAGTTTTTTAAAGCGAGGACCCCAGTCATTGAGGTAGTCGTAGTCCTGGTCTGCATCAGATCCTGAGGAAGCGATGGAGCTCAGGCTGCCTGATATTGACCCATCGCCCTCAAAGTCATAGATCAGAGCAGTGTCGTATGGAGGAATGTTTGGGTCGTTGTCAGCTGTATCCAGGCCCTGTTGAGATAAAATATTAAGGATTCTTATGGTCCTGATTTCATTTTTCATTTAGCCCCTGTGACTTTAGCATACGATGTCTGCACACGGTTCTTCTGAAGAGACTTTACTCACAACATTGATGAAATCCTCAATGTCAGTGGGGTCTCCGGGGGCTTTGCGTGGATATGTGGGAGAAGGTAGATTCTGAGGTGCGTCTTTCCTTAGCGGTTGTTTCCTTTGGGGAAACCCTCGGTCTTGAGGGGAAAATGAGGATTGGGTTGGAATCAGTTCGCTTGGACTCCTCAGGAAATCAATGTTAAATGCATCCTATTGACAGAGACATGGAACATACCAAGTTAAGATAAACATTTCTTTCTTTTTTAAATAAATCAAACAAATAATGTGAAATGTTAAATAAGGTAATTCAATAACATTTCATAGTACAATTTCATAGTGCAATTAAAGAGAAAACAGTGCAGATACTAAACAGGTGTATTAGGATCGGAGCAGGGAACAGTGACTGAACTAAAGTGACTGTGGATTATGATGGTTAGCTGCAGTTCAACAATCAGAAACACAAATTTCTAATTAACCAATCAAATGGCAGCGTCCGAAGGCAGCTAGAGGTGTCGAGAGGACTTGCTGAGGCTCAAACCCAGTGACATTGCTCTATTTTTTTTATCCAAAATCATCCGTAGTGTTTAAAGAGATGGAACAGTATTCTCACAGCTGTGTTCACGGACATAGCATATTTTAAATAACAGAAAAGCAGCACTAACTTGGAAACCACTTGTTTCAACCAACCCTCAGCTCTGCTCTTAAAGAGTTATACAATTATTAGTTTTTTTTGTGTCTCAAACAGAAGGATGACATCAATATAAGTAAAAAAAATAACATATAATTTAGTTATAATATTAATTTATTTCTACCTTATTTTTAAAAACTCCAAAATTGTTTGTTTTGCAACTCGTTGATACAAAACTGATCTTTTACGTGATGCAATCTGCCAGGATGGATCGTTACACTCAAGTCTGCTGTAATTGGATACTGCGTCTAGCACTTTAGAAATAATAAATGAGGATGCTGGCCCAAATAAAGTGGGAACTGATTAATTTTTTATTAAAAGCTTCTTTGCGCAACCTGACTTGACCACATCTAGATTCGCGAAGTCCTTGTGAAATTGACAGGAACACAACAAAAACTTATGTCGTACTCCAGATAACCTTCCGTTAGGATTGGAAAGACATTAATAGGTTTTGTACAGCCCTACGTCTTTTTTGAAGACTTGTTTCAGCGAATCTGAATTGACAATTTCTTTTTAAAGATGATATTTTGACACACAAATACCTTTCATTAATAATGCTCAAAATGGATGTTCCTCAGACTTACAGCTAAGTTACCCACGGCATGAAAGAATACATTCAAGGAGTCATAATATTGTCTCCATTTGTTGCGCCACACATACAGGTGTTTGTATTTCAATCAGATTGATTTTACGGTTAGAGTAAAATTCTGTTTCAGTGTCCTCACTTCATCCTCTTCTCCGCCTCCCTGCTCATCATAATGAAAGACATTGTCTCGGATATCGTCATCGGAAGCCCCAACCAACAGGCCTTCTCCTTTTCTAGGATTCTGCCTCTTGCAGCTCCTGACCGCCACAGAGAGAAGAAGAAGCACTGCAAACACACACCTTTCAGCTTGAGCAATCCTATCAGGACTTGTGTGCAAGAACATAATGCTGCTTACTTACCCAACAAAAGAGTAACGCACCCAATTATGATCATAAGGGTAATGAAGCTGATTCCTATTTTGTTGCCAAAGATTGCTGCTGTGAAGCTCCTGCACTCCCCCAAACTGTTACAAGAACACACTGTCACGTTGATCACAGCATTCGAAGAGAGGGAAGGAGAGCCTGAGTCTGACACAATCACGGGAATAGAGAATTCTCCTCTCTCGGTGTCTACCAAAGGCTGCAGGACTGCATGGGTCTCTGTTTTAAAAGTAAAAAAAAAATGGTGTTTGGAGATTAGGCACATCATTATATAGTTAGATATAGTTTATGACAGCTTTTACATGCTGCTACTCAAAATATAAACATTTGGCTGATTTATATTTGCACTGTTTTACCATTTAGTGTTATGATCGTCCAGTTGGCTGCCACACTTCTGTCTGTAATCACAAACGAGAAGGGGTCAGCTTGTGGGGACATGTCCTCATCCACAGCGCTCAGCAGAAGTCCCAGTTTATCTCTGTCTTGGTTACTGCACACTGTCCCACTCAAAGGAACCAGGAACGGGGGGTAATCGTTGGTCTCCCACAGACTGACCTCTACAGTAGCAGTAGCAGAGATGCCATCTGCCTCTGAGAAGAGATGAGTCATTAAAACACTTTTGTGTTAGTTAGTTAGTTAGTAATTGGGTTTTTGTCAGAATGCTCACCCATATCTGTGACTTTCACAATGGCTGAATATATGTTGTTCCTGACGTTCGGCGATCGAATTTTGAAGGTTCTTCTGGCTGTGATCTGTCCAGTGCTGGGGTCAATATCAAGCCAATCGTCAGGATCATCAACGATTTCGAACCTGCACAAAAACACACAGACATTTGATTATTTCCTGTTCCTCCCCAGGAGAGGTTTCTTTCAGGTGCTGCTTCTTGCTGCTGTCAGGATCTCTGTCACCCTCTTCTTTTCTCACTTTCAATTCTCTTATTAATTAGTTTAATGTCTAATGTTTGTGTGTGTGTGTGCGTGCGTGTCTGTGTGCGTTTGTGTTTCAAGCACACTGTCTCAGCTCTTTAATAAACGTTTTCTCAGTTACCGTGTTGAAAGAAGCTCTTGGCTTTAAGTTTAATCTGAAAACTGAGAAAGCACATGATTTTAAGCAGTTTTAGTGAATAAATCTCACCTTAGTCTGGCGTTGTCTGGATCTTGAGCAATGTCGGAGGCTAGGACAGTACCAGGAACAACAGACTCTGGAACTGTGACTTTTATCGGGTTTCTATGGAAGATGGGGGCCTCGTTCTCATTCAGCACTCTGATAGCGACAGTGGCACTCTGGATTTGCTCGTACGGGGCTTTTAGCTTGACTTCATTCTCTGCTTTCACCATCAACAAGTATTCTGTTTGAGATTCGTAATCTAGGGGCTGGAAAAGAGGGTAGAAACAGCATTTTAACAGGTGAAAAAATTATTTGTGACCTTTCTAGACATTGCTTAGATTTGAAAAAGTGTATTCAGCTTGGTTAAAAGTAAATGCAATGTAAATGTAAAAGTATGTGTTTTGTTGAGTACAGTCTAATGCATTACAATAAACAGTATACTTGTAAAACTTTGCAGCTCACTTTAAGGATATCAGCGACAAAATGGAGACAATCCATGTGTCAGAATTGAATATGACTTAATAAAATTAATTTGTTTACCTTCAACAAATGTGAAAATGACATATCCTCATAAAACTCATTTTTTAACCCACGTTATGAAAAAATAGCTTGTATTGTAGATTGCAGTTGAAACTACAACTATATAATTTTTCTTCATAATTGTGCTTGGGCTAACTAACTTGACAACAGAGCTTTATTTCAGTGTCACGTTTAAACCAATCCAGCATTAGGAAAATCTTTGCAGAGGTTAAAAGAATTTGTCTGTATTATGTATGCTGTATCTTGTTTGAAGTATGAAAAGTAAAGGGGAATTATCTACAGATATTTTCGCTTAGATTGAAATTGTCATTTTCTTCTATCTTCAGTCAGATTTTAAATTGGAAATACATTATTTCTTGCATTGATCAGATGACAGAGGAAGCTGTGCAAACATTCACATTTGAGTTTTTTTTTATTTAAATTTATTATTATGGTTAATAGTCACAGAAAATCTTGCTTAATTCTGTCATAATGTAATAATGCAAACTCTGTAAAATTAGATTCATTTCTAAACAGCAATTTCTAGCCCTTAAAAAGTCTTGGGAAAAATGTATTCCATAGTTCGGACCATGTTTTGGAGACTAAAACCTTCTCTGAGTTACAGGTAGCAGCCACAGTCACTGAAAATTTCATTCCTTTCTAAAGTATTACCAATTTGTTCATTTTTATGTTATTTTATTACAAAATAAACTGATGATGTTAACATACTGTTCCCTTAAGTTCATGCAATGTCATTTTTATTATTATTTTATTATTAGAATGTATATTTAAGTAAAATGTATAGTTTTCCCTTCTAATAAGAGGTTCATAAATAGACTGAATTGAATGTGATGATTTTTTTTTCTTTAAGTCATGATCACAGCAGTTTTATTGGTATTGTTTGAAAGTTGCCTGATTACTCAATATCCATCTCATTGCAATTGTGTAAAGAACACTAAACTGCAGTGAAACTGATAATGTGTTTAATTCTGTGAAAGTACGTCTCTGATTTCACTTCAATCAGTTTAAGGAAACTTGGCACCACAATTCTCAGATTAGTCTGGAAGAGCTGTTTGAAAAAGCTAACTGTGCCGTGCTTAACAGTGCGAGGCCTAATGCTACGCAACTCCAGGTGGAAAAGTTCACAAAAATGTACCAAAAATAATTCTTAAAGGACACCTGTTTGACATCATTGTGTGCATGAACAGTGTGAACACATGTAGGTCATTTTGGTAACTTTTGAAAGACGTAAAATAGTATACATTATCAGAAGTTTTGTGACCAAGTGGCTTATGACGTGATTAGTCGCAATCCACACCTACCACTATTGGTTGAGAGTAGACTTACATAATCCTCTGTAGTTGAAACAATGGCCAAACAATGTTATATTGCATAAATAATGTTATACGCATAAATCAGGTGGACAACTAAACTAACTGAAACGGTTATTTGTTTCTTATTTTGTTTGTTGACATTTTAATCAGTAAACCCTGACATAGCTTGCAATCATGAACAAAACAGGGCAGTTCCATTAGCTTCAGCATTAGTACTCTAGAAAAACAAATAGCTTTTTTTCATTATCGGGTACTTTTTTCGCTGATTATACATTAGGTGCATGAACTGACTGTATTAAAATTTTTAACAATGATAATGAGTCAGAATGTATTTAACATCACCATGTTTACAAGCTGTCAATCCAGTAACAAGTGATTTGGCTTCACTCTGTGTGAGTTATATAATCTTTTCATTTAAGCAATCTGATAATATTTATTACGCTATTCACAACTGAAGAGGCTAATCCTAGTTTACCTGTGAAAAACATAATACGTTAGTCACACCCTCAATATATGACTTTACATTACCCATTATAACAAAAAAAAAAACTTAAATTGTGTTTGATACTGAAATGTAAAACTGGCTTGTTCAGAGGTCACATAAGGTTAATGTCACATTTAAAGATTGATTTGGATATCAAGCCAGAGGTTCGGAATCTAGTCATAAATTCGATCTTGACTTGATTCCTAATGACTTGTGACTGGATCCTTTTGATTCAGAAAACTCAATTAAAACCCCAATTTCTAACAACACTAATTAAGAACAGTCAATAAGACTGAAGATAGCTAATGTATAAGCTCTCCTCCTTCTGCCCTATAATAATAGCTTTTCAGCATCCCTCCCCCACCCCCTCATCTCAAACTATGAGCTCTACAATTTCAAAGGGAGATGGTTCTGAGTTCGGGCCATAATTCTGAGCTTGAAGTTTTCTGGACAGAATTCCAAAACACTATATTAGATGTGCACAAGAACTGTGTCCACTAATGAATTCTCATTCAATTCTATCTCAATTTCTGGGTGCTCTGAGTGCACTGGATACATGCTTTTTATTGTAGTGCAGAAGAGAGCTGAGAATTTAGAATGTTGGTTCCAACCAATCAGCTTGCTCTAGACTATTGACGTTTTGTCTGGGGGGAAGCCTCAACAGACGCTTAAAGTAGAGAAAAAAGTATAGCACAGTATTGTAAAGTTTCAGGCAAACATCTCACCTTCACAACCGAAATGATCCCTTGGTTGGAGGCTGGGTCAGTCTGGATGTCAAAGTGTCCTGAAGGATTTAGGATCGAGTACTTAATCCTCCAGTTAACTCCACCTCTCTGGTCCTTATCTGTGGCATTGACCCTGCCAAGCTCTGCAATGTGTTTGTTCTCCATTGCGTTCATGTAATACTGTGGACACAGAATTAGAAAACAACCATTGAGTCTCCATCAGAGCCTGTGCATGTTTCGGTTGCCTCTGATCCTTCATACCACAGTTGGCTGAAACTTGGGAGCGTGGTTGTTAATGTCAGAAATGTGAATGATGGCGCTGCTGGTGGAGGTGAGGCCCATTCCAGACATGTCAGCCACCTGCAGAGTCAGCCTGAACGATTGCACCAACTGATGACACAGAATGAGTGCACCTCAGGGTTATTCAGATAGAACTTCTCCTAATCCTTGTTATTTTACTCAAACGATACAGTTAAACAAGCATCTTGGTTTTTACAATAAATTAGCTTGCTTATTAAGAAAAAGAAAAGAAGTTCCACTCACGTAAGTTTACATAAGTTTTCAAACTCAACACAGACACTATTTCGATCAAAACATATAATTTTACCAGGTATTTTATTTAAGAAAAGCAGCCTTCACTTTCTACACTGACCAATTGAAAAAGAAGAAAATGATGTGAATACCTGAGAAATTTCAAATATTTGAACTTTGGAGAAGTGCTTCTGGCATTGAACACGATAGCATGTAATTACAACCGCTACAAAATATTATCCTAATTGTAGAACGTGCAATACCCGCTCTTTTCTCTACAAAGATTTAAGACTGCATCCTCCCATTGACTTAACATGCAATTCACTCACTTATCACACAACTTCCATTCTAATGTAATTTAAAGAGACTTCCAAATGCAATTGAAATTTGCATTTTTTTATTTAATGTTTTGACTGTGCTGTTTCCTGCTGAGCAGAGCATCAACAAGATGTCATTTGAGTTATTTTTTATATGATATGAGCATATTTTTAAGTGAAGCTTTTGCTGGGTCGTTTGTGAGAAAACACCTACATCTCTGTCGAGTCCCACGTCTCGTATGTAGATGACTCCAGTTTTGTTGTTGATGCCGAACATGGTTTTGTTGATGCTGTGTGGTGGGAGAGTTTCTTGGCTGATGATGGCGTAGCTTAGGGCAGCATTATCGGTCAGTGGATCATCCAAGTCCTTAGCTGTCACCTGCATCACTGACGTTCCTGAACCCAAGGAACCAGCAAGTGTGGGTTAACAGAACACATTCCACTACCAACTACTTCTACACATCATTTAGTGGCCAATTTACTCAGGTTCAGCAATGCCATACCATTGGTTGGATTGTTTTGTATTTATCAGTATTAAACCACAAGATTGTTATGTACAGATGTCCTAGATCAGAACCATGGGCATGGGCGTGGCTAGACCCAGTGTATAGGGGCAAAATAATAACAGAGTGAGGGCAACATTTGAACTCGCCGCCAGGCAGGTCAAGTGGTTCATGGTAGTTTCAATGAAGCCCTCAGAGCCATTGCTCTTCATAGCTTTTTGATGAGACAGACCAGGGTGAATATTCAAATAAATACAAATAGCAGCCATACTTTTGTTTATCTTAAACTTTCAATTTACATTCAGCATAATCTGGCAACAAACTTTATGTCTCTGATATTGGACAGCCTGAGGGAGAAAATATGTCACATCAACACACAAACGTAAAACACTAAAACACACAATTTCTAAAAAACAAATGTTCTTTCAGTACCAATATGTTAAGTTCTATAAATACTTGAAATGAACAAAATAGGTTAATGTCTCATGACACAATGAACATTTTCTGATTCATTATCTGGTTCAATTCTTGCATACTGCACCTTTAAAAAAAGATGTATGTTTTTTCTTTAAACTTGTTTAATTTAGTTTTATTCCAGACTATTTTAGTTTTGTGAATTAAATAAATGTTTGAGTGCTGCAATAGGGATTTAATACTGTGGACAGATCAATCATTCTTCTAATTAATCATTTTGAGTCGAACACTGGCACAGACTGTATCAAATTTGTCTGAATCTTGTGTCAGACCTGGAACTGAAAACTCAGGAATGGTTCCAACAAACTCCTTCTGGGTGAACTCCGGCCTGTTGTCATTTTGATCCAGAACGTAGATCTCGATGGTGGTGGGACTCTCCAGCCTCTCTCCACTCGGGGACAGAGCAAAGGCTTTGAGCTGCAGATAGTCAGAATTATCTTATGACTCTCAATGCTTAGATAAACTAGTGCTCCAAAAGAAGGCAACAGAAAGCCAATAAAGAGAAAACACTGCTGTTGTAACAATCTTAGTTATAAAATGTGTGGGAAAAGGGGGTGGGATTTATTCCCAGGATAGAAAAACATGGTAAATGCCTGACAATGGTGAATTTGCTTTTAATGTTGGTAATATTTCAATTACCTTGAAGCTTTTGTGTCTTTCTCTGTCCAGAGGCATTTGGCTTTTGATCCATCCTGATTTTTCATCTATTTCGAAGAGACCTTTGGGATCCTGGTCAACCCCAGGCCCCTCCAGCATGTATATCACCTCTCCAGTAAAAATCTTGTCTGATTTGATCTGTAAGACATTTATGATGTGAGACATCACCATGAAACATTTAAAGCAAACTATTACCTTGGATCAATTTACTATAATATAAACTATTACTGTTACTGTAATCACTAAGGTGTCTGCAATTTCAATTTTTTTTGTTACTTTGGAGACAACACTTGAGAAAATGTTCTGTCCAGTCCATGGCTTTACATTCAATTATATTGTATAAAATATTAAGTAAATAAAAATGATCAAATCTATTAAGTAATACACATTACAATGGGTTAAATGTATTTTTAAATTTTTTTTGACAAAGCCCTGCTTGCGTACCTGGACCAGATCTTCAGGGAGCTGCTTGCTGTTTTCTAGCACTCTGATGGGTGGGATGATCCAATCTCTTTTGACTCTCTGCTGAGATCCACTGCTCCTGTGAGTCCAGGGGTTTACCAAAGCTGGATTCAAATCGCTGGCTTTTCCCATACCGCTGCTGACCTGCAGTGAGTTGATCAGCATTACATGATCAAATTTGGTTGAATGAAGAAGATGATAATGTATTTTCCACAGCATTATCTAACCCCACATTTAGTGCATGGATTTATTTATTTATTTGTTTTACGTTTGAAGCAGTCTTAGAGGCACACAAGTTCATTTGACCAACTGAAGGCAGTGCAAGGGTATGAAAAAATAAAACAAAGAGGAAAAGAGCACAGTACAAAAATATAAAATGATATTGTGTCATTTAAAATGGTTTATTTAAAATAGTGCTCGCAGACCTTATTGTTGAATGTCTCATTTGAAATTAAGTTAAACAAGGCATTTTTTCCTGTGTTTGTTTCACTGATGTTTTAAAATCAAGGATATGAATATCCCAGATTTTCTCCAAAAAAAAAAAGAATTAGGATAGATTTATAAGATGCGTTACACTCTGTAGTGCATGACCCTGATGTTAACATGTTAGCATTATAGCATTATTAAATGTATTGTTCAGATAGGGAAAAAAAGAAGTGTAAGATCATGGAAGTAAAACGAAAAAATGTAGTTTAACAAAGGTGCATGTTTTGCTTTGCTGACCCGATGACATGTTTGCTTGTAACATGCTAAAATTTTAATCAGAAAGTGGTTAAGGCTTCCCCAGTGATCAAAAGCCTCTTTGGGAAGAATATTAATAATCATAATAGTAATAATCACGACCTCTCCATTCTGCTGGGATCCTCTACTATCATCCCTTCTCCTTCAGTCATAAATCCATGATTGATTCTAGTTGAACAGCTGACCTTCAAAGACTACATCTCCAAGACAACTCAATCATGCCGATTTGCACTGTACAACATCAGAAAGACGAGGCCCTTCTTAACTGAGCAAGCAACTCAGCTCCTGGTTCAGGAGACTGAAGTCCTAGTCCTACACCAACTGAACTACTGCAATTCTACTTTAGTCGAACTTCTAGAAGGAATTCCATCAAATGCACTCAGAGTCAGACTTCTGCAGAGGATTCATAACTCTACATCTTGTCCAATCTTCAAGGAACTGAAGCAAGCCTTGTGTTAAGTTCAAATCACTGATGCTTGCCTGCAAAACCTGTCTACCACAAACTCTTACAATCCTACATGCCCTCCACAAGCTTGTGTTCAGAGAAGAAACAGCATCTTGTGCTTCTGTCTTAGAGAGACAGGAACTCTATCAACCGTACTCGCTCTCATTCTGTCCCTGGCTGGTGGAACTAACTCCCAGATCAAGTCAGGAAAGTAGCAACATAAACATTTTCAGAAAGCAACTAAAGCACAAGATTTCTTGTTTTCTTCAGATTTTTTCCCTCTTCCTTCTAAACTTTGTCGATCATCTGAGAGAACCTCTGTAGTGGACTATACAAACTACATACTGTCTCCTTCCAGTCTAAAGCTGCGTTTCAACCCAAACAGTTATAGTACTTACTCATAGTACATAAACTTACTATTAAATTAACTTATGAATGAAATTGTTCTTTGAGCTGGCTCCTTGTACTGAACAATGAGAACTGGCTCACTAATCTTGGGAGCCATTTTTCTCTCTCATTCTAGATTCAATGGAGATGATTGGTTGAAATCGTGGCATGTAACGTGTCTGTGTGGTTTAGTGTGAATCACCGGTCTTTACTGAAGGAAGGGGAGGGCTGGACAGGTTCAGGCGTCCCAGCCCGAACACTATACACTGCACCCTTTAGGTAGATACAAATTTTCAGAAGAAAAATGTACATACTTTTTAACGCGTGAGATAAGCGTGTCCATGATCTGGGACGCACTAAAACATCACGTGACAGAAGTAGTTTTGCCACGAACACAACGTGCGCAAGAACTTAACTACTTCTTTTCCATTCCTTCACTAAAAAATATTCTAATGATAAATATAACATTCTATAAATTAATATTACTTATGTGCTTCATCTTTAAAAACAAGTCATATCACAGAGAGCTTGCTTGTTTGTGTCGCAGAGAAAACTCCTTTCGCCCGAGAGCATGGGATTGTGGGTAATGTCAGCCAATTGAGCGTTCATGGATCGGCACTTCAGAATCTAACTGGAAAAAGTACACTTTCAGGACCCGCTCAGACACTTTTTTTTATGTACACTAAGATTTAGGACAACCAATAGTGCACAAATTGGGACATCAATCTCCTTGGGTAAACATATCTGCTAAAATGTAAATTCATTAAATATTTAATTAAGTAAAAAGTACTTTGGTTTGTTTCTGGTGTAATTGTGTAGAGTTGATTTCTGCCCAAGGCACTCCTTTTACCTCCTGCTTTTTGTTCTTATTCTCAGATAATAATCCCTCAGATAATATTAATTTTTAGTTGCTTTTTTCCTGTGATTGTGTTTGAACTTCCTCCTGCTTTTTCTTTTTTCGCTTAAGCTTCTGTATCTCACAAACTAAAATCAGATGTTAGGAGCTAACATTGGGAGTAACTTTTGTGCTATTAACAGTATTCGGTAGCACTTTCTAATAACTACCCACTACTAATTTATAAAGCATTAACAAATAGTTATTAAGTAATTTATAAAGCATTGTTTTTATGTTATTACACATTTCTAAGCCGTTTGTAAATATACGATTAAAGCCTTTATTCTTGGTTTATAAATGTCTGTATAATATTATTTAAATGAACAACACAGTTGTTAAAAACAGTTAACTAGCAGCTAGTAAATGCTTTTTAACTAGCTGAACTAATCATGAGTTACAGCAGGAAGATTTGTTAATAAAGCATTTAATATCACACTTAGTAACAGTTACCATACATCTCACTAATAAGATGTATTAATGTGCTTATTAATAATTTATTAACATCTTATAAATGATCTCATGAATAACTTACAAATATTAACTTGCTGTTTTTTAAAAAGCGAAAAGTTTAATGTATAAATTATTTAACTGATCCTCAAAGCATGAAATTAATATTATTAAGCAAATTATGTAGTTTCTTATAAACCAAGAATAAAGCCTTTAAAATTATATTTATAAACTGCTTATAAGTGTGTAATAACATATAAACAATGGTTTATAAAGTACTTGGTAACTATTTATTAATGATCAATAAAGGATTAGTAGTATGTACTTATTATAAGATGCTACCAAGTATTCTAACTGTCAGTTGTTTTGCAAGTCAATGGAAAGAACAAATCTGTAACTTGTTGCCACAAACTTTTTTGATTCCTAGTTTTTTTTCTGTTTCTCAAATCAACACTGACAGCTTTATTTTCTCACAATTCTCCCTCATGCCAGGCATCAAACATTGTCATTAGTTGGTATTATTCACTTCCATTGATTTGAAGGAAATTCCCATTTTTTGCAGGGGAGCATACAGACAAATTCACAATTGATCTCATTTGAATGAACACATTTTGAAATGTGGTTGGAATCATTTGTGAGCAAACAAAAAAAACACGTTTAAACAAATGTAAGTATTTATCAAGCAGCAACTGCCTACATACCTCAGCCTAATGAAAAGTCCATCCCTGGCTGATTTCTCTCTCAATGACTAAATGTGAAATTGAAACAAGCTTTGAAGGCTCAAACAGATAAAAAAAACTTGGTGTACACTGGCTTTTTTTTCTCTCCTCTTTTTTTCATTGACATAACCACACATATAGAGATCTAATGACTGCAGCTCTGTTCAAGTACACTCACACAGCTGTTTATCAGGGGAACCAGATCATTTTTCATCCCTGAAACAGACACACTCTAAGAGGTCAGAGGTCAGCTGCTAAACGTGCTTAAGTGACAAAATTCCACACAGTGACAGAATTTACACAAAGACTGAAACACTGCATGTCGAATATAAAACAAATATTTCTCTAAATGAATCATTTACTCTAAATTAAGCCTGGTTCGTGAAGACTGAAAGAGAGGGAGAATAAACTTTGTGTGAATTATCTAAAACTTGATGCCATACATTTTTAACATAGTTTTGTTAATCAAAAGGAGTTAGTAACTGGATGGGTTCTTTGTTTCATAAACATTTCTTGGAAGCTAAAAGGACTTTCAGGGGCAATTCAATTCATGCTTAAGGCAGCCACATTGCTGATGAATCCAGATTGTTCTGAAATGTTTTACATTATTTTTTTACAGATTGTATGTATACTGAAAATGCTTGTATTAGATAAATGATTCATTTAGCAACTGCATTGATTTGTTCGCTAAGAGGGACAACCTAATCATTCTTTTAATAATTTTTAAGTATTGTAACTAGGAATGGCCGAAAATATGAAATCGATAATTATTGTCAATGTACATTTTCTCGATAAGACACTTTAGGGAGAATGATAGAGAACTTCCTGACCAGCGCATTTCTAATGGTTCCACGTGGAAACGTTTTCCCATGTTTATTTCAGCTCAAAAGTCTGTGATTTCTTTTCCACAAATGAAAGCTAAAATCTGTCCATTTGACATGTTCCGACATCCTAAAGACTTCCTATTGACGTGTTACATGACGTGGTCAACTGGAAGACCAATCAGAAACCGGGCTTGCAAGAAAATTATTGCTTCTGGTTCTGACATATTTTTTATCGTATGGAGACACCCGCTCACACTAATAGCGAAGCTAAAGCTGCAGAGTGGTCTCAGCTCCATAGTTTATTTGAAACAAGTGTAAGTTTATCACAGCAGGTCATTCCCTTGATCTGAGATACAGTTCTTTCACATCATGAAGATGCAGGAAACTATTACTCAATAAACAAAAGCATAGTTCAATATATTTTAAAGTACGAGTTTTATGAATCTCAAGAACTCATTATAAAAGTATATATATAATTTGTACAAATAATAGTTGTTAATGACCAAATACAAAGTAATGCTTACTCAATATCTGATATATATATATATATATATATATATATATATATATATATATATATATATATATATATATATATATATATATATATATATATATATATATATATATATATATATATATATATATACTTGAGTTAATAATCAAGTTTGTGCAACTTTCTCTCCAGAGCAAAAACCTACTTTTATTTTTTTTTACCAGATAATTATCTACCCACTGATATAGTAGAAATATTGGTACATATTATTGGCCATATCACCCAGCCCTCATAATAACTAATAAACAATTCATTTAACCATTAATCTATTATTAAAACCTGTCACATTCATTACCAAAAGTCTTGCGGAAAAAAAATGTAAAGGGATGCAATTACTTTAAAAATGTACATCAACATCTTTAGTTTTACAGTTTATTGACAAAATAATTTTAAAAAAGGTTTAACTTTGTTTTACACTTCACACTGGATTTATCTGTCTAGATTTAGTCTTGCTCTTACATTTGATAGGTTGGCCTTGAAACAGTTACATTTATGCATTTGGCAGACGCTTTTGTCCAAAGCGACTTACGTTAGGGGAGAGACTAAATGCAATCTGTTACACCGTCAAAGTCTATTTCAGCTTGCTCATAATAGAAATTGTATCAAATGATCAATAAACCATAGCAGAGAGGAAATAAAGGAAGAACATAAAGACAGAAGTAGGTGTTCCCTGAAAAGAAGAGTTTTCAGTTGCTTTTTGAAAGCTGTTAGTGTTGCTGCTTTCCTGACTGAATCAGGAGTTTGTTCCACCAGGCAGGGACAGTGAAAGAGAAGGTTCTGCTGAGAGATATTCTACCTCTGTGGGACAGAACCACGAGTCACTGTTCTTTTTCGAAGCGCAGGCTTCTGGAGGGCTTGTAGGAGTGTATGAGCTTGTGGAGGTAAACAGGGGCTGATCTGGAGATAGTTTTGTACACCAGCATCAGTGATTTTAATTTAACCCGAGCTGCAATGGGGAGCCAGTGAAGAGTGATGAAGAGGGGAGTAACATGAGCTTGCCTCGGTTCCTTAAAGATAAGACGAGCTGCAGAGTTCTGGATCATCTGCAGAGGTTTGAGCATGTTTGCTGGAAATCTGCTAGGAGAGCGCTGCAATTGTCCAGATGTGAGAGGACCAGAGCCTGAACCAGGAGTAGAGTTGAGTGCTCAGTTAAGAAAGGCCTGATCTTTCGAAGGTCGTGCAGTGAAAATCTACAGGCCCGAGTTGTGGTCTTTGATAGCTGTTCATCCAAAATCACTCCAAGATTCCTGACTGAAGAAGAAGATTGCTGATTGTAGAGGATTCCAACTGGATGGTGAGGTCGTGATGTCGGGATTGGCCAGGATTATCAGAAGTTCTGTCTTGGCCATGTTGAGCTGTAGGTGGTGGTTCTTCATCCAAGTAGAGATGCCATTCAGGCAGTCCGTTATGAGGGTAGTTACTGACAGGTCATCAGGTGGGAACGACAGATAGAGTTGAGTGTCGTCAGCGTAGCAGTGGTACGAGAATCCATGTCTGTGGATGAAAGGGCCCCGCTAGGTGGTGTAGATGGAGAAGAGAAGGGGACCAAGGACTGAACCCTGGGGAACCCCGGTGAGTAGTCTATGAGTTTTAGAGACCTCACCTCTCCACCCGACACTAAAAGATCTACCAGTGAGATAGGACTCAAGCCAATCAAGTACAGTGCCAGTGATGCCCATCGCATGGAGAGTGGTGAGAAGGATTTGATGGTTGACTGTGTCAGACGCAGCAGAGAGGTCTAGTAGGATGAGGGCAGATGATTTGTAGTTAGCCCTGGCAATTTGCAGTGCTTCCATCACAGGCAAGTGTCCATTCATGAAGCCTTATTGATTGTCATCGAGCTTGTTGTTCTGAGTCAGAAAAGAAGAGAGTTGATTGAAGACGACCCGCTCGATGAGTTTGGCAGTGTAGGGCAGCAGAAAGACAGGTCTTTAATTGTCCACCAGTGATGTAGGTTTCTTGAGAAGCGGGGTGACTCTGGCCACCTTGAAGGTGTTAGGGATCGAGGAGTTGATGATGTGAATGAGGGCAGATGTTATGGTAGGTGAGATGGTTTGTAGAAGGTTAGAGGGGATGGCATCGAGGGGGCAGGTGGTTGGATGCTCTGACTGAAGGAGTTTGGACACCTGATCTTCTGTGAGTGGAGTGAATGAGGACATGCAAGATGTTGAGGATTGTGGATGAATTTGGGTGCAGGGTGTTGGAAACTGTCTGCTGATGGTGAGGGTTTTGTTTATGAAGTGATCAGTGAAGTCATCTGCAGTGAGAGAGGTCGCTGGGGGAGGTTGGGGTGGGCAGAGGAGTGAGTTGAAAGTTCTGAAGAGCTTTTGGCTGTCCTTGGCATTTTCAATCTTGTCGTGGCAGTATGTTGTCTTAGCAATTTGTACCTTACTTGAGAAGATTGAGAGTGGAGTTTGGTACGCTTCGATGTCTGCCATGCTCTTTGATTTCTTCCATTTCCGCTCTACTGATCTGAGGGTGGACCTCTGTTCTCGGAGAGCGTGCGATAACCAGGGGTGATGGTGTTGTTTTGGCAGGTCTGGAAGAGAGAGGGCATAGTCGATCGAGGCATGTAGGGAGTGTGGTGCAGAAATGGTTAGTTGCATCATGAATGTTTATAGAGGAAAAGTTTCCAAGTGATGAGAGAGAAGAGGACACAGCTGACGATAAGAGAGAGGAATCAAGGGACTTAAGGTTACGTCGGAAGGTGACAGGAGGTGGTGTGGAGTGTGAGCAGATAGGCAGTGTGAGTTTGAATGTGATGAAGAAGTGATCAGATGTGGCTCCTGTCACAGTCAAGGAGATCTTGACTTAAACAGTATTCACCCCACACCAGCTTAAAGAAACAAATTGTTTGATGAGGATCTGCAAAGAAGTGTGAAGATGTGTCTGAACCTAGTGGACAGCTACAAAAAACATCTGACCTATGTGATCCCCCGCAAGGTATGTTACCAAATTCGGACATTGGTTCTCAGTCGACAAAAGCGCAACTAAACAGATGTAGGATAGTTTACAGACACATTGCTTCTTTAATTAAAACAGTTTAAGTTATTGTGAGTCAATTACAGCTTTTCACAATTGCTAAGACAGTTTTTTCAATACATTTAGCATATACATTTAGCATGACATCCATCTAGTTAGGCTATACAATTAATTTTTTTGTAGTTTTTGATACAAAATGCATACAGTTAACACAAATTTCAAGTACAACTTGTATTACACTCAAGCTCCACCAACACCAAAACGAGTTTTAGCAAAAAAAGATTTTTTTCTCAATGTGTTATGATTGACTAAATGTTGCTGTCGGAAGAAAAGTTAGTAATTTGAAAACTGTATTATTGTATTTAGAAAATGAGTTTTGGAGTTTTGTTAACAGTGAAGATTTTGACAATTAAATGATCTCTTTTGCCAATTGTGTGTTTTCGGTTTGTTAAGAGTTAAGCAAACTTGTTAAATGTATTGCAAAAAGCAATTGTAAAAAATGGTAATCATCTTATCAGATCCTCAGATATTCTCTCATATTTCCTCTTAAGTATCAAGGGGATGTTGATAGTGCAGATTACTCATTGACTCTAATCTAATCAATGAAAAAACTCCCAATTCTAAATGCTACTTAGCATGTATAGAACCCAAAACAGGACAAAGATGTCGTTTGCGGGTTCAGTCAGGGTGAAATGATGTGGAAGTGTTCCCTGATGGCACTCCTCTGAGAGGCCAACGCAGAATGTTGGACATCACAGGCATTCAGAGCCCGGGCCAGAGTGCACTAATCATAGAGTAGCCTGAAATCTCTGGACTTTATTCCAAAACTCAATCAAACAAATGCTATTCCAAGTGTAGCCGATAAGCACTTAGGGTGCAATGGATACAATATCTCTCTGTGTATCAGCTTAAATTATAAAGTACACAACAACAGGCCAGATCACCAGGTTCGCTACGGGAGGGCAAAATGAAGCAAACACAAGAACCAGACAGACCAGGAGAATGACTTTTAACCAAAAGAAAGTTTTTACTTTCAAAATGTTTGAATAAATGGGATCATGAAATGTAAAAACAACCGAATAATTAAATAAAATGTATAAACAAACAAGAAAAGTTTTTTTCTCTTTGGGAATTCAAATGTCTGTTCTTATTTGGTTAAACTTGTACCCAAAAACAACCCACTTGTAACAATCAGGATGTGAAACAAAAATCAAAGAAACAGCACAATGTAGAAACAATGTAGAACGATGTAGAACAATGTAGACAACTCACAACAATCCCATGTGTGTATTCAGTTCTCAGTCTATAAGCAGTGGGTGTTAAAAAAAAGTCCTTGAAGTCCGAACGATGAATCTCACGAATGGAAAAAAATATCTTTTAGTGGTGTAGTAGTACGATTCTCTGTCACGCAATGTTCAATAAGGCATAGTAGTTGAGTTAACAACTCGGTGATGGGGTAAATGATGAGAAATACCACACAATGGACGCACTCCGCAGGTAACCGCAATTAAGGCACAGATCACGTTGATGTAGAGCAGAATTTCTCTTTGTCTCTGCCTACAGGTCTGGGTGGCTCGCCATCACAGGATCACAGCAATTTCAAGTCCAAAATAAAACCTGACCTGTTACACAACAGGATCACAAATATCACAGCTTAAATTGAATTCAACATTAACTACAAGTGGATATAAAATACAACTGGAGTGCCTTTGACACTTAATGTGCAAATACGACATTCATGTGTGTTAAATGCAGTGCTAGTTAGCATTTTAGCACCTAACAGCATTTCTTTAGTGCATAGAAAATTCAAAATACTCTCTGAACTGTAATATATGTAAACTCTCATTTAAAACAACACTTCAGCATATTAATAAAATATAAAACACTCAATTCAACAGAATTACATCATTTGGCTGTAAACTCACCAAATCCGGGTGATTTCAACACAGAAATGCTAACCGCATGGAACTCTACAGTGCCCACAATCCACAGTCATCCACTCAAAAGTCATCAATCATCGCACTAAAATGACCCAATAACATTTATACAGGGACTTAGACATCATATAACACATTATTTATGCATATTAAGAAAAAGATGATCATTATATTTGCCTTTTAATCTCTTTTGTTGACACTCGCGATCTGCAGCGTCTCCTCTCTCTCTCTCTATGCATCTAGTCTGAATGACATCATACACAGCGCCCACTATATAGCCAAAGATTACGCTTTTCTTTTAGTTCAAATATAATTATTTTAACTTCCACTCTTAAAAATAACTTTGTTTAAAGTATTATTTAAATAATTTAATATAATTTAGTAAAAATAAATTAATTATAATTTGGGTTTTATTTACCTTAACCAGCTCAATACTGATCTGTGTTACACCCTCCCCGCTTAAATATATGCAAGTCCCTTTGCATTGTTTTTACTTAAAGTCTAGGGTTTAGAATGTCTAGGTAATCTGGGTTGTTCTGCAAGAGATTCAACAAAGGCTGTGTTCAAACCCTGAAGCAAGGATTGAATGATGGATATCATTGGGTTTCCCATTTCTGGGTAAGTCAGTCGTTTTGACTTCTGCTTAACTCTTTTAGACTTTCTCAGTTGACTTTCACTTTCGTCTTGATCTGTTTCTCCCTCAGGTTCGTCAGATTCTGTTAACTCTGATCTATGTCTTCGCTGCAAGGCATCAGGTATGGTTTCTTCCTCTTGCATGCTTTCTCTTACAGGTTCTGCGGTACCAGATAGAGGATCGATCTCAGGTAAGTATTGTGAATCAGGTAAGTCCTTGGTATTTAGCGTGCATTCTGTTCCAGGTGGATCTCTTTTTCCTGACACACTTCCTGCATTTGTATGGTCCAGATCAGTGTTGGGAACAGGCATCGGGTCAGGTAAGGTTTGGTTTGTGGATTCAGAATTCAAGGGAGTCTCTGTGTAGCTCTTTATAATATTGTACTCTCGGGTAAACCTGTCAGAAGTAATGACTGGCACATCAAAGGTTTGGTGTAGGTAATCATCCTCATCAGAGCTCAGATGTTCAGAGTTCTCTGGGCATTCCTTGTCTTCTAGACCTCGACTTTGTCTGGTTACTCGTTTCTTTTGAGGTTCCACTACATCAGGTTCATCATCAAGTAGAGATAAAAACCCACAAGGTAACAATAAATCTCTGTGCAGGGTTCGCAGGGGGCCTTCTTGTTTTTCAGGTCTCACTGTATAGACCGGTAGCACACCTGCACGACTCACAACGACATGTATCACAGGGTCCCACCTGTCAGCCAGTTTATGTTTTCCGCGTATCCTCACATTTCTGATTAACACACGGTCACCTTCTTCAAGAGTTACCTCAGTTACTCTGCGGTCAAACCGGACTTTATTTCTCTGAGCAGTTTTTGCTGCATTCTTCTGAGCTAACTTATAGCTCTCTTGAAGATGGGATTTTAGTGACTGAACATATTGTGAGTGGGATCTGGGGCCATCATGGTTCACTGAGGTGTTGAAAATCAAATCTACTGGCAGTCTTGGCTGGCGTCCGAACATAAGTTCATATGGTGTGTAGCCAGTTGTTTCGTGCTTTGTGCAGTTATAAGCGTGCACAAGTGGCTTTACAAAATCTTTCCAATGAGTCTTATCTTGAGTTTTTAAGGTTCCCAGCATTCCTAACAGAGTCCGATTAAAACGCTCAACTGGATTCCCTCTTGGGTGATACGGTGTAGTTCTGATCTTTTTAATACCTAAAATCTCACAAAGTTCTCTGATTGTCTTGGACTCAAAGTCAGGTCCTTGGTCGCTGTGAAGCTTTTCAGGCATGCCGTAATGAACTAAGAAGTTTTCCCACAAGCTTTTCGCAACTGTTCTGGCTTTCTGGTTTGGTGTGGGGACTGCAACTGCATACTTGGTGAAGAAATCTGTTATTACTAGGATGTCTTTGGTGTTGCTACGGTCGGGTTCGAGGGACAAGAAATCCATGCACACCAATTCGAGTGGGCGGGTGACTTCGATGTTCACTAGGGGTGCTGCTCTTTCTGGCAAGGTCTTTCTACATACACAGCGACTGCATGTTTTGACTTTATTCTCCACATCAGTAGCCATCCTGGGCCAATAGAATCGTGATCGGATGAGATCAAGAGTCCGTTCTATTCCCATATGACCCATGTTGTCATGCAGGCTTTCCATGGCTACAGCTCTCCAATCAGGTGGAAGAACAAGTTGGTACGTAATGGAATCTCCAAGAGTTCTTTTTCGGTAGAGAACACCATTTCTCAGTTCAAGTCTCTTCCACTCTCTCAGCAGGAAGGGAAGATCTGGTAGCTCGTGTCTTAGTGCAGGTAGGACTGCGTTTCCTGTTTCCATTTGAATTATAATTTCTTGAAGGGCTGGATCATTTCTTTGGTTTTCTCTCAACTCTTGCTCCGACATTGAGAAATCAACTGAAGATCCTCCCATGTTCTCATACTCCTCAGGAATTGCTTCTGGGCACATAGAGATTGATTCAATGAGAGTGAGGCAGGTGCTGGCATCGGCTTGATATAAAAGCCTATTACAGACTGCTTGAACTACATCAGCAGAAACCAGGGTGGACTTTGCGACTTCAGGTGAGTGTGACAATGTGAACTGGCGTATACGGTCTTGCTCTTTTTGGGATGGTAAGTCATTAACTAGATCACCATGGGGTCGTCTGGAGAGTGCATCTGCATCAAGATTGCTTTTTCCAGGGCGATACTGGAGGGTAAAGTCGAAAGTTGACAAAGCAGACAACCACCTATAGCTGGTTGCATCCAACTTTGCTGAAGTCAAGATGTATGTCAGGGGGGTTGCTGTCTGTAATAACTTTAAAACTGCATCCATAAAGGTAATCACAAAACTTTTCGGTAACTGCCCACTTCAGGGCAAGGAATTCCAGCTTGTGGGCAGGATACCGGGCTTCGCTCCGTGACAAACCTCTACTGGCATATGCAATTACCCGTGACACTCCGTCTTGCTCTTGATAGAGTGCGGCGCCTAGTCCAGTGGTACTCGCATCTGTATGCAGCACATATGGCAATGAAGGATCTGCAAATCCTAAAACTGGTGCCTCAGTAAGTTTCTCAATTAGACCCTCAAATGATTGCTGGCAGTCAGTCGTCCACCGCCCTCCAAAAGGCTCTTTAGGATCAAGGTAGGTCTTCTCTTTACTTCTTCCTTTACAACTCTTTCGAAGAGGGGGATATCCTGCTGTTAGCTCATTCAGTGATTTTACGATCTTTGCATAATCTTTAATGAACCGTCTATAATATCCAGAGAAACCCAGAAATGAACGCAGCTCTTTCAAGTTTCTTGGATTTGGCCAGGTCTTAATGGCTTCTATCTTTTGAGGATCCGTTTCCACACCCTTTTCTGAGACGATGTGACCGAGATATTTTACTGACTTTTGGAAAAACTTGCACTTTTCCAAAGAAAGCTTTAGTCCATAGTCTTTCAATCGTCCCAGAACATGGAGAAGACGTTGTTCATGTTCTTCTAGAGTATCTGAGAAGACAATTAAATCGTCCAAGAACACCAGGACTTCCGAAAGGTTGAGGTCACCCATGCACTTCTCCATCAGCCTTTGGAATGTGCTGGGAGCGTTAGTTATGCCCTGAGGCATCCTGTTAAACTCCCAAAAGCCTAACGGGCACACAAAAGCAGTCTTGGGTTTGTCTTTCTCCTCTAGTTCAATTTGATAGTATCCAGATTTAAGATCAAGCACTGAGAACCATTTTGAGCCTCGAAGTGCAGAAAAGGTTTCTTCCAAGTTGGGCAAGGCATAGGCGTCTTTGATGGTCTGCATATTCAACTTGCGGTAATCAATGCAAAGTCTTACGTCACCATTCTTCTTTCTTACCACAACAATAGGAGAAGAGAAAGATGATTCAGACTCACGAATTATACCAGCCTCCAGAAGTTCTTCGAGATGTTGACGGACAGCCTCGATATCGTTGGGATGGATAGGCCTTGCTCTGTGTTTGAAGGGTGTTTCATCGTGTAGTTTGATTTCATGTTTCACTTTTTCTGTTCTCCCAACATCCATGTTGTGTTGTGCAAAGACTTCGGGGATAGCACGCAGTTTCTGGGCGACCCTCTTTTTCCACTCCTCTGACAGACTAGAGTCACCGAAATCAAAGCAGAGATCGTCAGCTGACTTCACATTAACATTTGGCTGAGAGCCATCAAATTTCACGGCTTTGTGTGACATTACTTTCTGTAGGGCATGCATATCTGCTATAACACTCTTGCCAGGGATGATGATGTCGTGCTCAGTCTCATTTCTCAACACCACAGGAACTTTTCGTGCTGGATGTTGAGGCAAGTTAAGTAGACAGCTGGCAACTAGCAGACCTCCAGGGAAAGGAGAACATGACGGGGGCTCCATCACAGCCCATTTTTCTGCCACTTGGCCTCGTACATTCACTACTCCTTCAAGAACAACACTCTGGCCCGCTGGAACAATGGCAGGGGTAACATCTGGAAGCCTGACTATTCCAATACTGCTGTTAACTTTTTGCTGACGTCTGTGTTCAATAACCCTAATCACTGCTCTGTACCCCAATGGAATGGCCTGAGGAACAGAACCATCAGCTGCAAGGTATTTGTCGTATACAAGATCTAAGGTGTTTGTGCCAATTAGCACCTTAGGCTGAGCAGTACCACCAGTTTCCGGTACCACAAGAGCCAGAGTGGACACCTCAACAGCAGATCCAAGGAACTCTTTGGAAACAGGACTCTTACTTCAACGTACCCAAGATAAGGTACTGTTTGACCATTCGCAGCTTCTATTTCTAACAGGTCCTCCAAGGATATGATGGGTAAGTTTGAAAGGGTTTTCTCATAGAAAGACTGGGAAAGGGTGGTTACTTGAGATCCGGTGTCAAGCAAACATGGACATGGGTTTCCTTCAATGTTCACTTCAGCAGTACACTTCATGCCAATTAAACCTCTAGGTAGACCACTTGAATGGTAGTTTTTAGGAGATTTTAAACTGCTACTGTTTTTTGAACTTTTGAGACTTGCTTGGCAAGCTGCAGCCCTCGTACGTCTCACTACCAGGGCTGGGCGGCGTTTAAAGTTTCAGAAGTACTTGGTCCATATTGATTGTCCCATGCAGCTTGACGCTCCTTTAACTGTTTCCTTTTCTCTGTCACTAGAGACGGGTTTGGTACGTTCTCACAATTTGATGCCACATGTCCATCCTCACCGCACTGAAAGCAATAGCCTGGCTTTGGTCTGTAATTTGGCTTTTGACTGGCTGGAGATCGATTTTCTCTGGGGAACTGCACATCATGTTGCTTTGCTCTGTTTAAACTGCTCCTTGACTCTGGGCTCTTTTGTACTTTAAGCCTCGTCATCTGACTCTGAAGCTCTGAGACTTGTTGTTTGAGCTCACGGACAGGGTCGGCTTGTGGCAACACGGTTGGTTCTGTTTGTTTACTCTTTTTAGTAAGCTGGTTTTGGAGCTTGGAAATTTGTTTCTTCAACTCAGCAACCTCAGTTCCTTCTGCTACTTCATGTTGATCAAGGGTGTTAGCAGACACAATGTGGGAACCAACCCTTTGTTTCTGTGTTCCTAAGTGCTGTCTCATTCGGCTTTCTTTGGCAAAGTGCTTGTTCTCCTCACTGCGCAGCCGCAAGAGTAACTCCGGAAATGAGGGTGGATTGTTCCCTTTGTGCTCAAGCTGAAGATTTGCTATAAGTGGATTGTCCCAACAACCACGACAGAATTGTTTTAGAAGTTGTCGATCGGCCTCATCAGTGACAATACCATCTCTTTTTATCACCTTAAGAAGGTTTGTGTGCAGTCGTTGCAAATACAAGGAAGGCTTTTCACCTGCATTCTGCAGTGTATTAAGAAACTTGGCAAAGAGATCGTCGCCGTCTTCTACTGTGTCAAAAGCTGAATCCAAGATCTCTAGATAAGCAGATGGTAAGGCTTTTACACCTAGCCGTTTGATGATTTCTGATGCTGGTGGCAGCAGGCTGTCCAAGATCTTTCTGGATCGGTGTAAATCAGACAGTGAAGGATCTTGAAGAATTAAATCAACACTGTTCCGCCAAGTGTCGTAGTCAACTTCGCCACTGGGGCGGGGAATTTTGCCAGAGAACATTCTTAGCCTAAAAGGTGTATTAGAAGATAAAGCTCCATCACTTCTGACAATGTGCTCTACAACCATTCTCTGCACTTCAGGTGGGTTTATATGTTCAGACTCAAGTGTGGGTGAAAATTTTTCTGGAAACACTCTGCGTGCTGTATCTGCAGTTTGTCTTTCTGAATACTCAGTTTGCTTGGGGGATTGACGAACGTCAGAACAAGAATCAGATGGCTCAAGACCGTTTGATGTAGAAAGATTGTCAGCAACAGAAGGAGCAGTGGAGAGAAGCTGCTCTCTCAGGAGGTCGTTGAAAGTCCTGCCACTGAGCTGTGCTATCCTCTTTAGTTCTGCAAAGTAGTGAGATGTGGCATGTTCGGTTACTGTCGCTAAGTAGATACTTGACAGGAGTCGGATGTGGTAAGTGATGTTGTTTGGACTCTTGAAAGTGTGGGGGAGTAAGGGTTTGAGAGAATCAAGAGCAGAACAACTCTCATACTCTACAATGACATCTCTATGGTATGGTGAATTTGGATCATCTATGCTAAGATGTCTACAAATATGACCATGCTCCTTTAAGAAATCAGTTAAGTCTTCATCAAATTCTGTATTTGTTAATCCTCTAATTATCACTGACTTTTCGATTTGGATGTTCTCAAGCTCAACTATTTCCATGTTGCCTCTTTTTGCACCACTTCAAATTCAAGTTATTCTCCTGTGTCTTTAAGGGTTCTTGACGAAGAAAAACATGTATTTAATTTGATTACGATGCCCTCCTGGCTGGCTCGCCACTTGCTGTAGCCGATAAGCACTTAGGGTGCAATGGATACAATATCTCTCTGTGTATCAGCTTAAATTATAAAGTACACAACAACAGGCCAGATCACCAGGTTCGCTACGGGAGGGCAAAATGAAGCAAACACAAGAACCAGACAGACCAGGAGAATGACTTTTAACCAAAAGAAAGTTTTTACTTTCAAAATGTTTGAATAAATGGGATCATGAAATGTAAAAACAACCGAATAATTAAATAAAATGTATAAACAAACAAGAAAAGTTTTTTTCTCTTTGGGAATTCAAATGTCTGTTCTTATTTGGTTAAACTTGTACCCAAAAACAACCCACTTGTAACAATCAGGATGTGAAACAAAAATCAAAGAAACAGCACAATGTAGAAACAATGTAGAACGATGTAGAACAATGTAGACAACTCACAACAATCCCATGTGTGTATTCAGTTCTCAGTCTATAAGCAGTGGGTGTTAAAAAAAAGTCCTTGAAGTCCGAACGATGAATCTCACGAATGGAAAAAAATATCTTTTAGTGGTGTAGTAGTACGATTCTCTGTCACGCAATGTTCAATAAGGCATAGTAGTTGAGTTAACAACTCGGTGATGGGGTAAATGATGAGAAATACCACACAATGGACGCACTCCGCAGGTAACCGCAATTAAGGCACAGATCACGTTGATGTAGAGCAGAATTTCTCTTTGTCTCTGCCTACAGGTCTGGGTGGCTCGCCATCACAGGATCACAGCAATTTCAAGTCCAAAATAAAACCTGACCTGTTACACAACAGGATCACAAATATCACAGCTTAAATTGAATTCAACATTAACTACAAGTGGATATAAAATACAACTGGAGTGCCTTTGACACTTAATGTGCAAATACGACATTCATGTGTGTTAAATGCAGTGCTAGTTAGCATTTTAGCACCTAACAGCATTTCTTTAGTGCATAGAAAATTCAAAATACTCTCTGAACTGTAATATATGTAAACTCTCATTTAAAACAACACTTCAGCATATTAATAAAATATAAAACACTCAATTCAACAGAATTACATCATTTGGCTGTAAACTCACCAAATCCGGGTGATTTCAACACAGAAATGCTAACCGCATGGAACTCTACAGTGCCCACAATCCACAGTCATCCACTCAAAAGTCATCAATCATCGCACTAAAAATGACCCAATAACATTTATACAGGGACTTAGACATCATATAACACATTATTTATGCATATTAAGAAAAAGATGATCGTTATATTTGCCTTTTAATCTCTTTTGTTGACACTCGCGATCTGCAGCGTCTCCTCTCTCTCTCTCTATGCATCTCGTCTGAATGACATCATACACAGCGCCCACTATATAGCCAAAGATTACGCTTTTCTTTTAGTTCAAATATAATTATTTTAACTTCCACTCTTAAAAATAACTTTGTTTAAAGTATTATTTAAATAATTTAATATAATTTAGTAAAAATAAATTAATTATAATTTGGGTTTTATTTACCTTAACCAGCTCAATACTGATCTGTGTTACACAAGCTTAACTATATAAAATTTCAAACCATTTGTTAAAGCATCAGCATGCAAATTGAAACTTCCAAAAATACCTTTGAAAAAAAAAACACTGCACACAGAAAGTTAGTGAAAATATGAACAACTCCTCACAATCATCATGTCCCTAGCTGTGTTTCAGATAGGGTGTGTGTGTGTGTGTGTGTGTGTGTGCGGGGGTGGGTGTGTGTGTGTGTGTGTGTGCGTGCGTGTGTGTGTGCGTGCGTGCATGTGCGTGTGTGATCGTGTGTAATGCTGTGCTACCCTTGTCCTGCTGTAAGGTTCTAACTGCTCCTGGACATTAATATTTATTTCAGTGTTTAATTCTGTTTTGCATAATTTATTCAATTTCTTCATTAGTTCATGAATTATTCCTGTTTGCATATGTATAATGTCCCATTTTAAGTTATCGTTTCTTATTATTACGAAGAGTGTTTTGATTACTTTCATTTTATTTTGATGTGACCCAGAGCCTTTAAGGGCAACCATGAGTGAATGTTGATGTTTTTAGCTTTTGTATTAAAAAGTTATCCATGTTTTTATGTGAACTTGGCCTTCTTGTCTATTTTTCTCACCTTACTGGAGTGAATGAACCTGTGTGTCTTTGTGCTTATTTTAATACTTAGTTAAATTGGGAAAACCTCTACGTTTAAATAAATGATTAATAATATATATTTTTTTCGAAGAGGCTCCGCCCCCTCCAACCTCAAAGCCACACGTGCATGCGTGTTTTCAATGATACACTCAGAAGTGCTGAGAGCTATTCAGTTTCCACCTGGTCTTATTTTGGTTTTAGTGAGTCTCTTGAGGAAACACTTGTGTTGGATTGAAATCACACCCCATAAACCACTTTTCTGGAGCTAACATCTACTTCTGAATAACACAAATAAAATCCATGTTGGTTTCAATGAATGAGCAGGAAAGCAAGATAATCTGAATGGACATGCGGTGGAAGTGATATGGATCTTAGAGTTTTAATTAGTTTAACATGTTTTAATGTACAAATATTGTATTGTCAAACAGTATCGACAGGGACTAAGTTATACCTAAGTCAAACGTTTGTGAATTCTGTAAATTGTGTGGTAGATTTTGTGTGAAATTAACAGATCTAAATTAGAAAGTAGGTCATGTTTTATTATTTGAAATCCCCTTACAATATTGAGATATAGACATCTAGAAAACCACTTTCCATCTCAATGTAAGAGAATCCAAGCACATAAGGTTTTCAATAACTGATGTTTATTTTATTACTAAAAGATGTAATACTAAGATGTTATTCATATAAATACAAATGTATGAGTAAGAGTGCCTATCATTAAAACATTAAAAGTATACTGTCACAAAAAAAAATCTGTAAAATATAAAGGCAAAAAAATACTGGGAGAAAATTATTGGGATTTTTTCAGTTTTGTTTTCTCAGTGTTAATTTAGTCAATTCCACTATTTGAACTGAAATTTTGCACAAAATATAATAATTGAACAACTATTAAAATTTTTATAACATTTTTGAAACAACCCAACACTGCATAATAACTTTATCAAGAAGGGTTTCAAGTTTCTCAGCTTTACTCACTGAACTACATGGGAGTTCCTGATATATATTATAGTTTTAACTTTCATTTAACACTGTAATATACTAATTACTACCACAACGCTGATACTATTTAGACAGAATTGATTATCTATGCTTTATAAGTACAAAGTGAAAGCTTCGCCTTCTCCACTGGCAAACTGAAAGATAAAACAATGGTTATGACACATTTCCATTTACATTAAATGTATGTATTTAGCTGGCACTTTTACCGAATGAGACTTGGGAGAGAGACATGAAATTTGTTACAAACTCAAAGTCTTACTCAAGTAGTTCACTATAAAAGTAGTGTCAGCTGATCGACCAAAAATCTAAGTGATTTGATCAAGGAGTAATCAGAAAGATTTCTATTTTTTTATTGTAAGTGTTAATAAGTGTTAATGTTGCTGTTTTCCTGACTGGTATCAGGAGTTTGTTCCACCAGCCAGGGACAGTGAGAGAGAAAGTTCTGAGTAGAGATTATCTGCCTTTCCAGGATGGCACCAAAAGTAAACTATAAAACAATTATTGTTAGGTTTACTTAATTGAATTGTTTAATAAGTAAAATTGACTTTATGTAAAAAGTTGCAAGTACTCAATTGAATTAACACAGTTAAGTAAACCTAAGAAATTACTTTTTACAGTGTACTGTATGTTTGTATTTATATTTGTAACTGACAAATCAGAAGTGTGATGTGTGTGAAAGAAAAAAAAAATGCTTCAGACAAATGCTCAGTGCCTGAGTATTGACAACCATAGTTCTCAATTCTTGTGTCATTGTTCAGTGTAGATCATTTGGTTAAGTTTGAAGGTTGCCACTCGAAACTCTGAAAGCGGTTTAGTGGTTTCAGTCAACCAGACTGAACTAACCATCTTGGTCCAGTTTCATATGAGCTCTAGTGGAATCTAGTTGTTTTATGAATAAAAGTAACCATGTTAGGGAGGTAAAAGGGTAATGTAACTGAAATGACAGGTTGGATCAAGCTTTGGGGAACTTTCTTGTCTTGTGCTCACACTGGGAGACAACATAGACATATATAAAAACACTAGACTCCCCTTTAGCCTTAGAATTGTGTTTGTTTACAGCCTAGTCTTTCTGTTGCTGTAATTAAGCAATACAAAATGACTAATGATAGTATGGCATGTTTTAGGACTATGACTTACACAATAGTATTTTCCCTTACTTAGTCGTGTTGGCTGGAATGCTTAGATTTTTGTGTGTTGTCTGGAAGTCACCAAGATCAAAGTCCATGTTGGTGGGATTCCTATATTGTGGGTGGCATCTGCTGGAGGCCTCTTGATGGCTTTAACAGACAGTTCTTCACTTCAAGCTATTCTATTCCTTTATTCATGCAGCTATGCACAGAGTCTGCAAATGTACTTTTTCACTACATAAAAGTTATATGATTTTGTGGTACTCCCTGGACTGACAAAATTGAAACATGTTTAGCAAGGTCAAAAAGAGTTTGCTCTTTGCTAACATCTTAATAGGACCTGCAGGACAAAGTGGAGTAGAACAAAACATCTGCAAAACTCAAACATCATTCCAAGAGACAAATACATGAAAATAAATAAATAAGATATTTATGAGCATGAAAATGTTACGATGAAGTTCAGATGAATTCTTTTAAAATGTTATATAAAGATGACTACATTAAACCTCAGGAAGAGACAGTCTTCAAATAGAGAAAGCATGGATCAGAGGAGAAACTTTGCAAGAGTGGTCAGCTGACCAAATCCACCCTAAGAGCAATACAACAACTCATACTAAAGGTTAAAATTGACCCCTCCACTAATACCCTCTAATATCAGCATGCCTTCATTTTCTCAGTTAAGGCGAGTAATCAAGAGGCAGGACAAAATGCCTTATCTGAGCTTACAATATATTCTCTGAAAATATATAGATAATCATTTCTGTGGGCTAAAAGATGGGTTTTTCAGAAGGCATGAGTCACATGGTTTTTGGGTTAAAACTAGCACTGCATTTCAGAATTTATTTAATGATCTGTATAACCTTCCACAAAATAGGAATTCAGGAAGGGTACACCTTTGTCACATGGTATTCTTTCACTAATTTTGAAAATGTAACTTGAAATAGTTTCAGGTTCATTTTTTACTCTGTAGATTCTAAATTAGATATAGAAATTTGATCCTTTAATAATATATAGGAGACATAATGGAGTTTTCAGTTGAGCAATGTGAGCTGCATGTGAAAACATTTGCTCAGAGGAAAACTAATCTGACTGGGGCTCAAAATACCCCTCTGTCTGAATCAAACACCAATGTCTCTAAACTTTGTTACAACCCCCGATCTGCAATACACTATAAATGTGCTCTTATTTGGTCTTCTTAACGATTCTGGAAAGATCAGAGATTACTTTTTAACATTATGGAGTGGATTCTAGTAACCATTTGTTGCTCTCCGGGTCACAGTTAACCCGGTATAGCTCCGATTTTACCAGAGTAAGACATTCCTGAAGCTCCATACACACATGGTAGGGCCAGCTGGTGCAACCATGGCACTGATGCTGGAGGCGTGACTAACAGGATGGCATATGAAGATGAGAACAAACGAGTGTTGAAGACATTACAATTGAGCATGTGTGTCCAACTATAAACTTAGTTTGATTGTTTTTATTTTAAACACATAAAAACTGTGCTCAGCAAGATAATGTTTTTCATAGACAAATTGTAAAAGGCATAAAATCTAAATATTTAAATTTCCATACATCTACACTGGACCTCAAATGACAGACAATCCGCTTCTTTGTTCTTTTTGGGTCTTCTTGGGTGAGTCCAGGTCCTGCCTTAGTGTTGAGGTGGAGCAGGTGGACCTGCTTGAAATCAGCATCCCCTTCATGTTTCACCATCAAATACACAGACATGTGTCCCCACACAGGAGAGTATCAGAGAGTCTACCTGGGACCCTTGATTTAAACTCCAGCTTATGGTCTTACCCTTTCATACTAAGTATTGGTCATACTCTGTTATTGCTGACCTAGATGATGATAACTTTCATGTGGCAATCCTCTCTTAGCAAAGACCCTTTTTGTTCTCAATTCTGCTGTGTAGTGTAATAGAATATTTAATCATTGTAAGTAATTCTCAAATAAGATTGTATTTGTATGTATATTTGGGAGGAAACAGGAAGTGATGTAGAGAGGTGGGATTTATACTGAAGGGACTCTCGAGGCTTTAGGGGCTCTCTCTCTCTCTCTCTCTAACTACACTAGCGAGTGGACATATTTTACGTTGCTCGTGTCTCTCCTTTTTCTCTTCTTTCCTCTCTTTCCTCTTTCCCTCTTATTTCTCCCTCCATGGTGCTTGCAATGTGATCACATTCTTCATTGATATCAAGGTATGAGCTTAATTCATGTTTGGAACAACTAATAAATTGCTGTTTGCGATTGTGTTCATAAATCATGTCTCATGAGTATTGAAATTCTATTATAGTAGGTTGAGCATTCCAGTACCTAGCCTTCCACTTCATCTTGTCTTTGTCCCATTGGACATTTACACAGGTAGTTGAAGTGGCATTAGTGCTGCTAAGATGAGAAGGGGATTAGATACTTGCTTATCTAGATGATGTGCGCCCCATCAGACACCTGCTGTGGTGACAACACAGCCATAGTACCCTATGTCTTTTTGGTGTATGGCAAGTAACTAAGCCTCCACAATTTAACAGTTAGGTTCCTCTGAGGAGCCAGGAGGCTTAGACCATCTAGGTCTTTTTTCGTACACTCTTGGGACCTGTTGATAGTCCTTGAGGTGTAGTCCTTTGGAACTGGGATATTCTTGAATTGCTCCCCTATGATTCAGTTGAGCTTAAATGTCTGTCTCTTAAGACAGGGATTTTTTTTAATCATGAGAGCCATCTGATTCAAAACTCAGGTCGCTAACTCCAGGCTCTGTCCCAGGAGGAGGCAGATCCCACTAATTGCTAGATTAGATCTAAATAGAGTTTCTAAATGCCCAGTCAGAGCACTGAGGATGTATACTGATAGAACCCAGAACCTAATAAGTTCTAATCAGCCTTTGTATGCTTTGGAGGACAGCAGACAAAAAGGAAGGATGTCTCCATAAAGAGGTTGGCCAACTGGTTAATGGAGGCCATCTCTGACGCATACGCTGCATGTGAGATAACTTGCTCCTGCAGTTGATAGCTCACTTCACTAGAGATGTAGAAGCCTCTTAGGCGCTGGTGAGGTGAACTTCCCTGGTTGGCACCTAAGGTTGCAGGGTGGTCAACATACAGTACCTTTGTCAGATATTTTAATCTGCGTATTGAACCAGTCTCCATGTCAAGCACCATGCCTATGCGATAAGTTGCATTAAATTTGCCCCTGAAGTTTTATGGCTGCTCATGCTCCAACACACGTATTAACCTGGAGCAGAGCAGTCCTATATCCTACCCATGTATGAGCCCTCCTTGAAGAGGGACTTCTGGTTTTATCCTCTAAAGGGACATGTCACCAGGCATGGGATAGACAGAGTAGCATCCTCGAAAGGCGACCTCTAATAAATGAATTCTCGGAGTAACTTTGGCAGGGGTCTGTCTTTTTCCCTTTAATGACCTCTCCCCAAAAGATTTGTGTTGTAAAAATCAGTTGGTCACTCAATGAAACTGCACAATGTATATGTTTTGCCAGAAGGTCTAAATCAGCCCTTGTACAGGTAAGTAAACCCCTGTCCATCTCCCTGAAGTGTGTGATTAATAGTGATGGGAAATTTAGTTAATTTTGGTGATTGATTCTTTTGACTTTTGTTAACTAAACTCGACTACTCTTTGAGCGATTCGTTTTTTTTTGTTCATCCATAAATAATTATTTCCGTAATTCCCTAACAAGATTACGTTATGACAAAGTCCAGAAACTGAGGGAAATACAATAATAAGAGAAATTGAACAAGCTTACCAGCATCTTTTGATTATCACACTAGTAAAATCCCTCTTCTGATAAATCAGAACATCGAGATTGGGTTGTTTGTTTCAAGAAAATCCATAATGTGCCCGCCACAGACAGTAAAAAGTTAGCTTTAGTATATATTTTGGCAAAACACAGGGAATGTCACCACAACATCGCATGAAACACCATCACATGTGAATGAGCAATTCAAACTGCTCATTTCTATATCTGGGTATTGTAGCCATTGAAATGCATTGCGAACAAAAAGAACAAGTTGAAGAGAGATTTAAATGAACTGCTCACTTCTATATTTGGGTACTGTAGTCATTGAAAAGCATTTTGAATAAAAAGAAACAGCTCTGGATCCATTGGGAAGTAATCATGAGATTGAAAGAGATGGCGAGAACGAATCATTCACTCGTAGTTCCTCGCGACTCACTATAAAGATTTGTTCTTTTAGAACTAGTCGTTCACAAACAACATATCACTAGTGATTAAAGACAAATAGTCTTGTAAAGTCATATTCAAGCATCAATAATCAAGGGAAAACAGGATGCCAAACAGGATATGACACTCTTCGATTATGATAATCCTGTCTGTTCTGGTTTGCTAATCAAGGATGACCTCAGTCAAGGAAATATTCTGCTGTTGAAATGTAAATGAATGCCAGGAACTGAAAACAGCTCAGAATTGTCAGGGAGACTGACGTTGACCAGCTGGGCTGAGGGATGAACTCAGCACTGGTTGCTTTCTCAACAAATTTTTCAGCCTTTGCAGGCCTGGGAGAGTTTGGCCTCCTATTTCCGGAGCCAAGATTACCATGCGAGACAAATGGGGTTAAGTCTGCAGCTGGTAACAGCTGCACATTTCCCTAGCAAGCCCCAGAATACATTTCAATGAATCTCACAGTGTTCTCCCAGAGTAATTGCAAGCACTCCCTGCTAGTGCATTAGAGATATGTTGCATAGTGTTGCATATGTTACATAGTTTCTAGAGAGTACAGCATGTCAGATTAGTTCATATTAATATTTAAATGTATCTAGCAGAAGGGCTTAAAAAATAATAATAATGCCTTTAATTCCAAACATTATTCAATGACTCTGTATTCACACTCTGGTGGTAATAAGCTACCTTGGGACAGTCTAACAGGACGTAGTTGCCATTCTGCACCTACGGCCTCCTGACCACCACCAAACACCCCCCACCAGTCACTCACATCTGTACTGGGAAATTTTGGGTGAAATGGCTTGCCCAGGTTCACAATGACAGAATGGGATTGAACTGCAAACTTTCCGAATACAGGAAGACCAATGTTTATGTTTATGTTACCACTTAAGTAACTAGAACTTGTGAAACGATAACCACAAGCTGTGAAGAAGGTAAGATGTAAACCTATACTTCATGTAATTAGCAAAATTTCAGTAGTACAGCAATAAGGTTGACAAGGTATGTTTGCTATACATCATCACGCACGTATTAACGGATATGCCAAAGACATTTTTCACTTGGTGTTACATTATGTCAAAGCTTAGAATTGTAGTTTTATTTTAATTTATAATTATATGAGTGTCTGCCACTCTTTGGTGAGGGCAGCAAAGGAAGGAAATTACTAGAATGAAGATGAGCACATAACCAAGAGTCTTCAATTGCATATAATGTTGAAATACGATAATACTTTGAATGCCAGTTACACAAAGAGCATTAAAAACTAAGGGCAGATACTGAGGGTGAACAAATAGCCATAATATTGTTATGAGTGTAAGATAATCAGGACTGTGAAGTTTGAAATGGTGTCTCAAAATACCAAAACTTGCTTTTCAGATTTACTGTATGTATTTATTGGCTTTAATATAATGTACACTTCTAAATGTCTGAGCGAGATGTTTATTTTGGAGATTTGGGCCAAATATTTGAAAGATGTTTAGGTAAGAAAGGTTGAAACAAAGCATCTTAAACACGATCATCTCTGCTACAGTTTAAAATGAGTGATTTCGAGGATGCATTTCCCTATATAAAAAATACATGGTATCACTGCAAATTTAAAACATATCAATCTAAATGTAAATGCAATAGGTTTCCACTGTCAAAGTTTCAAGCATCAGAAGTGTACAACTTCTATTACCACCAATTGTGTCGATTATCAGTCAACTGATATGTTCAGCTCAGTTAACAATCAATTACTTCACAGAACAGATGAGACCTGGAGATGATTTCACCAGATGTGGCCTAAGGTCAAAACTGTAACCACTTCTAAAACATGGACTGTGGCAATCAGGAAAAATCTGAGCACATTCTAATAAAAAAAAATGAACCCATAAAAATTATTCCACGTTTTAATAGGCATAAAACATACTTGCAGTTATTAAAGTGATTTTGAGTGTTGATGACGTGTTTGCATTGAGCAGCAATTCTTTTTAATCAGACTGGGAAGCAATTCGATGTCTTTTTCATAAACTTTAGTTGGAATTGTATCACAATAAAAGGAATCCAATTCAATCAAACAGGATAGAACAAGGCTGTGCTTTTTAAAGTTTGGTCCTTAACTATTGTTTTTGTTAAGATCGTTTCATACTTCATAGGTCTACAAAAGAAATGCTTCTGAAATGTAAATTTTTATGTTTTTTAAATGTTTGATTTAGATTTTTTTTACAACATAAAGCAGTTATTGTTAATGGTGTCTAAAGTTATTGTTCAAGTTATAACAATAAAGAAACCCTTTTGTTTGTACTTAACTAAATATTAAATTTCCCTCAAGTTTAATTTCAGTTTCAGTTATTCCATGCATTTTCATGCACTAGTTGGAAAAGTTAGATCATGCCCTATGAACTGAAACAGGGCCTGCGTCATTCATTTATCAAAGAAACAAATAAAGCTCCACTCACCAGACTCCCAACAGTCAGCAGCACAACCAGAACCATTGCTGTCATCATCTGCCTTTTTCTCCTCAATAAACCACTTCCAAACACTATACACTCCACAATGTCCAGAGCCTAAAGTGAGCCTGGACACAAGAAGCTATGTTAGCTGGTGTCTGTGCAGGGCTCTTGAGTGACAGCACATGTGTGAAGCAACCCCCCTTCCAACTAGCCCCCATAACACACTTCTACTGCACACACGCAGCCAACAGGTTCCAGATCTCATAATCCTAGTCCGACAAAGACAATTCAGATAGAGAATTCAAACCAACTCAGGGAATAGTGTAATGACACACAATGTAAGAGGAATAAGAAATTATATTAGTTAGTGCCCTACACAATGCTGTTAAGGCAGAGCATTTCACAGTAACCAATGAAACTTTGAGAACATCTCGAGTTTGTGTTGTGCTTCGGACTCCTTTTGTGTGGTCTTAGTCTTGTTACAGAACCAATGATTCGGATCTTGGTCTTGTCTTGATTTCGACTTGCTGTAATTTATAGATCTCATGTGCCCTCTTTGATCTCCATTTTGTATAGATTTTTTCCCAAGAACCAAAAAACTAATTGCAATCAGAAAACAGAAATGATGTAAATCGGCCAGTTGTGATAAACCATTTAAACTATAAAGCCTTTCAAAGTCACAGAATAATTTATGCAAAATTTAGCTATATTTTATTTTAGTAGTTCTTACTGTCTAATAGTTTCATTGATGATAGAGGTTTATCAATTGATATATCAATTGGAGTTATTTAGATAATGGAAGTATAATGTTTCTGTTAACAGAGGTTACTTAGGAATTAAGGTTCAAATCAATACTTCCTGAGTAAGGGAAATTTTTAAGAGTTTATTGTAGTTATTGGGGAGTTACGATAAATTCATTAGTTAAAGGTAATTCCTATAGTAGTTACTAATTAGTAAAGGCTAACTACTCAGAAACTAACAGTTAATGAATAGTCCCCTGTTAGTTACACAGTATTTATACATTTAAAAAAGAAATATTGAAATTGTGACTGACAGTAAAATTAGTTTTGTTCAGTAAAAAAAAAGTTTGTTCAGTCAATTAATTATTTTTTTGTTTTTTTTTCGACGAGTCGCTGACTAAATCGTCTCTATGCATGACAACTTCCACGTTCCATCTCGGTTGTCTGTCAATTCGCTTAAATGGATGCGATCGCCATGGAATTTCACGCTTGTATCTTGAGGAAAACTATGGATTTATCCACTAAATTAAATTGCAAAAAATTATAACATAGTGAGACACAGCAGTATAGCAATGTCACCTCTTCACAACAGAGGAAATTAGAACTTTTAGAATTCATTGAAAATATGATTTTTTAAATACAGATTAAAGATAAAATATGAGAATAAAATGGTAATATTACAAATCTGACTAAATTAACACCCATCCGTGATTACTTCTGACAAAAACAAACCCATGCTTTCAACACAACCCTCCACTGAAAGCTAAAACAAGAAGTGTGTTTACAACTGAGAACCTATTTTGCTTCTTTGGCGCTCTGCAATTATATCTCTAACTCACTCAACAATGGATATCTGTTCATCTCTGGTTTACTATACCTGGCTTTTAATGGCAGACACATGACTTTACTGGCAAATTCAGAGAAACAGGCAACGAGAAGGAGTTTCAGAAGCAGCACGCGCAGCTGACGTTTTCACCAATTATAAAAGATCCGTTCTCCAGTCTCATTGAACAATCGACACCAAAAAACCCTCCACCACCCCTTCGCCTCACTGTAGGGGGGTCTTCAATTAATGCTGAACCTGAAGCCCTCCTCCGGACAGCTTGTTTGATATCATAGCAGTTTCACAAGTATTGATACTTTGCTATCAATCCACTCACCCATAATAACTCGGTAACAGAGTTAACTAGTTAGAGAGGTGCAGTGAGGACCAATATATATTGAGTCAGTAAACAATATTGAACTGAATATAATAATAAACCAAACATAACTCTGACCAGAAACATTATAACGGATACATTGAAAGATTAACACTTTAAACCACCACAGCATGGGCAGATCCTTACAAGAAGCTTGAATAAAAAACACACACGTAATGGGGTTACATGTTCTGTAACATGTTGGGATCTCCAATAGAAACAACTTTTCCTGAAATCAATTTACTTCATTTTTATTCTGTACTTTCCCTCTCTCAACTCCATTAGTCCTAGAGAACCTACAGCATATTTTGACCAAATGTTTTTTTAAATTATTATTTATTTAATAAAAGCCACCCTCCAGTGATCATTATTTCAATAATATTGTTCATTCGTAGTTTGAAACACTGCAGTAAAAAAAACAAATATGCTTCTGTTTAAACTACACCAGTCCCATAGATTTGTCATAGAAAGTCAACAGGCTTTCTGAGCATAACATGTGAATTACTAATACATGAAAAACACCGCTCATGGCTGCTGGAACATCAAACAGTAAGATGGCTTGACTTAAACTCCAGCTGAACGGCTCATGTGTTCCACAAGCATGTTGAGGTACAAGTTAAGTTCCATTCACAGATGGGATGACTGCCTGGCCTTTACAGCTCCCTGTGATTCACACGATTCATGTGTCTTTACTTGCAGCGTTTGCCATGCGTACACAGACATGCATGTATGATTTATGTCCCATATGTTCTTCTGAGTTTTCAAATGCCAGACATATAGTTCTGATTAGAGGGTACTTAAACAATTTAATAAATATGAGTTAAAGTGGGATTCTCCTCTGTTCTTTACATTACTGATTTAACCACAGAGCAGCTAATGCATGGTCAGATGGAGTTCATGAAGCTTTGACAATTTCTTTGTAATTAAAAAAAAAAGTCTGAATTAAAGCCAGAATGTTTTTGAGTTGATTGTGTCAAATCATTTATTTTCAATACTTTTCTATAATGTTTTGCTGGTGATTTATTTTACTTTTCTTTTGCATTTAGCAAATGTATGCTTAATTTCATATATATAATATTGTCACGTCTTTCAAGTGGTTAAGTTTTAAAATATATATATTTAATAAATAATTACATTTTAGGCATGTCACAAGACAAGTATGAAGAAAAAAGTACTTTGCACCTTTATTGCGCCTTTGGGAAGAAACAACATTTCATTAAAAGTTTAAGTGAGAATATCTGGTGCTGTAATTTATAAGTCGTACTGTCCCATTTACACATTTGGGAGAGAGAAGTGTGTGTCTTCAAGGTGCTCTGGCAGCTCACGAGCAGAGTGGGCTTAGTGGGTGAACTGCAATTTGGTGCTGCCTCCTGCAGGAGAAACCAGGAAGTTCTAGGCTCCCAGGAGAGGGATTGCTGCTTGGGCAGTGGCAAGGGAACTCCGCTGGCAGATAACGGCAAGACTGGGTTGGCAGCAAGCACTTGGAACAGTTAACACTAACATGCAAGGGAGCTGTTTTGAGTGGAATGTAGTGTACAAAGAAGTGTTAAGTTGATGCTCCTTAGGTAGGACACGAAAGTCTTCTCCAGATGTGGCTCCTCCCTACCTTTTCTCACTAACCCTTTACATGTATATTGCGTTCAAATAGATGTCATCATTCGACATGTTTTCAACATGTTTCCTGTTTAGTGAAAGTGGCTTACACAAGGAACCATATATGTTTTTGAATATACTTGTGTAACACTAATTAAGCTAACCCCAAATGAATATTTACCCTATAAACAGTGAATGAGGGAAAAAAAACAATATGATTGTAATATAGTAGAACTGGGAGTTTTGTTGGGTAAAAATGTGTAATGTGTCTGTTGAGGGATACATTTCTACCACCTGTCTCTGTCACACTGCGCAGCAGCTGCTCAGAGTCTCTCTGTTCCTTCACCCTCATGACACCAACTTAGAGAGAGAGAGAGAGAGAGAGGAGAGAGAGGAGAGAGAGAGGGAGAGAGAGATGAGCTAGAGAGAGAGAGAGATGGGAGAGAGAGGGAGAGAGAGAGAGAGAGAGGGAGAGAGGGAGAGAGAGAGAGAGAGAGAGAGAGAGAGAGAGAGAGAGAGAGAGAGAGAGGCATTTTCAACATGGGTAGAGATACTTCAACATGAGACAGCCTTCGTGAAATTCTCTCATGCCAAAGCCCTGAAAGAGAAGCACAAAGGTTCCTGAACATGACCTTGACTACATAGTCCAAGATCGGCATAAGAAAAGTTTTAGGATGTGCCTGTCTAATGCTTTATTGAAACTGAAAAGCAGAACATTTACAAGTCCCACTCTGAGATGACCAAAAAAACTCAAAATTTCATCTGCTACCAAAAATATGTCCACGCCTATCAGCACGATTCAGCTACAAATACAACAGTACAACTCCAGTTTAGCGCATAAAGCTAACGGTGGTCATACAATAGAAAACTTGAAACTTGTCTTGTTTTTAAAGGACTTGTGCGCTGAGATACAGCAGCAACTGTCCATACACAGTGACTTTAAGTTTCTCCCAATTATTTTCTCAAGACCTCCTTTCACACAACGCATCACTAGTAGAGCAAGTTGATGGGTTAAATGTATGTATGTATTGAAGGTTCACACATTTTTTAATTATAGGAATAGATTCCTGAGTAAACCTCTGGCCTGGTGATGTTGAGAAGGCAAGCAGGCAATACAATTCTTCTTTTCTAGCAACTCTCCTAAAATAATGCAATGTTCTTTATTGGACCAGGCTTCCATCTATGACCTACATGCTTTACAGACTGCCCATGCTTTGTTCGTGCTAAACACCCATCTGATCTCCTTAATCTTCAATCCTTAAACATGGTCAGAGTTTATTGACATGACAATGGTCATTTGATTGTATTTTTGCTTTTACACTGATATTTTCCTGCTTTTAAACATTGTTTTGATTTTGCTGTGACGATCAATCAACTGTACAGCACTTTAGTCCACAACTTTGCTTTAAAATGTGCTTTAGAAATAAATGTCTGACTGAACTGACTTAAAGACGGTAAGGATAAAAAATGCTAAAACAGGAATACTTAAATTATTAATTTAAAAAGAAAATACTAAAACACCCTTAAAAAACTTTGTGATCAAACAATCTGCACATAATTTAATATAAGCAAAAAGTAGAAAATAAAACAGCTTTTATGATTCTGCTGTAATCGATTTGTTTGTTAATCATGCAATGCTCATTCTATTACAGTGAAGAACGAAAATATTCAGGATCATTAGTTAATAATTTTATTTAAATAAAACCAGAACTTTCGTATCTGTTTTTAATAAGCACAGAATGTCATTTACGATTGTCCATATAGAATCTGACCCAGGGATAAAACTATGAATATAAACTATTTTTATAGCACAAAATTGTCCCTTATTGAACACAAGAAACAGGCAGGCATTAATCATGTTTGCTCTTTGATTGGGCAAAGCAACTGTCTTTATTAAAATATAAAGCTCATGGTCAACGAGTTAACTTTAACATTATTATCATGAATAAGTTCTAACAAGCACAGTAATTTAATCAGTTTAATGTTGATTCCACTTCATTCCAGTTTTAAATTCTGCGCACTCTCAATAGGTCGATCTTCTCCTGCCTTTTTCTTTTCTGCATCTTTATGGTTCATGGATCGCTCTGAGAGGATTTGAAGACCGTTAAACTTTGTTTCAATGATATTAAACATACAGTTTTTTTTCATATTTTAAATCTCTAGTGTTTCACATCAGTAAACCCTCTTCCTGTGTTCAGAAGAGCACATCCAATCAGCCACTAGGAAGTGAAAATGTTCTTCTTTGTTTTAATCTAATCATTGGCTTTTCAACAGTCAATAAGGCACATGACGCAGACAGAGCCAGGAATGACTGAGGATGAGTGATAAAAGTTAATTTACATGTTATTAATTCAAGGCTGTAATGCTCACCCTGGTTCTCTGTCTCTGAGTGACCTCTACTTAGTCCAGACTCAAGGTTACCACACAACTATGTGAACCTAACTTCCACATCAACTTCTCTGGAGGGGGCTTTCAAACCTCTTGACATTGAACGCTCCTTGACATTGAATGGCACTCCGAGGGACTAAAGTGACATGGCAAAGTTCCAAACAATATTATGCAACTTCAAATTTATTACCTTTTTCATTTTTTTTGTAGTCTTTATGGGAGTAATTGAACAATTCTGGACACACGGACAACAACATGATAAGCTTTTCACCATACATTCTCTTCAGTAAACTTCTTCTGCTCTAGTTCCTGTCATGAGTTGACGCAAGCGCATATCGACAGCCACCTAATGGCTTTTTATGTCTTGAAAGTACTTTTCACATGTGATCAAAAAAGCCAGCTTTCATTGCTTGACCATGAAATCACACACTGCGACAAACCAAGACATAGTGTCACACTCACACAATTCGATGGCTAGATGTGTGAGCTCCCATCTGCGCCCACATGCATAATTTCAATGATAATATATGCATTTATGTACGGTGGCCTTCAATCTGATACATTACGCTTGTATAGAGCAGTCTCTCTAACTGTCCAGCTTCACCACTCTGTCCAGAAATCAGAATGAACGTTAATGCAAGCAGATCTTAGATTCCTCCATTATAGTTCCAGCACAACTCTTTGCCCCTTTAATACCTGACAGACTTGAGCTACAGTGAGAACAAACAACAACTCTCAATTGGCTCAGCCTTTTTTTCCCATCATCCATCGTATTTAGTCCTTTGAGGGCACGGCGTGCTGGATTTTCGAATCTTTCAACAGGTTGTTTACATTTTAGTTTTCAACAAATGGTGTGGAGGTCAAGGTGCTTCAGCTTCTGTAGTTACAAACTGATCTGATCATGCAGTTCGTCCATTTTAGTAATTTTCAATTTTCACTTGTCTAGATTTATCTTTGGAGCTCTTTTTTCACTTGTTGTTCCTAGCCGACTTGCCAAAATATGGTAACGAGCGTACAGGCATTGAGGGAACTGAGCTAACTAACTTTTCAGCTCGTCTAACTGGCGGGAGACCAGATCCCTAAAACCGCGCACTGATCGGTGGAGAACCCTGTGTCCCATACACCGCACAGCCTCAGGAAACTCGTATTTCTTAAAAGAATTTAAGTGAAGTAAGTACTTCGATGCAGGATGCCATTAAGCTGTTTAATGGGGTGGCTGTACGCCCGCCACACCAAACAGGAAAACATCAAGAACAGAGTGTATGTAATTTCCAGGTAACGTTACCAAAAAATCTTGTTCTTGTACTACTTGGCTTTTAACACACCTGAAACTGCAGAAGATTAACTATATTTTTAACAAAATTTTCAATAAAACATTTTTATTATATTTAACAAAATATTATCAATACCAATTTAGTCAAACCATAGCAGTTACCAGTAACAGTTAATAAACAACTCAGTGAAAGAGATTGATTTACAATTAAAGACAAAAGGAAAAAACGTATGACCATCAACCAACTGTTTTCACACTCTTTTAATCCATTTACCTGAAATCACCAAATATCAGCTCATTTTCTAATTATCAAGTACCAAAACCTCGTACTTAAATGGCGCTTTTCCATTACACGGCACGGCACAGTTGTCTACGGCTCTGCGCGGTATTTTGCGCTTTCCATTGTGTCCTGGCCATGGAACCGACGCCATTTTCAGTAGCTACTTTGAGCTTGTTCCAAACCTGACTCTAACTCTCGAGATTTTGTGAGAGCGCTTCTGACTGTTGAGCGCAACTGCCACCTACTGGTTGAAACTGAGAACACGCCCAAATTCATCATTTAATGATACCTGGATAAAAGTTAAATTAATTATTCTGAAACTTACAACCACGTCATAATTCAAACATTTATTTTCATTGTATTTTATTGACGTCTTTCCAAATGTTATTGCTAATCTCTAATCAGGAAGCAGGCAGAGTGCATAAGAAAAGTGATGATGCAATGCCTGCTGCACACCACAAGAGAGCCTCTCTTCCACCTCCATCATACTCCCAGCATTCTGAGCAGAGATATAGAGCAGAATGAAGGTCTTCTAGTCTTCACCAAACACTTTCTCATTATAGGAGTGGTTTTATTAATCACATGATTCTGATTCTATTTTGGTTATAGTTGCAACTGGAACCTTTTTCAGAAACTACTTTTAATGAACTTGTTACGGTCATGACAGTTTATTACTTTTTACAACATCAATATTGTTGTAAGGGTTATTTTTTTGAAGTGTTTAATCATTCTTTTATTACCAACTATTTTATCTGAACAAAACATGTTTTTTTGCCCATTCTGAATGTCAATTAGGATCAATATTTGTCAGTGAGACCTGTTAAATGCGGACTGAGAATTAAAGAGATGATGTTTTGTTTTTTTAATTAAACCATATTTTATTTATAGAAAGTGAAATATACCTAAAGTAGTATATTTATAAAGTCTATAGGATGTGAAAATATTTATTTAGTGACCACCAGAGGACAGTGTTGCTCTGTATGATTCTCCATAACCAACAGTGCTTTCAGTCGCCCTAAACAGGCCAAAAACCTGCTAAAAGAACCCAGACTAGCCTTGAACTCAGGCATCACTTCAATGGGAATGTTTTTTTTTAAGTTTATCAGTCACAGAATAAGAAAATCAGAAACCCTATAGATATTGGCATTTATGGTCAAAACCAGAATGTTATTTCAATAAGTCTGTGGAAAAACAACAGTATTAATATGTTTTATCTGAGACCTTTCTTTTCTTATGATAAAACATATCTGTTGAAACAATGCATTAATGTTGCTGTTACTCTGATGATTTGTAAGAGTAAACAAACCATCTTTTTCATCAAGTCTTTTTAACATTTATGAAAAGATATATTGAAAGCATGTGATTTAAATGTGTGAAATACATTATAACAGTCATTATAACAAATATAAAAATAAGCAACATTACTAATTGGTCATTTACAGGATCATCTCGAGCAACGGTGGGATCCACGCAGTCCTAAAATAAATGTACTTTCTGGCAGCAGAGTTGCTGGAAATGTTTTTGGTAAAAACAGGAAAATGTAAATGTACCAACAGTGATATTATTTTATTAATATAATATTATGAAAACATAGCAGTTTATTTATGTCAACACATTTGTCAAGCAGTAGCCGAGCTTTCTTCTTTTTTCTCCACTCTGAAATAGTTTTCACACACTCTTATTTTTTTCTCTCCACTCTGAAATAGTTTTCACACACTCTTCTTTTTTTCTCCACTCTGAAATAGTTTTCACACACTCTTATTTTTGTCTCCACTCTGAAATAGTTTTCACACACTCTTATTTTTTTCTCCACTTTGAAATACTTTTCACACACTCTTATTTTTGTCTCCACTCTGAAATAGTTTTCACACACTCTTATTTTTTTCTCCACTCTGAAATACTTTTCACACACTCTTATTTTTTTCTCTCCACTCTGAAATACTTTTCACACACTCTTCTTTTTTTCTTCACTCTGAAATAATTTTCACACACTCTTATTTTTTTTCTCCACTCTGAAATAATTTTCACACACTCTTATTTTTTTCTCCACTCTGAAATACTTTTCACACACTCTTATTTTTTTCTCCACTCTGAAATACTTTTCACACACTCTTCTTTTTTTCTCCACTCTGAAATAATTTTCACACACTCTTATTTTTTTCTCCACTCTGAAATACTTTTCACACACTCTTCTTTTTTTCTCCACTCTGAAATACTTTTCACACACTCTTTTTTTTTCTCCACTCTGAAATACTTTTCACACACTCTTCTTTTTTTCTCCACTCTGAAATACTTTTCACACACTCTTATTTTTTTCTCCACTCTGAAATAATTTTCACACACTCTTATTTTTTTCTCCACTCTGAAATACTTTTCACACACTCTTCTTTTTTTTCTCCACTCTGAAATACTTTTCACACACTCTTCTTTTTTTTTCTCCACTCTGAAATATCTTTTCACCCACTCGCATTAATGTTATGATTTTATTCAGGCTCTATCTGCATGAGCGTTTTTATTAGTGAGCGCCTGGACCGGCTAAAACTAGAATCTGATGTATCAGTCTATTACGTCTTCACTTTTTCTTATCATCGGATGTCATTTATATCCCTTTCTCCTTCATTCCAAAATATCACAGAATTCTTTATTTGCAGCATGTTTCGTTAGTGACTGATTGAACAGAATGTGCAGATTGTCCTGAGCTTGCACTAACCTGCATCTGACACTGAAATTCAAGCACATGCTCAGAGAGAAACAACAGTTTTTACATCTGATATATCTACATTAGATTCTTTCATTTTACACAAGTTTTTAATAAACTCAATCAGCATTATTCAGTTGATACAATTTCCATTATGAGCAAGCTGATATAGACTTTGACGGTGTAACAGAATGCATATTGTCTCTCCCCTAATGTAAGTAACTTTGGACAATAGCGTCTGTCAAATGCATAAAATGTAAATGTAATGTTGTAAGCCATATCAACACTCAGTGACACAGTGCTGTTTTAAACCACCATAAGTTTCACTCTTTTGCTGCTTTTTCTCTGCACATAATGCGCACCGTCTCTTGGATAAATGTAAACAGAGCATTTCAGAAGTGTGTGGGGCTTACTTGCTTGGGCATCGTGAAGACTCGCACGATGTGAAACTTCTTGTTTTGTTTAATTTCTTCATTCTTTGGCTCTTGCCGTCATTGCAGAGATACGATCGCTTTCCAGCTAGTTCCACACACGACGCACCTGTTATATACAGTCAGTGTTTCGCACACACCAGCAGGACACGATTAACATTCATTCATCTTCATGTCGGCTTTATTCCCTTTCGGGGTCGCCACAGCGGAATGAACCGCCAACTCTCTGGCATATGTTTTACGCAGCGGATGCCCTTCCAGCCGCAACCCATCGCTGGGAAACATTCACACACACATTCACACTTTAACACTATGGGCAATTGTTCTTACTCAATTCACTTATTCCGCATGTCTTTGGACTTGTGGGGAAACCGGAGCACCCGGAGAAAACCCACGCGATCACGAGGAGAACATGAGAACTCCACACAGAAATGCCACCTGCCCCAGCCGAGCCTAGAACCAGCGACTAACGACCGTGCTACCCACTGCGCCACCGTGACGCCTACGATTAACATGTTTTATTCTAATATATTTCTCCACACAGACATACTGGTATTTTTGTTTTATTTGGTATATATACTAAGTAAGTTAGTATAGACAGGAAAACACACAACCAGAATTGACCTTCACGCACTTGATATAATGGGCATCGGCGTTCCACTAGGGGGTGTCCAAGTACCACCGGTGGTACGCATACCACAGTTTGAGAACCACTGATATAGATCATCAATACAACACAAAAGAAAATAATGATTCAAATAAGTAATATTTATGGCTCCTAAATTACCTATTATTAACTGTATATCCTCATTATTTGTAAGATATATGGAAATTTTGAGCAAGTACTACAACAAGAATATTACACATATTAAACAAAAATTGTAATCAAAAAACAAGAAAATATTGCTTCTTGCTTAGATGTCATTCATGTGACTCATTAGCTGATCAAGTCTTTTCTGTATTCTTCTCTCTCATCTTTCTTTCTTTCTCTCTTTCATATTTTCCCATTCAGTGTATTGATGTGTTTGGCTCTGGGGCTTTGGCTGTTCTCTGCAAAGCTATGTGACTCATCACCCACACATCTTCTATTTTCTATATTTTGTGAGTTTGGTGCTCTTTTCAAAAGGGTTACTTGACAGATTTGTCTTCTTTCTGCCATTTTAATGAGCTCCCGAGCACACAGTAGATATCGGCTCACACACACAACTCCTGCTTATCTGGAATGGCAAGGTTAGTTTACACAACCGTTCACAAACCCTGCCAAAAACAAACTTTTTTTAGAACAAGGCCAGTTTAAATGTGCACTGACATAATGTTACAAGGTGAAAAAAGGGCATGTGTAGAATGAGAGGAGTGAAGCATGCTCTGCCAATTAAAGCTCTGTGGGTACCACGCGGTGCATCCCGCTTGACTGCGGATGTGAACCAAGAACCGGGATAATAGGGCTCGGTCTGGAGCTCAATCGATGACATCTAAGCTCCTGCTCACTGTAGAATACCTCCCATAGCTGTTGTCAGAAAGGAAATGTCAGCTGATGCATAGCCACATAAAACAAACCACTGCCCTAATTACACAAGAAACGTCCAAATAAGTGACCCATAGTTACACTAAGGTGCTCTCAATTCCTTAACCTTTGTGTGTCAAACATCTGCGTTATAAAATGCAAGAATGTAATACTGCATTTAGAGTTTATTTAGTATTTAGTATACCACAGTAGAGTTTTTTTAGTGCTTTGAAATATTTTTCCAAAATATTAAAGCTAACTGCTAAATAGTCAAACATGTTTACACACACACACAACCCCATACACATGGACACATGCATATACACCTACTTTAACAAGAGGGCACTAGTATTCTGCCCTTACCAAGGGGGTACTAATATGTTTCTGCTCACTTTTACAAAAAAATACATACAGAATTTTCTTTAGAGCTCCTCAGCAACAACTAGCTAGCCAACTGGGGACTTCAACTTGGCTGTGTTATAAAACTTCAAAGAACCTGACACAATAGTCCTTCGTACCAATCTATGTATATTATATTTGAATTTTACATAGTGATTATCATCATTGTTGGGACAGTAACATGAGTAAAATGAGAGCATTTCTGTTTAACACAGGGAGGATTAAAATACTCATATCAGTTCTTAAGAACAATAAGGTAAAAAGATTTTAACTCGTGTGAAATACACACTACACACATGAAAATGTTTATCTAAATATATATCGATTTTTTGCTAAATAAAAGTTTGGTTTCCATGCCCTAAGACCCACAGGTATCCTGTGGATACTAAAACCTCAGATTCCCAAATGATCCCTCAGATCATCCTAATCCTGCCCACTTTGTGGAGTGATGAGATGTGCTTTCTCAGGAGTGGGAAAATTTAATTCTCAGCAAAAGGTTTTTGTTCCAACTTGTTTCAAGAGACACAAGAGTTCAAACAAGACCAGAAAAGCTAAATTAATGGAATCGTGTGTATTGTATGAGAGTTGAAGTGCAAATGTGCTGGACCGCTGCCCTCCATGTCCACCTCTGAGCTATCTTGACACTAGAGTTTGGATACTACTACTACAACTACTATTACTACTACTACTACTAATAATATTATTAATAATTTAACATTATAAGCAGGTGTGTGTGACAGTGAATTAAACCAAAATGGCTTGTTGGAACTAAAACAACACAGCATAAACACTCTAGTGCTTCTAACCTACAATAACTCCACAGAAAGCATCAACATTACCCTGTAACCGTACTCTGAATGCACTGATGCAGGTGTAGATAGCAGGACTGATACCTTGTGACATCATCAACATAGGTTCCAGGACAGAAGGAACAAAATGTCGGTTCAGCAGTGAAAAATTATAATTAAAAATATATATGCACTTACACCGTGCTGATTCCTGAGTAAGAGTTCAATCATCACTGTATAGAAAATATATATATTAACTGTATATTGACACACACATCTTCAGAAACATTGCAGAGAAGCAGATTGAGCGGCGTTGTCTGAAGATCTTTTTACTTTCATCACGGCAAACCCAGAGACAGATTAACACCACACAGTGAGTAATTAAAGAAGCCAGGAATGTACTGTTCTGTTTCAAGCAATAAGCAATCTCAGTCAGCTTCATTCAAAGTATTGGAAGGCGCAGAGTGCTGCCAGTACAGAGTATGTAAGGGGAATTTAGTCAAAACATTACACAAAACACTTTTAGATTTTTTCAGACAGCAATGAGGTCCTAACATTCATCTTCATGTCGGCTTTCTTCCCTTTCGGGGTCGGTGGCCACAACCCATCGCTGGGAAACATTCACACACACATTCATACTTTCACACTATGGGCAATCGTTCTTACTCAATTCACTTATATCGCATGTCTTTGTTCTTGTGGGGAAACCGGAGCACCCGGAGAAAACCCACGTGATCACGAGGAGAACATGAGAACTCCACACAGAAATGCCACCTGCCCTAGCCGAGCCTAGAACCAGAACCAGTGACCTTCTTGATGTGAGACATCCGTGCTACCCACTGCGCCACCATGATGCACCGAGGTCCTAACAGTTAAAGCTAAATAATTAGCGACCGAACGAGGCTAAAGATGTGTGACTTTATAAATAGTGTTGTGCAGTAGCGCCACTACTTGCAGAAATGTTACTAGTTTAACTACATTTCTCAGTAATGTGGTGGTAACGTCACTACTTTCTAAATCAAGTAGCTTTTCATTTGCGAAGCTATTTTATTGATCAAGAAAAGCTAACATTTCTAACGTTTCATTTCCCCAAGCATTTCTGAAGCTTGAGTAAAAATGGAGATACGGAGCACTGATCAAAGATCAGTAAACATCAACAGATTTATTCTTAATGCAGTTGCCACTACTATAGCTTTTTAGTGTGTTCACACTCCTGCTATGTCATTGGGTGGAAACGTGACAGACAAACAGCGTTGAGTCACCGTGTTCGAATCTCAAAACGAATTTGAGAACACATTCAGATGAATCTCAACACAATCACTATTCAGTACAGTGTGCAGTGATGAGGGTACAATATTCTCTCCCTGTAATACACTTCACATTTAGAGGAGTTTGAATACACACACACGCACGCATGCACGCACGCTAGGGGCTTTTAACCAGGAAGTGAGGATGAAAAATGCCCCTTTGAATTAAATGCTATATTTATCTTACAATATCTACCATGCAGATGTTTTTTTTTTCACTTGATAATTTTGCAAAACCTAATTGAATCATTCTGGTTTAGAGAGTTTTTAAGACGACAAAAGATTGCAACAGGCTTATTGGTAGCTATTAAAGTATTTTGGCAGTATTCTGGTTTAATAATGCAACCATCTCTGATACTTCTTTACTTCACAAGGTAAGGCTTACATTTAATATCCCCATGAAGCACGAATTGTGACAAAACGCTGTGCTTCACTGCTATAGTTGTTCTTGAACAGAACAAGCCCAAAATTCAACTTTTAAAACTGTAATAAATCCGATGTGTATTTTGAACTGAAACTTAACTTGGCATATCTAGGAGAACCATGAGATCGATCTTACGTTATGTCGAAAATGCCAATAGGTGATCTTTAAATTACATTTAATTGAACACCAAATATTAGTGTGAGAGTGTTTAGTATTTTCTGTATTCTTGTTGAAATGGCTTAAGAAATGTTTGACGTGATAATAAGCACGTTACCTGTATATATGTACAGGTCAGGTTGTTTATTGGTATATGGAGAGCAGTGCTAGTGGGAAACCCCTTCAGAACCACACAGAACTGTACCAAGCAGATCTCCGCCTGTGTGACAGTGATTGTGCAGGAATGGTAGTGGTTGACAGTTACCAGTGAGGTTGAAGCTAATCTGTGCCATCGGGTGTCTGTTTGCTGAACATCAGCACACACACAATATCAATGCCTGTCTAGTGCCATAGACCCTCCTGTGTGAGGGCGTGGGCACTGGGAAGTCTATGCTTTTTTGTTATCATCCCACTCGTTTTTCAACACCAAACCTTTTTCCTCCACATTTATTTAGACTACAACGGTTTGAGAAGTTTCCTGGTGTTGGGAGGATCATGATCTCCTTGTTTGAGAGGGAAACAGCTTTCTTAAAAGTGCCATATAATGTAAACTCTACTTGAGATTTCTAGGAAGTTTAGTGTTGTTCCCTAATCAAAAACATGTCTGAAGTTGTATTCAGGTCCCTGCAGTAAGTGTCAGATATAACACACCATTGAAAGCACTGACCTCTCTTGGTGGTTTGTTTGCCAGTTTGTTTACATCTTGGGCTAAGACCCTGTGACTAGTGCTTCTGGCACACTACCCTCCAAAGAGGATGAGGGGCAGGGACCACCTGAAGGGGAGGATGCTGCACTGGAGCGCTCAACCTATGAAGCAGAACCACATTGACAATACATTTGACAGTAACCCCACTGTGCATTTGATGACTAGAATATCATAAAGAGAAAATGCTCTTTCGATGTTTCGACCTGCTTGATTACACATTTGTTTGAAAGGAAATCTTTCAAAGAAGGTTTCTTTCAGATCTTCAAGCAGCAGCACACGCATCTTTGCAGTGACTTAGCTCATCGCAGTATGAGGAGTGATCGTCTCCAGAAAAGTAAAACCAGGAATTAAAACAGGAAGTTTGAGTGCACCTGCTTCCTATGCCAATTTTGTGACCATGGTTTTGATGCTTACTGGCTCTTTCATGTTTATGTGGAGTTTGATTGGTCTGCTGCATGGCATTCACAGTCGTCATTCCATATTTACATCAAAGTGACAGACTAAAGGGACTAAATCTTTTTTTATAAATGCAGCAATCCTGCAAAAGCACATCACTGTTTGCAACACATTCAATGAATTTAATATAAAATATTGGATGACTGTAGCAATGAATGAAAAGGAAGCAACTAATTTAGTTCACTAGTTATTTTCCTGCCTCGGTATATTGGCCTGACTGAGTCTTTTCTCTTCCTGCATAGTTTGAAAATAATAAGAGAAAGGCTATGTGTCTCGTTCACTAAACAACTGTCTTGTTTTGTGCCCTGAGATGGCTGCACATCACTGACTGGTTTGTTCAATACTGCTGCTCAATCCACAACATTCAAACTCTTCAAATAAAAATTATACATACTGCACCCAGTTAAAAAGACAAGGAAAAAATTGAGCTGAGGGAGCAAACTTGTGAAGAATACTTCCAGTATTCCTACTGATAAAAATGTCAGATCCCTTTTTCTACTCCTAGCTAATTTTTCCATAATTTATTACTTTTCCCTGTACAGAAAATACTTTCTCCAATCTTTGTTGTGATGATGCTACATAAGTTAAGTCCATGCTGAAGTCCATGCTGTTTATAGAAAAACAATGGCTGCAGAGGAGATCACACAGATCAAGGGTGAAAAGTGAAAAGTTTGCCTCTGCCATGTTGCGCTTGTGTGTCGCCAGGCGATGCTCCACGCTCCACCAATGGATCTGAATCTTTTGTTGACATGTGAGGGGGTGGTAATATACATCTTGAGGGCACTCTTCATGGTCTCTCACTCTCTCTACAAGCTTCCTCAATGTAGTAGAATAGAAGAAGAAAGACCAGTCTGAGTTCAGGACACAGAAAGTCAAGATTCAAGAAATTTAGAACAACCAGAGAGTCTGAAAACAATAACTACTTAGATTTTGTGTGTTAAACTGAAAATCAGACTTAGACAGAAATGCTAATAGCTGCAGGTTCTAGCCTATGCGCTGCATGGCCAGCCTGACATTAATGCCATGTGGCAAACACTGCTCCTGACAGATGTTCCCTGACACTGTCACACAACCGGAGCACAGCCTGATGTGGGCATGTTTGACTTTGTGATGTCATAATGACAGTGATGGTGTAAGATGATGCACATGTGTTGTTGTCGTGATAATGGATGGAGAAATAAATTACATGAGATCTAGAGTCCTGCTGCAGTGTCATTAAGAATCATGTCACGCACCTACACTGAGGCTCAGTGGGCCAGCTGGAGGAATCTGAATCCCCCCCATGCATTCAAGATGGACCTCTGTTTGATGGATTGGATGGGAGAGGTGTATTGACAGCCTGATCTGCATCTGGATAGTTTTGTAATTTTTTTATTCACCTCACACTCACTTTCTCTCTGTAAAGAGCTTCTGAAGATAAGGTCATCTTGGTGCACAATGCATGTGAGTGGAGGGAGAGAGAAGAGAAATGAGGGTTTGTAATGACCCTAGACATGTCATACAATGCTGCATATTTCTCCACCCAGCTGCCACTTTAACGAGCAGATAAAATGGTCAAGGCTGAATAATTAATAATCAGAGCCATTAATGAGAGTTTAGAATGCTGACATCTTCCAATAAATTTTTCTTCCCTGCCTGCCCATTTCTCTTTTTTCTTATTTTTACTGTATCAGTGTCTTTGTGCAATTTTATATCTAGAAAAGGTGGCGACTGATAAGTTCTTGTTAATGAAAGTGTAAAATAGGGGTTTCAAATGGTTTGGACAAACAGTAGGTAGGTCCAGTAATTTAAAATAAAAAAATTATAGTTTAATAGTAGTGATATTCCATTTCATTTTAAACGAGTGCAAGTGTCTGTTAGACAGTGCGTGTGTGTGCATGTGTATTTTTGTGTAATTTGTTGTATTGTTGCTACTATGTCAAATGGTTCTCAAAAAATGATCACCCCAGTCTCAATCAAAAGTGCATGCCCACACACTAAAGCCTGTGATTCCGCTCTAAAGAAGAAACACAAAACACATGACAGTTCAAACATAATGCTATCAAAATGCATCAGATCTTTCAGACCAGATCTTTCACTAGCCTAGCACACTATCCACTCTGAATTAAAACACTGACTTCATAAATTCAGGGTGAAAACACTGATTGCACTATGTAACTGTGAACACTTTATCTAGACACTCGATTACATAAGTAAGGGATATACAGCAGCTAAGCATTGTATATTAATTTTTAAAGGCACGACAGGGAGAAGAAAAACCAACACAAAGCGAAGTGCATGAATACATGAATATACCACGGTCTGTCTGAATACTCAATTCTGATTGGCTGCCAGATGTTGTATAATTCTCTATATACCACATATTCAATTGGCTCGGTAAATGTCTGTCAAAAATCGGTCAGCTAAGTTTCTTGTTGGACCTGACTTCGAGAGTGTAAGATGCTGTCGGTCAAGTCTTTCAGGTGTTCCAGGCCAAGGCTCTGAAAAAAATGCAGGAGGGGAGTTGTGCTGTGGTCGTACGGATGACTTTAGTGTTAAGTGTTAAATTGCACCTCTGGATGACCAGTGTGGACATTGTGCAACCAAGGGAGTGTGTGGCTATTGTCATCGCCTTAAGTGCAAACTCATTGGCGACATGCATGTCCTCTGGGGGCAGCTCCCCACATGCATCTCTTTCAATGCATTATGCGAACCTGTCAGTCTGTGAAGGAATACACCTATTTTGGTGCAAGAGGAGTAAGTTCTCGAAGAGAAGAGCATTTTCCATGAGCTAACCAGCTCTTTTGTACCTCTGGGTATGAATTAAATGTGTGGTGAGGGTGGAGCCCAGGCAAGTATCTCAACAGAGCACTTTTACATTACCATTCCCTAAGGTGATAGCTCAGAGTCACCCAATTCCGCAGTGGAACTGATTCCCTTGATGCAGGAAATGCATATCGAATAGAAATAAAAGAAATAGGGGTCTATGAATTGACACAATAAGGTAGACCACCTATAAACTGATGAGTAAGGGGATAGAACGTGTGTGGGAAATGAAGGAGATCAACATTACCAGCACAGGGTAGTCGATACTGAATGTGTCCTATTAAAGAAGGGAATTAAAAATCTTCTACTGACATAAACATCCAGTCCTAGGTCTCCTTCACCCCTGAAAATCATCCCGCAGAATACACTTGTGTGAATTAGTGTATATCACTTAAAACCAAGGTTAGATGCATCCAAACTTTTACCAGTTACCACAGAGTACTACATATTTTACAATTACCAAATTCATACATATTCATACAATTACCAAATAATGGCATACTCTCTCAATTGATTAATAAAATTCCGTTTAAATCTCAACAATAATAGAATTATTTTGTGCTTTTTGTGTGAACTCAAGTGTTGTTAAAATGATCAAAGGCAAGTTTGTTTTGAAAGATTTATGACAAAGTCTTCTCCTGATTTAGTATAGTTTAGATCCCCAAACAAAGCTGCCCCCTTTTCTCAATTAAAGTCTGCTGAAAACATTATATACTAATATACCTTACTTTTATTTTTAAAAGCCTTGTAGAAAGAAATGAGGGAACTGGCGCCCTTCCTTGAGTGACACTAAGGTGTTTTATAATATCTGTGCGCCTGATCATCCATCAGAGCAATCGATCATATTCCCAGAGGTTTTTATTAATGATCCTGTCATCCAGCACGCTACATGCTGCCCATAGTTGTCCAGGATGATAGATCTTTAGTCTGTCTGCCTGTTATTTATTTTCTCATGACCTTGTCTGTATCTGTTGTCAAGTAAACCAATTTATGAGAGTTGGGATGTGATAATTCACTGTGGATCTATACATTGTCCAGAGTATTGAGCTGGAATTTCTGATTGTGACTTATTACATTCTGTTTCATAATAAAGAAGGAATGCAACCGATAGGTCAGCATGTTTTTAAAAACTACTGGCAGGTGCTCAGACACTGGCATGATTATTCACGGTTTAAGAAAACTAACAACCTAAGTTTACATCTCTCAATGAGTTTTAACAAAACTAAATTTCTGGCCTGTTTAAAACACTTGCAAATGTCTGGCAAAACTTGAGTTTGCTTATCATGCTAGAAATGTGATTGATGGTCACACTTTTTTTTTTTTAGCCAAAATGCTTCATTGACTGTTCAGTGATCTACTCTTCCCTGTTGATGACCCCTGACCTAGTTTGTTAGATCTGAATTTCACAACCTGAATTTTGCAGCTTGAATTTTAGAATATTGAATTTTAAAATATATCAATGTGGCAAGTTAGTGGTGGAGATCGTAAAACTGGAGTACACACTTCAGGACTCTCGTGCAGTCAGCACTCAGCCACAGCACCACCACCGCAACCTCTGACTGGCCAACTAGCCACCTGCCCAGCCCCTTGCTTCCTACAAAAAAACAATTACTTGATGAAATACAATAAACAAATATAACAATACATTCAAATACAAAAGCAAACTTATAATAAACAATGCAAACCAAACCCTCAACGTGGCCTGGGATGGAGAGGTCACGTGGTTGGCCTTCTCATGGTTGCTTCAGTTACTACCTAAGGGTACCACTGCTGGGCAAGATAGCCAAGCAAAAGAGAAGATGCCATCTGACCCAGGATGACAGGGGTACGCTGTCAGATAATTACAGTATAACCCAAAACCCAAATTCAACCCAAATTAAATAAACTAAGAGTTAACAGGAAATCATACAGTACGCAATCCTAAGAATGAAATTGCATTTTTAAAAGGGTACAAAAAGAGGAAAAAAAGACTCCGTGGCATACTTTATTCTCGATCGCATTTACTTGCACCAAACATATCATTGCTTTTAAAAATCAGCTCTCTCAGTATAGCACCATGCCCTTGACCAGCCGCGACCAGATCGATTCCCCCCCCCCCAACAATCTGCTAAACACAGAAATCTCTATCAAGACCTACCAAAACCTAGGATGTTTGCAAACTTCAACGTACCTCTCTGCATAAAAAGATCAACGCAAAGGAGGATGGTCCTCAGGCAGAAGCACAGCAGAAAATGACACCCAGACACTACCAGGGCACTGCTTTTACTTACACCCTCATGCAGTAATTAGTCCAATCTCACTGCCGGGGAACCAAATTACCGGCATCACACTAAACATACATCATTCTGACTTCAAAAAAATCAGTGGTTTTAAATTTCAGAATTTCAATATTCAAGTAAAAAATGTATATTCAAACATTGAAATTCAAATTCAATTTTTTTTATGGAATATAATTTTAAGGGTTTTTTTGTATTACAATTGTGATTAATTCAAACGAACACAATTCAAATTCTGATTATTTTGTCAGATCACTAGCTTCATAACAAGTAGGCATAACAATTTCCGTTTAAACATTTTTTTATTTAATGAATGCTTTGAAAATAACGTACAGATAAAAATCTTTCAATAAAATGCACCAGACAATGTGAGGAATTACTTAAATTAAACTTTTAAATGCCTAAATGTAGTTTTCCATTGAGGAATAATATTGAGTGGGACATCACCAAACTGAAGTGCACAGCTGTTTACTTCCTGTTACTGCTATTGTCAATGAGCTATGAGAGTGTTTTTATGTTGTTTTTATTATTGCTTGGTTATTATTGTTGGAACGGGGATTCAGTTCTTTTTTTATCCATAACTTTGAGGGTTTCTGGAGTAAAAGCGGTAATGGAACCGGCTCCTGTTGGATGTTATCAACTCTGTTCAGAGCTATGCAGAGGTTTGTTGCATATATACTCTATTATAGTTACCGTAGAAATCTTTCAGTGGATGCTCTCTATTCCTTCTGTTGAGCAGCACGTTTGATTAGCCACCATGCAAGGTCATTTTCAGTTTTAATTGGCCCAACCCCTCCACACAGAACTGGAAAATAAATGCATCCTGAATGCTGAAAGTCTACAGCTAGGTTTCTTTTTTAATTTTGATTTTAGCTTTATATTGTCTTTTTGTCCCTGGGAAAAAAATACTAAAAAGCAATCAAATTATCTAAGAGAATAGTAGTTTTTTTACTTGACTTTTTCAGATGTGTGTGGAAACGGTCAATAAAATAACCACATTCATAACAAAGTGAAGACCAGCCGGATGTGGACTTCTCTCTAGTGGCCTTCATAAGGCCCAGGGGCCCAATAAGCATCCATCTGCAGACAGCCCACTACAGCTCGCTTCAATGGACAGCCATGCAAGCTAGGCTGTTTGTGTACGAGCGTGTGTATTTGTGTGTGCGCTCTAGTATGTCTGACTGGAGCTGCCGACATTTTATCATTCTAAAGCCTTGGGGAGCAACTTCTCCCCCACACAAACACGCCAGTAACAATTTCCACATCCCTGCTCTCATCAGTGTTGTCACCACATCCAATCGCTCCTTCCCTTTCCCCTTTTCTGTGCCACCTTTATAGTCTCCTGTCAGCGAGTCTCACAGCCCATCCAGCAGTGCCACAGCAACACACCAAGCACATCCATCCTTCTCAGCCCAGCCAGAGATCGATAGAGCTGCTCTCTTAATCAGCTCTCTGGTGACTGGAGGAAATGAAGCCAGTGCTCTTTGCTTCTGTCTTTTTTCTTGCTTGGTTGCTTCTGTTCTTTCAACATCTATTTTACTGCCATATTTTCCAAATCTGATCTTCATCAAGCTTTCTCTGTAAGTCTTTCAGGCAGATCTTTCCCTCAGAATGATTTTCCACAAGTCTAACTCACAATTTTTTCTCTAAAAGTGGTTCTCTTTCTTTAGAAGCCTTCTTCAAGTTTCAAACAATTATTTCTCACTGGATGGTTCTTGATCAACTGTTTCTACATTTTTCATCTTTCGCTCTAGATGATTCTCTGTCAGTCAACACAGTCTTGTTAAACACAAACAAGTGAAGTACCAGCAAAGTGAAAGTGAGCAGTTGGCCAGATATGGAGTGATCCATACCCTGAATTTGTGCTCTGCTTGTAACCTATCCCAGTGTACACACACCCGTAGCAGTGGGAGCCATGGCTGCGGGCCCCAGGGAGCAGTCGGAAACTGCTGCTTGCTCGAGGGCTCCACAGCTGTGATTGTTGAAGATGGAGAGCACCAACTTCAACTCGGTGGATCTGGGGATCGAACCAGAAACCTTCTGATCACAAGTCGATCTCTTTATCCACCAGACCCCAATTGCCAGTTTTTAGAACACAATTTTCATGAGTTCCCCATTTGCTCAATCTGTAACTGTTTGCAAATGTTTTTTGGTGCATTAAGAGGCGGTTCACTTGATTAATCAGGTTTGAAATACATTTTGAGGATATTGGTGTTTATTGGTGTGATCATGCTTTATCATAGATTAAAAACAATGGAAAAACATTTTGGAATAACTTAACTTGAGTGTTTTTCTCCTAGAAAACCTGTTCTCGCAAAGCCTCTTTGACTTCTGGATGAAGAATGGTTTCAATGCAGAAGAATCAGCTTTACTAGATGCATGCTAGCATGAAAAAAGGAGATAGCTATAACAATGTACTTTTATAATTTTACACTGATTTAAGTAATATAACAAGTTAATTTAGCTTCATGTCTCAGATTATATGGGATTGTGATGCTGAAAATCCTGTCTTTTTCTATCAGTCCTGTATTTTTGAAACCCAAAACACTTGACTCTTCCTTTGAGCAACAGACAATTTAACCTTGCTTCATGTTCATATTGTTTTTATTACAGTGTACAACTGCGCCTTTACAAGTTTGGAAATCAACTCATATTGTACAATGCTTTGTACTTAATTGAAAACCAGCAATCTAAAAGTCTTATATTAAAAACTTTTTTGTGGTATTTCAAAGTGTCTAGGGAACAAATGCTGTGCATGTTCATCACTCATCATATTTATTCATAAATACTAGCCAATTCATCCAGTTTGATGCTCCTAAAATAATTCCAAGATATAGCACTGCACTTGTTTTCTCTGGGTAATATAAATAGGTTATCTTTGCATTCACTTTCAGGGAAATGAGAGAATTGAGAGAAAGATGGACCCATCTGTGCTGTAATCACTTGTGTCTTTGCTTTGCAAGCCCACACTGCCGATGGGCCTGGAAACACACCTGGGTACACAGCTGCAAACTGCCTTCCACATACAGTACTCACATCACAAGGCTAATCGAACAGGTTTATTTCAAAATGACTTAAAAAAATAAGTATTGAACTTACACTGGGACAATGTTGTGTATTCAGATTTACAAAATTACACATTTTAATAATAGCAGCTTTCTCATGTTAAACACAAAAAAGTAAAACATTTACCTTTATTAGCGTTCAATTTAAATTCAATTAATAGAAACAGAATGACTCTGGTTGCCACCATCTACAATGTATTGTTGAAATATGTCCTTTATCATTAATCAAGTTCTAATGTAGATTCTCTGAAGACTGATCTTGAATCAGACATGGTTTATGAAGAGTTGTTAGGGAAAAACTGCCGTAGAAGCTCCTTCTTATTGACCTTCCCCATCTGGTTTCTGGGCATATCTTCCACCAAGACTAGTCCAGTGGGAATGGTGTATGGAGCCATACGATCTCTGAGGATAAATCAGAAAAGAGCTGTTAATTACCAAATGAAAATGATTTTTTTATGATGTAGATTTTTTAAATCCTTGCGTAAGACCTAGCTTAGGACCATTAAGTTAAGACACTGACTTTACTTGCTCAAACTTATTAGATAGGCAGTTAAAATTAAATATTCCAAGAGGTGTGGAAAAAACCACATTCACGTATGACATGACAAAACGTGGTGCATCGCAACTTTTACTTTGTCATAATACAGACTGTACTCGTTACTCAAGCAACCTTCAAAGAAACAAAAAAACCCACATCTTTTCTAACATAGTCCTCTATGCAGAAATATTTGATATTAACTTCTGCCAGAATGGAATTAAATCCACAAATATTGAACCAATGGTGAATGTAGTGGAAAGGGGAATAATACAATGTTTATCATGTTTCAAGTTTCAAGTTCTATGCTTGCCTACAGCCAGGAGCAGTTACTGTCTTCAATTTCTTTTTGTGTTTGTAAAAATATTTTTCATTCCGTGTTCCTCAATAGAAGATCCTCCCAGCAAGTTTACTCTATTTGAATGCTTACGATTTTCTGCTTCTCTTTTTTCCCTCCGCTGTAGTGGCTGGAAGGCATTAAACAATATTCCTCCTAACATCCTTTTATTTTCATGCTTGTGTCACTTTCAGCTTGTCATTTCATGTCTCTCTATGCCTTCTGACATAAATTGAGTGATGAATACAAAAGATGACAGCTGGAGTCTCAGCACTGAGGAGTGAGCATCTCGCTCTTGCCCTGTGCATCTTGTTCTTCGCTGGAGGGGCTGGGACAGGTCAGAGGTGCAGCCCAAAAACATACACAGACACACAAACACAGCGCATCACACCAGCAGGGCAGAGAACGTTTGCCAACACCCCCGCACCATATGGAGCTCACAGACAAACACAGAGAGCAAAAAAAGCCTCTAGCGATTCCTTTAAAGGGACATGTGTCTTCTGACTGAACTTCCGTTCAGGCAAAACGGCTTCATATCTGGAACAAAATTGATGGTAAAAAGAAAACAGGGAATGAAGAATAATATATACAGGCAGTGCTAAGACCCATCCAGTCAGGTGCACTCTCTTCTCTCTCTCTCTCTCTCTCTCTCTCTCTCTCGGTCACTCTCTCTCTCTCTCTCCTCTCGTCTCTCCGTCTCTCTCTCTCTCTCTCTCTCTCTCTCTCTCTCTCTCTCTCTCTCTCTTCTCTCTCTTCTCTCTCTTCTCTCTGTCTGCAAGGGCTATTACAACATGTTTTAAATGAGTTCTTGTCTATGGCTGTGTGTATTATTCTTTATACAGGAGCTTTTAAAAATCAGCTCGAGTCTAAGGCATGTCCCAAGGGAGTCCAATACAACTGTCTGACTCAATCCGCTGACGCAAGCCCAAAAAACACTCCAAACATTTCTCTGCGCTCTACAACGAACACAAGGCAGCTGGTAAATTGCAGCAACATTTCATCAGCTGCCCTTTTGATCTAGTTTTAACTGTGTCTTGCCAGATTAGGATTGGCACTAGACATTTCTCATCCTGCCTTATCTCTTTCTGACCTCTAGGGGAGCTGTGCTAGTTGTGCCAGTGTGTCCAGTAGAGTCCCAGTCTAAGCTTTGCAAGAGGCACAGAGTACTGTTATGTAAACTTTTCACTCGAGTTCATTTAAGCTTGAAAAATTAGCCACCCTCTGACTTTTTTTATATTTTGCGAATTCAATCCATTCCAATGGCTTTTATTATGCTCCTATGATGCAAAATTATAATGTGTTAATAATTAAATTATTACAGTTATACCATTATTATAAAATTCTTACTCGCAAGAAAAGATTAAATTAACACAAACAAAACCAAACACTTAAAACACATTAACTATGCCAAGTATTAGTACCAATTAGTAAAACATTATTACCATTGTAATAGAATATTTAATCATTGCAATCATTTAATCATCTTGAAGGAAATCTCAAAGGGGTTACCCGTTTAAGGGCAATTCTTTCTTTCTTTCTTTCTTTCTCTCTCTCTCTCTCTCTCTCTAGTAAATCGTGTTTCATGAGTATCATATTTCCATTACATCATTTAACCATTATTAAAATGTTGCAAGAATGTGCTAAAAATAAATAAAATAAATGTAAAAGTGGGCCTACAGACAGGTAAAAATGAAATACTATTTCAGATTTTTGATGCAACACTATATTTTTATATAAATTTCTCCACCAGACTAATGAATTTAAGTCAAGTGCATTTTTGGGGATGTAACTTAATGGTAGAGCGCATGCTTTGCATGTACGAGGTCCTGGGATCAATCCCCAGCATCTCCATGAGTGGCATCCGTGGTTTCTGTAAGTGACTTTGGACAAAAGGATCTGCCAAATCCATATATGTAAATTTAAATCATATCTCCTCCTTAAAACCCCTAAATGTGCATTAAAAAACAAGTGCAACTGCTTAAACATACAACAATATCTTCTCTTTAGGCTTTACACATAATAGTGCATCAAAACAAAGTCTGTCAGAGCTCATATGTTTACTGTAGAATTTTAACAACAAATGTTCCAAGACTTGTTTATGTGATTTGTAAAGTGGGTAAACAATAGTCAGCCCGTTCTTCTTCTTTGGGTAAAGTGGCAGGTTTTTCTCACTAAAATTTAGCCACAAAAAATGGATGCACAAATTTTTTTGACACAGACAATTTTGCTCAAAAATGGTCCAAAATTATAGTTTAAGCTTTAGGCTTAAAATGCTCATGGCCTAATATTTAGCATCCCTATTTAAAAGCAACTGTATTGCCATGTACCTCCTAGTCTAGTGGAGTGCTAGATAAATGTCTTTGTGTTGGAAAGTTGGAAACACTTCAAGAATCTTGACGTCGTGGTTTGATTGACTAAACGTAACCGGATTTCCGGTAGTAGCGAGTATCATGTTTAGTGTATGATCGAGAACATCCGATATCCACAGTGTGTAATGAAAATGTCTGATTTTAAATAAGAACTAAACATTGGACACTCTAAAGTATTCAAAGGATGATGGTAAGTTTTTGGCCAAAAACATGCCACTGTACAAAACGACATGGGATTGGTTCATCAATTTGTCCATCAAACAGCCTCAAGGGAGGTTTTTTTCCAAAATAAGCTACCAAACCCTCCTTCCTTGAACCTCTGGTGACACCAGATTATGTCGCTCAAAACATGGAGCATTATACAATCCAAATGGAAATTCTCATTTTCTGGAGTAAAACAGTGGCGTGTTGTCAGCTAGCTGTTCTTTTTATATACAAATACCGTAAGTGTTATTTTATGGTTACTGCAAGAATATTATACATGTAAAGCATTCCATCAGAACCCAAGATCTCAGTCTGTAGGGAAAACTCATGCAAACTAATGCTGATGATGAAACTGCTCCCAGATTGCAGCCATCAGAACATTCACATCAATATTAAAATAAAGGTGTTAATAGATGTTTTATACGTCCCTAGACATGACCTAAAACTCACCAAGGCTTAGCAAGCCTCGTTTAAAGACGTCATGGGTTTTAACATTTTAAAAGCTGATTTATTTTGCAATATACTGCAGTTCCTTTCTCCCCTTAACTGCCTTTTCTCTTGTCCCAGCTGGCCTTTTATTATTTACTATATTAATATTTCTATCTGCAAGCTAAAAAGGCCCAAACGCAGCTTTATGTGATAAAGAATGGTTCAAACCCTGATAGTGACCAATAAGAACTGGTCCTGACACACATAAGAACACTCAAGAGAATACATGTGGCTCATGATGCTATGTGTTACCTGGCCCAGGTCTTCAGCTCTGACAGAGTCAACGTTGCCTTCTTCCTCAGCTGCACAACCGCAGCAACCTTCTGACCCCAGGTAGCATCTGGAGCACCAACAACAGCAACATCTAACGGAAGCAGAAAAGCATGGGAACAAATTCTCGGTCTGTATGTGTTTGTGCAGTCGCGTGAATATGCATGTACCTGCAATGTCTGGGTGAGCTAACAGGTGCCTCTCCACATCTAGTGCACTGATCTTGTAACCTCCACTCTTGATGATGTCCACTGATGTGCGGCCCATAATCCAGTACACACCATCTTTGTAGACTGCAGTGTCACCTGAAAGAGCACCCAGAGGGGTCAGCACCTTTCTAGTTTGATGGGGGTACACCTTAGTTAATCTATAGTGGGTTCGTCCAGTAAAGCAAACAGTATTTCACAAACATCTACAACTGTGGGAGTGAAGATTAAAAAGGAGTCTGGGTGGTGTATGTGTGGGGTTCCTGCAGAGTATCTTGTCTTTGGCTGAGCTCTAATAATAGCTTGTAGTCTGCCTCTAAACGTTCTGCTTGCAATAATAAAAACAATTGCAAGAGCTGCTCAGCTGGAGACTGCTTAATTACTACCCAATAATCCACAAGCACACTTCAGTACTTAGAGCTACGAGGTAACGCTTATCCAAACCAGCTCCTTGTTTCCAGTGGTAACTTTAATTTAGGAATACGGGCTGTAATACATACAATGACAATGTGGCTCATAATGCTACTCCCCACAATAACAAGGTTCCTTCTGCACATCCCTGACTGTCTAGGTGGAACATCTGCCCCAATGAATGCAGCAGAGGTAAATGTGCAGAAATTTGCAAAAAGGGAACTCGATGGCACATCAAAAGTGGGCCACAAAAGCTCACAAAGATCTTTTTAAGCAGGTCCATTTTTGCCATACAGTTGATTGTGATCGATGCATTCTCAGCTGCCCAATCTTTCCAGATTGGTCATTGTTACTTGTCTTTGTTGCTATAGCTTTAATGAGGACAACCCAGCAGGGAAGTCTCAACATTTTGTGACAGAAAATGATGACCATTCATGCAATTAAAAACAGCATTATCTCCATTCTGAAAGAGACATGCTTTTTGGCACCTAGTTGTTTACTTCCTTAAGTTCCATTTGACTTTAGTGTTAATTATGATTATACAAAAAATGAGTTTAGGAATTAAGTTTATGTCTGACCTATGGGTTGTGTGAATGTCATGTCACAACGGCATTTTGGTTTGCTTCAACTAATTCAAACCAGAGCAATCAGTGTTATTTTAAGGACCTAAATGGTAATCAATGAATAAAGGCATTTGTTGTTTCCCTTGGTTTGTACCAATTAAATTCCCTCTTATTTTATCTCAAGATGCATTTATTTCCTATATTTATCTAGTTCTTTATCCGGCTAACTTCTCCTGATCCCCTTTATTCTGACTGTGTCTTTGACCCGTTGATATTTGGATTACTTGAAACCACCTGCTCAATGTCTTATCTGTACACGCTTCTTCTCACTTCCTGGTTCTGGTTTACTGAGCATTAGTATTTTGTGTGTGTTGATGCAGAGTAAACAATAGCTGAATCGCCTTGCCAATGTTGTTATAGGTTTTAATTTTGCTCCATCTCAACAAAAACACCTAACCTAGGTTTATATGACTTTCCAAAAGAGGAAACTCCTTCCATTAACATACAAAACACAGGAGTAATTTCTTTTGTAGTAGACATTTTATAACTTGAAGATGTGAATAAATCTTAATGCAAAAGACAATATCTGTCTGTGAATAGATATTGCCGTTCATTTACAGGTCTTTAGCAATATTGTTTGACTTACAATAAACAAACATATTTTATGGAGAACACATGCTGTGTGAGTGTCACTTGTTAAACTAGAAAGTAAAATACAAGCTATTAAAGAGATCTATTTTTTTACCTGACTGAATGCTGATTAATGTTACGCTGCAGTTAAACCTAGATATAATCTCTGTTTGACTTCTATTTTGTGGCCGAACAGCGAGTAAACATCAGCTGAAGCCAGGTTGCTTACAGCAAATAGCAATCAGATTACATTTAGTCCATACTGGACTCTTAACTTTTAGTTAAAACAAAAACTTTAACATTTATCCAGCTTCTACATCTTCACATGCCTTTTTCCTTTCACCAAACAAACTTATTTAATCATCAAGTTATAATCTGATATACATGACCAATTCTATTTATAGACGATTTAGAAAACCTCAAGTTCAATACTCGTACATTGCTTAAAGCGGAAAAGGCTGGCACACATTCTGAATACTTGCATTACTGTTTGATTTCTTAATATTGTTTATTTTATTGCAAATGTATCAGTCTATGTTTAAGTGTTGTGACTATTTCTATGTTCTGAAGAGCTCCTTATTTGTGTCCATGTAAAATACTACAAACAAAACCGATTTGTTTATTTACTGTTTGTTTGTCATTTGTATTCAAAAAGGAAAGCATGTAAAACAAACAACATAGTAAGGTGAAGAAGTGGCGAAAATAAGACTGCAAACTTTTGTCAGGCGGAGAAAATAATATAGGTCTTTCTGGATATAGAAAAACTGTCCACTGCAAGTCTCTAAATCCGACCTTCAAACATTGAAATATCACACATATTAATCCCACATTAACATAGACATTCAGATAAATGATATGTTTTGGTTCAAACACAGTTACATTGGCATCCTGAGTTCCTCGGGTGTCCTCGTTGTCCTGTGCCCCTCAATAACCACTATATACTTTATTCAATGGTGTAGCAGGCCTTGTAAAAGATCGGGATGTTGTTTGTGGGGTTAGAGACAGCTATGTGGCCTTTAAAGTAGATTCCTAATAGCCAGTAGTGCATGTAAACATAAAGTGATCATAAAGTCTTAAAGAATAAAGGTGATTGAGTGAAAGTAAATTTTAAAAGTAAAAATGGAACACTGTTAATAAAGTCAACTAGATTAGGGGTGCAATATCCAGCTCGCAGGCTATGTATTTTACAATTTGAAGTTCTGTGGACAAAATTAGACATATAGTATACTATCTCCGATTTAAACTGCTCTTATAAACATGAATTTACAATAAAAAAGTTTACTGGTTTATAAATAAAAATGCTAAATGGTTTTGCTGGTTTTGAGCATGAACTTCACATTATTTGGCTATTGTCTGGAAGACCTGTGCACCTGTCAATCGATCGAGTTGTGCAGACCTGATGTAGAGGACATGTTTGTGATGCTATAAGACTTACTGAATCTAAACCACTCCAACATGTTCACTCTTTTCATGCACACATTTATGTCTAAACTTCTTCCAAAAGTTTTCATTATAGATGTCCTTTAAATATTGCTTTTTAGTTACTACATTTGTATCTCGCCAATGTTTAACCATTCACATCCGCTGCCTGCTTTTAAAAATGATCAATCAATAGGAACACACACAAAAAAGCATCAATTGAAAACAGGACCTGGCAATTAACAGAGTTGTGCTCTGCATGCCACTGCCATTGCAGTCTCAAAATAAGATCATAAAGACAAAGATTTACACATGAAGCTTTACCAGTGGTGTGTCTGTTAAGGACATGGTGCTTGGTGCTGGCCTCTTAGAGTCTGAAAGCCATCGCTAGTGGCTCTCTTTCAATCTCTTTATCAGAGTGAAGAGAAAGAGGCTGCTCGCTGAGTGGGCTCAGCTGGGGCAGAATCGAGGAGCAGACAGAAAATAGGTCATAGCAGGTGAGTGACTGAGTGTGAAAGAACAGGAGGAAAGAACATTGGGCGAAGGTGTTAGAAATCCAGCGTGGATCATTATTGAGTGCTAAGCCCCAGCTGTGGAGGAGAGGAATTGAGAAAGGAGCGCATGTGTGTGTGATCTGTGTGAAGGTTAAGGACAATATGTCGTGGGTGACTGTCCATGAGTGAGAGGGGTTAAACTGGGAGAGAAAGAGCAACTGCTTAGAGATGGAAGTTGATGTGTAAATGTATCATACCTCAGCACCTTAAAACCAAAAAACGAAATTCTTCCCTTACACAGGTAACCTTTCAAAAAGTATTATTTTTCTACATCTAACAAATCAATGCATGTAGCCTAGTTAAATGTACAGCGGGGGAAATAACTATTTGACACATCAGCATTTTTATCAGTCAGGGGATTTCTAAGTCCACTATTGACACAAAATGTACACCAGATGTAGCCATCACGCCCAAATATTGAATTCATACAAAGAGTCAGAACATTTAAGTATACAGACTGAGTCATGGCAAATAAAGTGAAATGGCACAGGGAACTTGTGTGGATCGGCTCAAAAACATTGTGGGCTCTAACAGGTCACAGGATAAAGTTGTTATTAGCCTCGAATTTGACCAGCTTTTTTTTTTTAGACTTGTGATGGTTTGGGCTGGAATATCTAAATAGTCCGTTATGAGCATGCATTGCTGGGAATCAACCGCGTCGGAATGGAGAATTTTCATCCCATCACCAGAGTTTTCCCTCATGCCCGGAACAGACCATAGCTCCATATTTATTCTGGGATGTTGTACAGCATTGTGCTTTGGACATATATCAAGTTCCTTCAAGCTGTTGTGTTAAGTTAATGGCTAACCGCAGTATGCTATCCGTGCGGCAGCATCGAAGCATCTTAACGTGACTGCTAACTGAGCCGTACTGTAATGGTTTGGGGTAATCTAATGATGGGTTTTCTACAAAGACTCTTCGCTGGGGATAGTTTGAATAGTATTTTTTAACAACTTTGCAGTGTTCAGCTCAAGCACACAAAGGATTTCTTCTGGTGAGTTGTTTAAGTTAATATAAAATCAGTTCAGTGCTCTGGTCTGTGAGGTAAACTATATTCAGTCTCTGAGTATCCTGTTGTTGAGGATTCTCTGTTAGGGTTTCCAGAAATTGAGATTGGTGTTTAGATCTATGTAATAGTGCTTCACATCTTGAGTTAGTCCTCATAGCTCGAATACACGCCAGGCTTGCTAATGTTAGCTACTCTGCTATTCTAGAAAGGTCTAGAAGCATTGTCCAAATTTGCTTACTTTGGAGTATATAGGCCTCTTAATGTACGTTAACACCAAATAATGAAGACAAATAACTTGTGATTGATTTGTAGGTTAAGTCAATGAGAAGATGTGATCTAGAATGTGGACAAAGTTAAGTGGATATTGTGTTTTCATGTTCTACACCATTAGCATATTGAGAAAGTTCAAATATTTTAACAATTTTATCCCTAAAAAAATACACACACTAGAACAAAGAATTTTTAGGACATAGTATTTATTTTATTAATTGTATGTTAAAGCAGTGGGTGAGTTTGACACTAGTTGCGTTGACACTTTATAAATTCTTACTAATTGGTAACTGTCTGTTAAAGTGAAGACAGTAAGTTCCTCTGTACACAGGCTTTAGTTGAAGGTAACAGGGAATTTGTTAATGTGATCACATTACCAAAAGAAAACAACAATAGAGCATAAACAGACCCATGAAGCTGGACATGGTTGTTAATGGAAGAAGCAATTTAGAACTGATGTACTATTAGACACTTGATTAGAACATAACAGTCCCTAAGCTGATGGCTATGTAAATAAATCCTTATTAATATAATTTCTATGTATGTAGGCACAAAATATAATAGACTTTCTTTGCTCTAAACATTCAATGTTTTTCTCCTCATCTCTCCATCCATCTCTCCCTCTCTCTCCCCTTCTCCAGCAAGGAGCACAGCATCAATAGAGGGCCCATCTGTTCCCATACATCAGGCTCTTCATTTCAGTTTATTAGCTGGGATAAATCATAAATATTTCATTATACATCACGGGCGGCTGTCGCAGCGACGCAGCAATTTATCAGAGCTGCCCTCTCTTGCCGCCCAGCACCGAAGCAATAAGCTTTCCAGTCTATTAAACAAGATTGATACAGTGTGTAAATTTAGATATTGGGAATTTCTTCACAGACCACTGCTCCACAGTGATAGGCTGGGGTGAGGTGAAGGAGAGGCGGGCGGGAGTGTGAGTGGAAGAAGAAGAGGAGAGCAAGCCAGGGATGGAGGGATTCCTAGGTAATAACAAAAGTAAGAGTGCATATACCCCCATGGTTCTTTAAAATAACCATCGCTGGAGCTTCCTTCTTACCAGGAATATATTTGACATGGGAACAGATAAACTGTCAGTGAGAGTAGAAAGATCATTTACAGAGGTGTTCATCCTCTTTAAGAATCCATAACACCCTCGGGAAGGGATCAAAGGTCATTGAAAGTATGGAGGGGTTCCTTCTACGATTAGATAAAGGTTGGTTCTAATTAGAGCATGCATGTTATTAATGCTTTTCTTAATCATAAATCTTATATCTTCAAGTTATAAATCTTATTCCCACACTGTTTAGGGGGTGTTCTTGCATTTAAATTAGCCTTCACAGCAAGAGCTTGATAATATTTCCAGGTATTTTTCTAATTGCTTATATTAAAAATGTCACTTAAATTATTTTTATGTCACCTGTGTTTATTTAACATTGGTTTGTGGAGAGAAGAAGAATCATTGATTTAGTATCCGAGGAGGAGCTTCAGCAACAGTACGAGGACTCCAAAACGTTATATAAAAAGTCTCACAATTATGTTGTTTATTGAGGCTGTTGATGTAGAAGCATTAAAACCATACAGGAAATATAATGTTTAAAAGCCCAATAATTGGTCTTTTTCAGTTGACATTAGCTCATAAGCACAATATGAAAGGCACACCAGATTAAAACTTAGCAAACCTCCTTTAAAACACAGACTTTATGAGAAGCTATTTTACTGATTTCTGTGTAGACGAGTTTTTGAAATCAGATTTTTTAATGTATAATATCCGCTTGAATCGCGCTTGTAATTTGTGCATCACTTTGATTACCGAGAGCATTTTTTCACACAGAAGCTCAGAATTTTTTATGCTACTTTACTGTTGATAAAAGTCCAAACATTACTTAATTTAAACCCATCTAACATGAGTACATAGCATACATTTACATATCAAAAAGTGATTTTACATTTTAAGAGAAGTAAAATGTGATTTAAAAATAAAACTGAGTTGACATTTAAAATCACAAACGGTTAAAACTTTATTATGGTTTAGGGAGGCACAGCCCAGCTAGTTTAGAAAAAGTTGCATATAGCTCCTTTACTGATGGAGTGTTAAGTTTAAGCTAACGGCAAAATACAAAAGCGGCACAGTGGCAGTTCACAGTAGTCGGTTGGAAGTTCGATCAGAGCAAGCCACTTCTCCTGCATTGCCAGGTATGGATGTGTGTGACTGGTGGGGTGTGTTTGGTGGATGAGCGGGACTGGTGGGGTGTGTTTGGTGGATGAGCGGGACTGGTGGGTGTGTTTGGTGGATGAGCGGGACTGCTGGGGTGTGTTTGGTGGATGAGCGGGACTGGTGGGGTGTGTTTGGTGGATGAGCGGGACTGGTGGGGTGTGTTTGGTGGATGAGCGGGACTGGTGGGGTGTGTTTGGTGGATGAGCGGGACTGGCGGGGGGTGTTTGGTGGATGAGCGGGACTGGCGGGGGGGTGTTTGGTGGATGAGCGGGACTGGCGGGGGGTGTTTGGTGGATGAGCGGGACTGGCGGGGGGTGTTTGGTGGATGAGCGGGACTGGTGGGGTGTGTTTGGTGGATGAGCGGGACTGGTGGGGGGTGTTTGGTGGATGAGCGTGACTGGTGGGGTGTGTTTGGTGGAGGTGTGTGACTGGTGGGGTGTGTTTGGTGGATGAGCGGGACTGGTGGGGTGTGTTTGGTGGATGAGCGGGACTGGTGGGGGGTGTTTGGTGGATGAGCGGGACTGGTGGGGTGTGTTTGGTGGATGAGCGGGACTGGTGGGGGGTGTTTGGTGGGTGAGCGGGACTGGTGGGGGGTGTTTGGTGGATGAGCGGGACTGGTGGGGGGTGATTGGTGGATGAGCGTGACTGGTGGGGTGTGTTTGGTGGAGGTGTGTGACTGGTGGGGTGTGTTTGGTGGATGAGCGGGACTGGTGGGGTGTGTTTGGTGGAGGTGTGTGACTGGTGGGGTGTGTTTGGTGGATGTGTGTGACTGGTGGGGTGTGTTTGGTGGATGAGCGGGACTGGTGGGGTGTGTTTGGTGGATGAGCGGGACTGGTGGGGGGTGTTTGGTGGGTGAGCGGGACTGGTGGGGGGTGTTGGGTGGATGAGCGGGACTGGTGGGGGGTGATTGGTGGATGAGCGTGACTGGTGGGGTGTGTTTGGTGGAGGTGTGTGACTGGTGGGGTGTGTTTGGTGGATGTGTGTGACTGGTGGGGGGTGTTTGGTGGATGAGCGTTACTGGTGGGGTGTGTTTGGTGGATGAGCGGGACTGGTGGGGGGTGTTTGGTGGATGAGCGTGACTGGTGGGGTGTGTTTGGTGGATGAGCGGGACTGGTGGGGGGTGTTTGGTGGATGTGTGTGACTGGTGGGGTGTGTTTGGTGGATGTGAGTGACTGGTGGGGTGTGACTGGTGGGGTGTGTTTGGTGGAGGTGTGTGACTGGTGGGGTGTGTTTGGTGGATGAGCGGGACTGGTGGGGTGTGTTTGGTGGATGAGCGGGACTGGTGGGGTGTGTTTGGTGGAGGTGTGTGACTGGTGGGGTGTGTTTGGTGGAGGTGTGTGACTGGTGGGGTGTGTTTGGTGGATGAGCGGGACTGGTGGGGTGTGTTTGGTGGATGAGCGGGACTGGTGGGGGGTGTTTGGTGGGTGAGCGGGACTGGTGGGGGGTGTTTGGTGGATGAGCGGGACTGGTGGGGGGTGATTGGTGGATGAGTGTGACTGGTGGGGTGTGTTTGGTGGAGGTGTGTGACTGGTGGGGTGTGTTTGGTGGATGTGTGTGACTGGTGGGGGGGTGTTTGGTGGATGAGCGTTACTGGTGGGGTGTGTTTGGTGGATGAGCGGGACTGGTGGGGGGTGTTTGGTGGATGAGCGTGACTGGTGGGGTGTGTTTGGTGGATGAGCGGGACTGGTGGGGGGTGTTTGGTGGATGAGCGTGACTGGTGGGGTGTGTTTGGTGGTGGGCAGGAGGCCGTAGAAATGTCTAAGCTTTTACCTTCAGAGGTAACTAAAGTAGACATTTCCCTAATTGCAGAACTTTCTACAAAGCAAGACTATTCAACACATTAAATATACATTTAACAAAATTACATGAAATATAAAGATATTATCAACATACAGATGGTAACCAGTGAAAATATCCACAGCAGTACCGTTAATAATCATAGTGGCACAGCAAAAAAAAATTTAATATTGCTGGGTACCCAATATATCATATTGCGCCACTGGGTGGCACCTTCACCTCAAAAAAAAGTTAGACGGGGACTCTCAGTTTTAATCACATAGGACACAGAACATCTCCAGGGCACCAGGTGGGCCTTCCTCCCGGAGCGGACAGTAAGCCAATCTCACCTGCCACTGCCTCGCTTCCGGGGTTGGGCAACCCCTGGGCCCCTTACAACACTTGCAACGACACACTACATTTAGGCCTGGAGGGCTAGTCTCTCTGTCTAAATCTTGGTGGGAGGAGGCTGCAGATCTGTGGCACCTCCCACAATATACGACGGAGAAGGCTACCCTCATTTTAAATACACATTATATATGTAGGGCGGGGGGTGGTGCCTGGACATCATCCGCCAAACGACGGTGACACTCCAGGACACCATTCCCTCTTTTATTGCATTTTATCTCTCCAACACACCCACATATACCTGCATTGCATGACAACTGGGAGCAGATGTTGGGGAATGGGTGGACGACTGCCCCCGTCTTCCCTCTTGGGGGGTAAGGGCCCACCATCGCGGGGGTGTGGGTGGCTGCGGGGGTGGGTGCGGGCTGCAGGTGAGCGGCTGGCTACTGCCCGGGACTGGAAGACTGAATGAGTGGGTAGATGGATGATTGGATGACAGGATGGGGTTGATTTAGTGGGGGGGGAGGTTTGATGGTAGGGGTGTGCGTGGGGTTAGGTTTGGGGGGCTGCTGGTAGGGGTGAGTGTGTGTTGGGGGACTGCTGGTTGATGTGTGCATGGGGTCGGGGTGTGGCCGGGGGGTGGTCCTGCCGCGTCTGGAGTGGTGTCCCTACCCGCCCCCTTCTGGTCCCTTGG